>OZ020305.1:73329988-73676200 GCA_963971305.1 Arcuatula senhousia | reverse complement strand
TGGAATCCGATAGAAGAATAGAATGCCATCTTTCTTTTCGTCATAAGATCAAATTAGGAAGCTACAAATAAATGATCGTCAAAATCACAATCCGGAATAAAAAAATGTTCAATCATTTTTCAAACTCAGGTTTTGCCATTCAGTATATTTAGAGACGCGTCAAGTTAGTTACTTATTCCTTATTCCTTATTCCTTATTTAAATAAGGAATAAGGAATAGGGAATAAGTAACTAACTTGACGCTTCTTTATATTGAATTGTTTTTTTAAACACATTGATCAGCGAAGATCAGATATGCATCTTCTTGAATTTGCCATTCAATAAGATGTAAATAAGGTATTATAGTTTCAATAACCCTCAGTGTGTCTTAGGCATTTTATAAGTATAAGCCTTTTAACTGGAAATTATTTGTGCACAGACGCAGAAACCAGCTTACAATTATTCTAGGTCAGGCTTTCAACGATATGACCCAACAGTCGAATAGAATTAAAAGCGTCTTTACTTTCAGATGAGATTTCTTAATAAAAAAGATATTTAATCCAGGATTCGAATTGTGTTTATTTGAATTCGTTATACATAGAAAAACAATTATTAAGGGCTTCAGCCCTTCAAGGACAGCTTCCGCATCAAGGAAAGGGCAATGTTTGCATTGTCGTCAGCGATGTCAAGTTCTTATAGATTTTAATCAAAGAAATAGTTCAAGATGAAGAAATCGTGTGCAAATATTTCTTTCAAAGATCTGCAAATGATTATACTTTGAATGAACACAAGAATTTTGAAGAAAAATCGTGCTTGCTTGAATCTAATGTTTATAAAGATTAATTGACTTGTTTTTCAAGGCTGTCGTCTGAATTGTAATGGAAGGCAAATGATAATATAAATCCATCCTAATACCTCCAAACATTAATCACTTTCATTTTACATATTCGATCTTTCAGACAGACAATTTGCATTCTAAAGTCGTCATCGAATTCCATTTTATGTTCAATCCCATTGTTTATTTCTAAGGAAAGTAATCAATAATCATTTAGTTTCCTGTCATAGTTGATCCGGACAAATTGTTGACAAGGAAGCCTGCTTAGTATTACACGTACATAACCAGTAGGTGTGCGATGTCCATCAATGTCGGAAACGAGATATATTAGGACTTGATTACCCAGACGAGGCACGTTGTAGAATATGTCTTCCGTTGCGAACGAACAACATCAAATGTCCATAGCAGTCGCACCGAGTAAATTAATGACATTATAGATTAATTCGGAGTACAAAGCTTATATGCCTTTTAAGAAGTCCGTAGGGGAATATTATGTTTTCCATGATCGAGCGTCATATTTGACACAAATACTGTTAAGTCAGACAGGTCAATGATCATCTTAGGAAGCTGCCTTCACTCACAAATTATGATTAAAAACAAAAAAGCTCGTAAAAAAATACCTGATTCCGGTTATTAAATTGATTTACGTCGGTGCGATTTCCTATCATCTTCGTCTAAAGGTACGTTCCGAACTACCAAATCAAGGCCTCTCTTTAAGCAACCAAAATAGAAAATGTTTGGAGGCTATCAGATAATTTACCATAACTTTAACCTCATCAAGAGTATCCATTCCCTGGTTCCCCGTCATACAAGGAATCATGACTGAAAATATCACTTGAGGTTACAAGATTTGCGGGAAAGAAACGTCATTTTGTTTAGGAGCAGGCTAAAAATAGAACATTGTCCGGGGAGGATATGTAAGAAGTATGGGTCATGGAAAAACCCCCGTTTGAGCAAGCAAACATGCATCAAACTTTAATAAATTTGATATGTCTGTGTTACATAGATATAGTATTATCCAAATATATGCAGTTTTTACACAACTTATATTTTTAAGAAAAATATTGAAATTTGAAATACTCACATTTGGAATTTTTAGGATTATTTCCAAATCTGATTGGTAGATTTGGTAGTTAGTAACCTAAACTGTTGACTTTAACAGTGATTTCCTACATGATATACGTGTTAATCTTATCTTACGTATTAATATGTAAACCGTACATTATAATGAGTCCTAACTTGGTCAAGATGATTTGATATTTGACGTCTTAATGTCACCAGAATCGATTCCGACAATCAGAATTCCTTACGCTTAACATACCCTAACTTTGACGTTTTTTACTCATTGATTAATGATCAGTTTAACCATTTTGCGTTGATCTTCGTTAATCCCAATTTTGTCCTTTTTTCGCAATAGAAAATTCTTATCTAGCCACTCTTTTACCGGGACCAGAAATAATTGCAATATACTGATTCCACTTATTCTTTGTTATTAAAGAATTTGTTTTCTTTACTTAAACTTTTCAATCCTCATTTGACAATCTCGTTCTTTTATCTCCGAATCAGTTATTTTTATAACCCTCCGTAATGGTGAAAATTACTCACCGAGTTACTCCTTAGTGAAACAAGACGACGCGAATTAACGACAGGGAACACCAATATCAAAAGATCAGGAGGAGAAGATAAAATAAGGCAAACAAATTGGAGAAATTAAAGATCAAAATGACCTGACTTGGCGAAGGCATTTCAAAGAAATGGTGAGTAGCTATATAGAAAGGATATTAACTTAACTGACATCATCAATTTGTCTTTTAGATTCAAATATGACCATAAGAAAACAAAGAAATGCTGCCTTTTGCTGCTGACTTCCCATTAGATTTTGCTATGTATATATCTATATGTATGTTTGACTTCTGATAATAATTCAGAAGAATCCTGGTTCGATTGATCGATACTGGAGCACAAAGATTCTTATTCTTGAGACTTTTTTCGACAATTAGAATCAGAATGTTTTGTAGCACTGTCCTAGTTATTTGTACAGAATTCCGGAAGTAACTTGAAGAGGTTTTTTCTCGATTCTTTTCTTCTCTATGTAAAGCCTTTTTCAATACACTCTTTGTTCAATGCAGGTAGTAATTTTTAGAAATAATGTCATTGCTTTGGCTTCGTAAGAATCTGCTTTGTATATTTTTTACGAATACTGTGAATAAATGACCTTGGTCTACCTGCCTAACCTAGTTACTTCCAATGTTTTGATTTAAATGCTACTGATGAGGGGTTATTCCTTGTAATATCGATATATAGCATATCCAAATTAACCGTTAACACCCGCGTTTTGATATTTGTAATAGTATACACATCTTTAATATTCTCCTATAAATGTACCTTTCGACTTCCCTTCTTTTAACAACCTGAGTCAAATGAACAGTGCCAATATATATAACGGTTATAATGTCAAGTCAATTTGTTACAGATACTGAGACTGTAAATTTCCTTGAGCATTTCAAGTCTTAAGGCATCACACAATGATCTTAATTTCGACGCCTTTAAAAAAAAAAGTCATTTGAAGTGACATCAACGTACTGGAGCTCCTTCAAGTGGAGATGCAACAAAATCTTTGTGCTACTACTGCGTTCCTGCAATTTGGTGCCTGCATGCAAAGGGCCCTTTCATAAGAAAGATAGATTTATGGAGCAGTCATTTGATTTTATAGGGGCAATGTTTGTTTGAAATAAAAAGGTACGACAGTGCTTTGAATAACCGAAAAAAAAGCTGCCAGGAGCCTGAATCGCTCACCTGATCTCATATGCAAAAGGCTCTTGCGTAGTGTGCATTATGGTCTACATGTTCTTGAAAAAGCCCCCGTCACACTGAACCACGACCTTACTACGGTCTTGATTTTTGCCTAAATCGTGAAACATCGTAGTGTTATCGTCCTAGGGTTGTGGAGGTGGTGCGTGACTACGACTGCGCTAAGTAAATTTTGAACATGTTTAAAACATTCGTGGTGCAGTCATGGTGAAAAAAGAGCGTACTAACAGCGTACTGAGATCGTAAAAGGATCGTAGAGCAGTCTTCAGTCGTAGTAATGTCGTGGTACAATCGTGGTAAGGACGTACCTTAAATGATAACCCATCCCACTACGCTAGCGCTACGCTCTCGCCACGATCATACCACGATGATACTACGACCTATAAGATCATACCACGACAACACTACGACGCTATCACACCCTTGGCGATTTTAGTACGATCCTACCAACATCTTTCTACGTTTTACATGTAACACTTTATTAATGCTTATCTTTCATTGGCAAACTCAAATGCCAAACAGGATCAATTGGTCTAGCAAATGCCTCACTACACATCTGAAACTATAATCTTAAAAATAACAAAAATCAAAGATATATATTTTGAAAAACCACATTCAATGAGTCTTGATTGGAATGTTCGTATAGGGCGTACGTGCACAGGGTCTAGGATTTCATTATTTTATTTATTGTATGTAAATAAAAAATTATGACCCCCCATGATATATAAAGATTTCAACTACTCTTTCGATGTGGGATTAGTTATATTTAACGATGGTAAGTATTTGTTATATGCATGCAATAAATAAATTTCAAAAAATGGGTTTCAAACATTTAAAATTGACATTTCCAATTTTCCATTGAACAATGTTGAATTTCCAGCAGTTCAATATAAGGTGATGGTATGTTTTGTGTTTGAAACAAGATCAACTCAATTTAAAGTGTAAAATTCAGCTAACAAAGTTGGGAACTGACCACTTCGTAGTGTGAAATGTCAACCTAAACATTCTTAGTTCTGGAGTGACCAATATTATGGTATTAAAACAAGCGCCTTAGACAATTCGGCCACCAAGGCACTCTCAAGACTATATTGTAGATGTGCATGTGCATGTCCATGTCACATATGCCATATTATAAAAAGTAAAGTAAAAATAAAATGCTAGCTTATTTTTTAAAATGTCTTTTGTAAAGATATTAACATACAATCAAACCATTCATGTTTGAAACGTATGGAAATTTGTTACTGTGTTTATATCTTACGAAAATCTGCCATCGTAGTAGAGCTTTAACTGGATCTCTTTCGAAGATAAAGATGAAGATACGATTTAATTAACGTCTGTGAGTACACAAGTCAAACAATTAACATAAGCTCTGAAGAGCTTTTGATCGACGGCAAGATTAATGACCGATTGGCTTATAGGATGCCCTTGCATGGTCGCCAGGCTTGTGTAGTAGGAAAGCCCGATATTCCAAGCTTGAAAATCGGTGAAACCCACGAGCAACGGTAGGTGCCTGGAAAACCTTGACACGTGTGGGGCTTGAACCCACAGAGGTGTCGACCTGTGCCTTAACCACTCGGCCAACATAATCATATGTCAGATATCAGAATTCAACTCTATCATTTTTCAATGGGTGTTTTATATATTTAAATGACGTATCAAAGAAAAGTAATTGAAAATAATCAATAATAAAAAGAACGCAATTATATGCCAGATATCAGAATTAACTCAACATACAGAATATTGCTCTGCTGAAAATTTCCTAACGGCGATATTAAATCCTGAAAAAATTCAAAAAAACAACATTTAATAAACTGACGACATGCATTGAAAACATAAAAAGATAAGGGTTTTTTTTTTGCACTAAGCTTAATTGGTCTTATTAATAAGCAATGCGAATTTATAAAACAGAAAAGGGATGATAAAATAAACATAAAATAACAAAGACGTGTTATAGGATCACAAGACCAATCTGGTAAATAGATATTGACTGCCATGGAAAATGGAGGTATTAGTAAGGAAGAGATATTATTTAGCACTTTGCTTGGAACGTTTTTTTCTTTGCCATTTGAACTCGTGCATTTAGGAAAAAGGCCATATGATTCTTGTTTAATAACGTCATTTTATGGGTAAGTTGGAAGCTTAAGACACATATATTTTCATTATAGCTAAATTAGGATGATAATTGAGGGTCTCATAAAATTTCTACGAAAATTTATTTTGACGTTAGATCAGAAATGTCATGTTTCCCGTAAAGAAAGAGAGCAATCAGATTTACTAATACATGTAATTACTATGCAAATCAGTAAATACTAGTAATTACTAGCCGAATTAGGTGGTACATGTACTAGTATTTATGAATTTAACAGACATTAATGGTGGTAACTAAAAATGAAATTATTACCACTATTAAGTAACTTGAAATTCAAGCAAGCTAACAAATGTGGGCTGAAAGGTTGGTGCACAAAACAGGTATAAACTTATACGGTAACCATAATTTAACACAGGTTCTTCGATTACAGATCCACTGGGTCATATGTTTGTGTAACAAGCAGAATGATTTGATTTTTAGGGGTTCCACTTTGGTTCTCAGACCAATACACCAAACCATCATTTAGAACCCCGTTGGATATCTAAAATCACTCTTACAAAAAGTAATTACTTTGCATGTTTTAAATTTAGTCTGCTTCTCGACGGTCTAGTAAGAGTTTCTGGTTTTCTCTTGGCCATAGTTTATTGAAAGCACCCATATATACTAACACCAGGTTTCCTTCCTTGTAATGCACATGGTCGATATCCTCGGTGCTGGTTTTGGCTTCCTGTTGGAACTTTTTGGTTTTGAGAACTTTTTATTCAAATATTTTGGGTTTTTGATCTTCCAATGTTTTGATTCAAATGCTGCTGATGAGTGGTTACTCCTTGAAATATCGATATACAGCATAACCAAATACCCGTTTTTGTTATTGTATTTTACTAACATCTGTATTCGTATATTTAGATGTTGACTGACAATTTTAGCTACTGATTTGATATTCTGTAGTCTGTGAGATGTCCTCTCTGGCTTACTTTGGAACTAAAGCTCTTTATGAACTTTTTAAACTTGTGTTGAATTAGAGACAGGAAAGTCAGCTTACAATTGTTGAAAGTATCTTATTTTCCTTAAATTAGTGGCACGCATAAAGTAACGTTACATACGATCGATTTAATGGGGTCAAATTCGGTAAAAGACAATACTATCAAACATCTATGTAAAACCAGCATGCTGTTTCCTCAAAGATCCGGTATTTTTCTTCGACCACATGATGTTTACTGAAAAAAATTCTTGAGTGGCTCCCGGGGGGCAAAATAATCATGTGTTTGGCAATTTCTTTGTCCATCGTGATGATCTATTAAGGAAATCATAATATTCCTCACAAGCACAAATTACTAACTAAGCGTTGGTTGCTCCTAAGTTGCTTTCTTTATTCATGAAAATTTTCGGAAGACATATTCTCAGAGGAAATTCGGAATTTCTATCATTCAGGTAGGTTTACCAAAGCCTTTTGTAATTGCCATCTTGACTACATTGGTTGTTGGTATCATGACGGTTGTGCTGCAACATCAAGGAACTCCTTACCCGTTTCTACGAATGGTATGTCTGTTTTTTTCTCAAATTACACTTTGTGTAAAATAATATTGTCTTTGCCTTTTCGGACATTGGATATTTGAATGATCCCTATATACTTTACTGTTCTCTAAAAATTAGGTCTAACAAAATAACAAAACCGGAGTGAACTACATTTCGGGACGTCCTTCCTTTCACATGCATGCCTATTTACAAACCTATCGTCACTTGTAAGGTTAGAGTTCTCTTCATGAAGTAGACCGATTTTAGACCTAGTAGATATTTAATGAGAAATTAAATTCTTATTTATTTTGTCTTCATAAAAAAACATTTGTCTAAAATTTCATATGACCCACCAAATACTCCCATGAAAACAGTTTACGTTCTCAGTGCACTTTAAAGTGTGGATCGGGGATGGGACAAAAGAATAAGACCATAGATAAAGCCTTAATGGTCCTACCTTATTTTTGTCCCTTTATTTTTGAGAGGTAAATGAGCAAAATTGTTGAGAAGGTAAAATCAGATATAAAAGGTAAAATAAATAAATCACAATAATTTTTTTTAATACAAATTACCAATAAAAGGTGCACAAATTTCTGACTTCACGTCCTTTATTAGGGGTTATGAAAAAGAAGAAGTTGACACATCATGTGGTTTCCCATGGATTTAAATTCAGGGAACCACAACGTATAAATTGGAATCACAACTTTAAGATCATCATGGACGCTGTGGAGGACTATGCTAGAGCCTGGATAAAGAGGGAAAAGGACCAAGAACCAGAGCTTGAATCACTGTCGGACTGGGTAAGGACTATCCGATCTCTTGTACGAAGCCGAATAGACAAACTTCGCAAATGTGTGAACCCCCGGCCTTCTTCTGTATTTAGAGATCGTGAAGCTCTCAATTGTCTTTCTTCATGCACTTGAAGACAAATATGGGATTTCGATCTCTCAGATGAGTGCAGATGTTGGTTTGTCATATGGTTTTGTTTTGTCTTCCGTTTTGCCACGCTGAATGGACTATTGGCAACGCGACGGGTGTGCTATAGCAGGCAGGAACTGCTTATTCTTCCGGAGCACCTGAGTTCACTCTTGTTTCGACTGGAGTTCTCGTTGTTGATTGATATTCAGTATTTTGTGTTTCCATGTTTTACATGTTGTCTGTGTTTGTCCCGTTCTTGTTGGTGTTTACTGGTTTTGTCTCTGTTTCTAGTTCGACATTTTTTTGGTATTATTCTATGCTCTTCATATTCATATATTGTTTGGCATTTTCAACTTTTGGTAGAGCGCCTCTGATGAGTCTTGAATAGACGAAACGCGCGTCAGGCGTAGCAAAATTTATTGTCTGGAACTTTCTTGTAATTTATATTTCTAACATCCGTGACGGTTAGCGCTGCTGGTGGAGTTTTAATACCCCGAGGTTAGCCCGCTCCGGCATCAACACTTTTGTGTTGACGAACAAATCAAAGCTATACATTATATGTTTGAATTTCTAAATTGTCAAAACCCTAAGGTTCTTCCTTCCCCAGACATTGGTTGGTCTAAGTCATAATTTGGTTTCTAGTTCGACATTCTTTTGGTATTATTCTATGCTCTTCATATTCATATAGTGTTTGGCATTTTCAACTTTTGGTAGAGCTAAATTGAAATTAAAATCATCTCAAGGCTTAAATATCGCTGTGAGTGAACCTTTTATCGTTTTAATTGTTTTGTAATAATATTTTTATCTTGGAAAAGTTCTGCCATTTAAACATGTCACACATCCATTGATAGAAACTAGAAAATACGATTAAGGTAACCAAGATCCAATTAAAGCTGTCAAACGACGGAGGATTTTCATTAAATATGAACACAGAAAAAAACTTTCCAGACATCTTTAAAATGATTATAGCTAGTTTGATTGTCGTTTACTTTTTATCTTAGCCAAAGGAATTAGAAAAATAAAATAGATTTTTTTAATAGATTAGTTCGAATATATGTAATACGTAGAAATGTCGGCGAAATAAATGATATTGCAATGGTCCTGACTTGGTGCAGGCATTTCAAAAGGAATGGATATTTTAAATTTACACAATAATTTGCAATAGAAATTAGTTAAGATTTTTTTCTGCTGACATTTTACAAAGTTATCAGAGTGCAACTTTTTTAGCTGAATATTTATACTTTAGGTTGAGAACTTCTTGTTCCTTACACAAAATGTATGATAAAAACTCAATAAGAAACTGTAAGAAATATAGCATCAAACCAAAATACAAATACCAAAACAGGAATAAAAACTGTTAATTTAGTTATGCTGTATATCGATATTTCAAGGAGTAATCTCTTATCAGCAGCATTTGAATCAAAACATTGGTCAAAATTGGAAGTTAAAAAACCAATAGTATTGAATGAAAAGTATCGAAAGCCAAAAGGTCCGAACAAGGAAGCCGAATCTAGCACCTAGGATATCGACCATGTGCAGTACAAGTAAATAAACCTGATGTTTTTAAAAAAAATTTGATTTAACAATCGGAAATTTCAATAACAAAAAAGTTAAAAAAATTACAGTAAATTCATGTCAGACAAGTCTGACGACCAGGCTTGTGATTACAATCGCGGACCTCTAGTCCACCAGCAGTGGTTATCGACCCAGTGGTTATAACATACAGATACCAAAACTGGTATAAAAACGGTTAATTTGGTTATGCTATTGAAATAAATGATTTTTCCGAAACGATGAAAATATATTTACTTGATTACGATCAAGTGAAGTGCTCAGTGCAATTAGACGTTCTTTAAGATGTTTATAGTCTGCATGCCGTAAGTTTATTGAAATTTGTTTTTGATTTTAGTCTTTAATATCGCCATTAGCAAATTGGTAGCTGAGCAAGATACTGTATGTTGAGTGTAATTCTGATATCTGACTAATAAACGCATTTTTTATCGTTCATTGATCATTGTTTGTAATATATTTTTCTTTATCTAGAACAAGTTACGCGATTTAAACACCCATTGATAGATGTTAGAAAGTATAATAAAGTTAACCAAGATCCAATAAAAGCTGTCAAACGATGGAGGATTTTCATGAGATATAAATTTTCCAGACGTCTCCAACATGATTATAACTTGTTTGATTGTCGTTTACCTAGAAACTTTTACATCAACCAAAAAAATGGAAAAAATGAGCTAAGATTAATTGTTTATTTCACAAGAATATAACATATATGCCACATGGAGAAAACATGTCTTCATATTGAATATAAAGTCTTGAGAATAATCCAATCAAGGTAAAATAAAACAAAACGAATTTGGAGGATCTATCTCAAGGCAGACAAGCCGGAAAAAACTGAAAATTGCAATGGTCCTGACTTGGTAGAAACATTTTAAATGAAATGGTTACTTTAATTTTCACCACTGATTAGAATTGACATCAGCTCAAGAATTGTGAAGAATGTTTTAGGTTGACATTTTAAAATACAAAGTTGTCAGTGTCTAACTTTATTAGCTTAAAATTTACACTTAAGATTTAAAAGTTATGTTTCTTACACAAAATATACAATAGGAACTCAATATTGAACTGTAAGAAAATACGTATTGAAGAGAAAAATCGAAAATGCCATTTTAATGTGAAGTATTTGAAAACCAAAAATTACACCAACATTTTAGGCAGTAAAAATTGCTATAAAAACGTAACAAAGAATACGTATACTAAATAACCTGGAAGGAGTTACATGAGTTATTGACCAAAAAAAAAATGATGTGTCCTAAGGCTTCCTGTATAGTCCAGTCCTTTAGGAGCACTATCAGAATTCCAAAAAAACATTAGGCACATTTTTATCAATAGCGCAATAACTGAGCAAAGGTCCAGTTCCGTATGCGAAATAACCCGGAAGGAGTTGCATGACAAAGACATAATGTGCTCTTAGGGTACTCATGTAGGCAAGCCTTTATGCGTAAAATATAAATTCTGAAACATTGGCAGTCTAACCCACAATGCCATCTTTCTACCTAAGTGGTTACAGATTTTATCATGGTCATTAACCTATACGTATGTACACGTACGTACAACTAACAGCAAAAAATTGTCCCCGCGTTTTTACTAGCTCCAAAACCAAGAAAACCATATAATGATTCAGATTAACCTATAGCTGTGATGTGGAGAACGCTGGGGTTTTGACAGTTGTGAAATTTTCACAGACACTTTCATTGTGTTGATGTATTCGTTTCACAAGTTTTGGTCCTGGTGGGTATACGTCGGGAGTATTTTTCTCGAGTATTCTTGAAAATTAAGACAAATAACTTGCTACGCCTGACTTGAGTTTCATATATTAAAGACTCACACTTGTGTCAAACAGTAAAAAAAATCGAAATACAATACAAGAATTAGTCTCGCATCAAAATAAATATCAAAGTCATAGCACACCAAGTTTTCATACTGTACTTTCTTGATCGAGCTCATTCATAATGAATACTTTATCACTTTCGAACAAGATCTTTTCCATGGCTTTCTTTGTATCTATAGATCGTTGGTACGATTTTACAATTTATGATTTTACAAGGACAATTTGATAGTATTGGTGTGTTCTTCAGCACAAAAGTCTTGATACGGAAGCTGTAAAACTACTGGAAATTAAAATTTCGTTTGAAATGCCTGTACCAAGTCAGGACCATTGCGATCCACCAGTTCTCCGGTATGACTGATTCGTTTTTGTCATTTTCTCTGGACTATGAGATTGATCATTCAAGTTCGGTAGTTTTGTTATTACCTTAATTTCCACCAACAACGTTTACAATCACGGATATTAGAAAAAAATCAAAATTACAACAAAGTTCCAGGCAATAAATTTTACTACGCCTGACCAGGCATTAGACTATTTCTTCTATTCTATTTAAAAAAAAAACTAAATCCAGTTTAGTTTAGTTATTCTAATTGCAATATCATTATATCAAGTTTTGTATATGCAAACCCATTGTAGAATGACCTATTTTCTAATTACAAATTTCTGTTTAAACATTCCTTTACCTACAATTTATCATAAAATAATTATTGAAAACCATGTTGATTTTGATCTCGTGCAGTGCTCAGTTTTCTGTCTTGTTAACAATTTTCAACATTGTTGGATTAATTTTTTTTAATTCCAAATCTATTCAATCATATAAATATCATTTTTCATGCATATGCTTTATTTGGAGAAAGATGACAATTTTATTTCATGAAAAGAAAACGATGAGGCCACGAAGTTCTTCAAGATAATAAACCTCAAAGTTGAACTCATATTTTTCTACTTTCATTTCAATGTTACGACTTGAATTCGCGTTGTTGATTTCTGTTCGGTTGATTTTGTGTTTTGTGTCTCTTCGTGCTGTTCTTGTTCGTGTTAACCGATTTAATCGTTGCCTCTTTGTACTTTTTACACCCGAATGACCCATTGGTGCCTCACTGCTACTTGCAACACCAGCTTTACAACCAACATCATTTTTAAATGCCATTTTTTTCAATGAACATAATGACGCATCATTCTATGTCACAAATGGTAGTTTTCTAAATGCGGATTGTGGAGGGCAGGTCTCCATGTTTGAAGTGCACCCGGGAATAGATGATAATGAGATGTGGAATAAGTTTACACAAAAGAACATACACTATTAACGATGATTTAAAATATCTAGAACGGAAAACAGCCAGCAGTCTTATCCTAAGCTGCACCTACAGCAGTTTACAACATTTACTACAAACATCATTTTAAATGCTGCCATTTTTTTCAAGTTACATAAAGACACATCTTTCAAAATCAATGTCACTGATTGTACTTTTCCAAATGCAGAGTAAGAATTTTTTTAAGACCGGCACATCAGTGCATTAAGACGGCCTTTTATATGTTTCCACTTTGCATGCGTTTAGTTTATTTGATTCTCAGTCTTTATGGATTCTCAAAAATTCTAAAGAACTGATGGAAAATCTCCATTCTAAGTCATTTTCATCATGTAATAGCATTAAAACGTTTGATTTCTCTACATTATATACTTCAATTCCACATTCACAATTAAAATCTCGTTTGGCACAGCTGATTAAACGTAGCTTTATCAAAAAGAATGGAAAACGGATCAAATAATAGAAATGCTCAACTTCCTAATCGACAACATATTTGTACAGTTTGGTGGACGTGTTTTTCAGCAAATAATAGGTATCCCAATGGGCACAAATTGTGCACCATTGCTTGCCGATTTGTTTCTTCATTCATATGAAGCAGACTTCTTACAATCACTTCTAGACAAAAAGGACCGCAAACTTGCTTTATCCTTCAATCTCACATTTCGTTATATTGATGATGTCCTTTCACTAAACAATCCTCGATTTGGTGACTATTTACATCTCATATATCCGAAGGAACTGGAGGTAAAGGACACTACAGATTCTAGGAGGTCTGCTTCATATTTGGATCTATTTCTCGAAATTGACACACAAGGAAGGCTTTGTACAAAGCTCTATGACAAACGTGATGACTTCAACTTTCCAATAGTTAACTTTCCCTTTCTGTGTAGCAACATTCCGTCCGCCCCAGCATATGGAGTTTACGTATCACAATTGATTCGTTATTCCAGAGCATGTGGGGAGTACAACGACTTCCTTGATAGAGCTACACGGCTGACAAGCAAATTGTTAACACAGGGGTACGTTGCTCCCAGGTTGTTGTCATCACTCAAGAAATTTTACGGACGACATCATGTGCTTGTATGCAAATACGGGATTTCTATCACTCAGATGAGCACAGATGTTGGTTTGACATAGAGTTTTGTAATGTCATCCTTTCCGGATTTGACCAACACTTAATCGATCTTTGGCAACGTGACGGGTGTGCTATAGCAAGCAGGAACTGCTTACTCTTCCGGAGCACCTGAGTTCACTCTCGTTTCGACTTGAGTTCGCGTTGCTGAATGCGGTTTTGTTGTTATGTGTGTGTGTTTTATGTTGTTATGTGGTTTGTTTTGTTGTGATGATTTTTTGTCTGCCGGTTTTGTCTTTGTCTTCACGGTTTTATGATACTGATTACCCCTTTGGTACACCTTTGCTTCTTTAATATTGCCGGTATCAAATTTTATAGCAGAACACGATAAAATGCTTTCAAAACATCAAGTTTCTTTCCTTCGACTGTACCGATATTCTCAGTGCTGAATTTGGCATATTCAAACGATACTTATATCTTTAAATGAAGCAAGAAGCAAAGATGCACCAATGGGACATTCGAGTGTCAAAAGTACAAAAGGGCAACGACAAAACCGGAAAACACGAACAAGAACAGCACAAAGAAACACAAAACACAAAATCAACCGAACGGAATCAAAAACGCAAACTCAAGTCGTAACAATCGTGAACGCAGGTGCTCCGGAAGAGTTAGCAGTTCCTGCTTGCTAAAGCACACCCGTCATGATGCTAATTTCCAATTCAGTGTAAAGTTAGACATAACACAACTCAACGACAAACCAACATCTGCGCCCATTTGAGAGATAGAAATCCACGTTTTGACTACGAGTGCACGGTGTCTACCGTTAAATTTCTGGAGTGAAGACAGCAACCATGGAGTAAGATAAAGCTGTGTTTGCAATTTCTGTGTCAAACGTGGCGCTCTGCCAAGGAAATCGATATACTTCCCGCAATCTCTGGAGTAACGAATCAACTGTGATACGAAAACTCCATAAGCCGGAGCGGACGGAATGTTGCTACACAAGAAAGGAAAGTTGACAATTGGAAAGTTAAAGTCATCACGTTTGTCATAGAGCTTTTTTAAAAGTCTTTCTTGAGAGTCAATTTCGAGATGTAAATACTTTTGCTTTTTGACCTTCTATGTTTTAATTTAAATGCTGCTGACGAGAATTTACCCATTGAATATAATTATGCATATACAGCATAACCACATTAACAATTTTTAATCCGTTTGGTAATTTTATTTTGTAGCAGAAATCGATTCTGTATATTGAGTTGAATTCTGAAATCTGACATGTAACTGTATCCTTTTTATCGTTTATTGTTAAGGGACCGACCATTTAACTTGAAGGGGAGCCTTGGTTTTTTCCAAAAAAATAGTCTGAAAATTATTTTTGATGAAAAAAATATTTTGGCAGCTGAGGGTAAGAAAAAAATATTCTGAAGAAGGATTTCTGCTATAAAAAATAATGCTGATAATGAAAAAAAATTTTCTGTCGCGACGCCTTCGAAAAATAAATATATTGTCCGCGCTCTGTGTGGAATTTTTTTTCTGATCAAAACAAAAAACCAAGGCCCCCCTTCAAGTTAAATGGTCCGTCCCTAATGGTTTTGTAATAGGTATTTTTAACTTAGTACAAGTAATACCATATAAACACCGACTGATAGATGATAGAAAGTATGATAAAGGTAACCAAGATGCAAATAAAGCTATCAAACGATTGAGGATTTTCATGAGATAAAAAAGGAAAACTTTCCAGACGTCTACGACATGATTATAACTTGCTTGATTGTCGTTTACTTAGCAACTTTACAACAAAAATTTTTAAAAAGTAGGATTGTTTACTTAGCTAGGGTGAATATACAATATATATATCACACGGAGAAAGCATAAAAGATAATGACCTACAATACAAACAATCTTAAAAATCCACAATGGAAAAAAGCCAGCAGCCTCCAATGTGACCAGTGGTCGCTGCTCGCTGTTATTCAATCGGCCCTGGATTGAAAATAAGCTACATATGATTCCAGCCCAATCGTAAAGTGCAATGAAAAACCCTCTTTAATAACATAAATTCGATGAAATACAAACATAAGCTTTGATAATGATTTCTGGCTTAGGACAGGCATATTTAAAATGTGGCGGGGTTAAACTAGTTTTTTTGGCGCCAACCTTCCCCCTATTGATAATCAAAAGCAAAGCACAAACTAACACACAGTAAAAATCAAATCGATAGAAGTTCAATTCAACAAGAGAAACCCTGTGACAAAAGGACAACAAGAAATTAACGGGACGTAGATACTATCTTGAGAACACTCGAAGTAACTGACAGCTAGCTAAGAAGCATCTATCGACTGATGTAAAAAATCAAGGATGTCGATTTTGAATAGAAAGTCTTGAAAATGATCCAAAATCAAGGTAATACCAAATCTACCGATCAATCTCAAAGGTTCATGGCAGACATGCAGGAGAAATAGAAGATCGCAATGGTCGTGAGTAGTTACAGATATTTAAAAAGGGCTATTTTAATTACACAATTGATTGGAATAGCCATAAGTTCAAAAACTGTTTAGAATGTTTAAGGTTGACATTCTCACACCACGAAGATTTTAGTGTCCAAATATGGCATTTTAAATTGAGTAGTTCTTGTTTCTTACACAAAATATACAATAGGAACTCGATATCGAACTGTAAGAAATTGAACATCGAACCGAAAAATTTAAATTGAAAACCAAAATTACAAACATTTCAGGCGATCAAACTTGCTGTAAAGAATGTAACAAATAAGACTAGTCGAATACTGGTTGCTGCATATCCCTTTGTTATTACTGTGATGTGAGTAAAAGGGACAAATAAAAGAAAGGAATCAACTGGGACTATAATGAGCAGTATCAATTATAAGATATTTCTATTGACACATTGTGGCTGTGTTTATATTTGATGACCACAAAGATGTGCCCTTAGGCTACCTATGTAGCATAGCCCTTATGGGCAATACACAATTTTTAAGTTGGCTCAGTAATTGCACTATGGATGTAGATTGTGCAGAAGGCTCTGCCCTTTCGGACTTTTGACATTCGGATACCCGATTGGTACCTCTGCTTCCTTCAAAATTTTGATTTTGCCCCTAGGTTACATAGGTAGCCGAAGGGCACGTTATTCTTTGCAAGGCAGCTTCTCACAGGTATTTAGAAGTACGTTAATGAAACTTGTTTCAGTAATTGCTCTATGGATGTGAAATGTGCCGAAAGTAGTTTATGTTCTCACTGAATAAGCCTCGTGTGGACCCGGTAGTGGAACAAAAGAATAGAAACATAACAGAAGGACAATAGTTCGACCTTAATCATCCATCCATTTTCAAGTGGTCGTCAACGTCAATGTTTTAGTTTCCTCTTTGGCCTTTTGTTTTTGTCTCACTTCTCATTCTTTATTTCGAGGACTTACAAATAAACTCGGTGTTATAAGATGATCTTTACACAGTCTGCACGCTGTTAGATGATTGGATCTTTTTTTTTCGATTATAACAGGCTTTGGTATTGCCGTTTTGGATTTTTGTTATCGGTTTATTAGTAATTGTTTAGTTATAACATTTCTTTATATAGGGAAAGTCACTCCATTTAAACCCGGCTTGATAGATGTTGGAAAGTACGATAAAGGTAACCAGGATCCAATTAAAGTTGTCAAACGATGGAGGAGTTTCATAGGATATAAACACAGAAACAAAATCACCACACGTTTCAAACGTGATTATATATAATTGCCTGATTGCCGTTTACGTTACAACAGCAAAAAATGAGAGAATAAAAACTGAGTATGGATTTTTTGTCTAGTTCGATTAAATGTGACATGTCTGCAGGTACAAAGACACGTGAAGAGTGTTTTGACAACATCAGCACTGTTGAAAATGGATATGGCCTTAGTGCTGATCGAGCCCCTCAAAGAATTGATTCTTTTAAAAGCAGCAAAGAGCCACCGCACCAATGGGGTATTCGAGTGTCAAAAGTCCGAAAGGGCAACGACGAAACCGATAAACACGAACAAGCACGATGAAACACAAAACACAAATCAACCGAACGGAAATCAACTTAAGTCGTTACAAAAACCTTATTACTTTAACCCATTCTGACAAAACATCATTACCCTTTTCCTGTTCTCTTTTTACCCGTTTTCTAACATAGTACAATTCCAGCTGAAACGTCTTGACTCACGATCGTAATGTCCTTTAGCTTGAACAAAAAACGACGTTGGGGTCACCATGACAAGATTGACACCTTTTATATGAATAGTCTGGTAGTTTTGAAATTCTGCAACACTATTATGAAGTTGAAGACTGGACACTGTTGCGGGCCTATTCGTTACCCCTCGAATCGTAGAAACAAATCAATAAATACCAAAATTTCAATTGTCTTTTTTGCGATTATTGTTATTCTAGAAATGATGTCGATCAAATGAAGATCCTGAAGAATTCGAAAGAACTGATGGAGAACCCTAAGTCTAAATCAGTTTCATCTTACCACAGTATTAAGACTAGATCTATCGTTTAATCTGACGTTCCGTTATATTGGTAATGTCCCTTCATGCACTGAACAATTCTCGATTTGGTGATTTTCTCCATCTTATATATCCTCAGGAACTTGTGATTAAGGACACAACGGATTCTAGGAAGTCTGCTTAAGATTGAGATCTACATCTCGAAATAGATTCTCAAGGAAAACTTTCAAACAAAGCTTTATGTCGAGCATGAAGACTTCAACTTTCCAATCGTCAACTCTCCCTTCTTGTGTAGCAACATTCCGTCCACTCCTCGTATCACAATTGATTCGTTAGCTTGCGAGAATTACATCGATTTCCTTGGTAAGGCGTCACGTTTGACACAGAAATTGCTAACAAAGGGTAATGTTGCTCCTCGGTTGCTGTCTTCACTCAAGAAATTTTACGGTAGACACCGTGCACTCGTAGACAAATTTCTATCTCTCAGATGAGTGTAGGAAACCAAGAGGTACCAATGGGCATTCAAGCGTGAAAAGTCCGAAAGGGCAACGACGAAACCGGTTAACACGAACAAAAAAAGCACGATACACAAAGTCAACCGAACGGAAATCAACAATGCAAACTCAAGTCGTGACATGAGCGAACTCAAATGCTCCGGAAGAGTGAGTGGTTCCTGTCAGCTATAGCGCACCCATCGTGTTGCTAATTTCAAATTCAGTGTGTCAAATCCGGTAAAAGGAAGATAAATCAGATTTCTACGAAAAACCAACATCTGCACTCATTTGAGAGATCGAAATCCCGTATTTGTCTACCAGTGCACGGTGTCTACCGTGAAATTTCTTGAGTGAAGACCGCAACCGTGGAGCAACATAACCCTGTGTCAGCAATTTCTGTGTCAAACGTGACGCTTGGCCAAGGAAATCGATGTAATTCCCGCAAGCTCTGGAGTAACGAATCAACTGTGATATAGGAAGACTCCATAAGCAGGAGCGGTCGGAATTTTGCTACACAAAAATGGGAAGTTGACGATTGAAAAGTTTGAGTCATCACGTTTCCATAGAGCTTTGTTGAAAGTCTTCATTGAGAGTCAATTTCGAGTTGTAGATCTAAATATGAAGAAAACCTCCTAGAATCCGTTTTGTCCTTTATTTCAAGCTCCTGGGGATATATGAGATGGAATAGTCACCAAATCGAGAATGGTGTAGTGAAAGGACATCATCTATGTTGGTTTGTCGTAGAATTTTGTTTTGGTCCCTTTACCAGATTTGACACTCTGAATTGGAAATTAGCAGTGCGACGGGTGTGCTATAGCAGCAAGGAACCGCTTACTCTTCCGGAACACCTGGGTTCATTCTTGTTACGATTTGAGTTGTTGATTTCTGTTCGGTTGATTTTGTATTCTGTGTTTTCTCGTGCTGTTCTAGATCTTGTTCGTGTTTACTGATTTTGTCGTTGCCCTTACGGACTTTTGACACTCGAATGCTCCAATGGTGCCTCTTGGCTTCTTGTATTTTTGTCTAGTCTACATTACATTTATGAATGGTCATGGGAAACTCAAAATTGCAGTCGCTTTATCTGATAAGCTTTGAAAACTCTTTCAACATTTGACTCTTCTTTTGAAATGCCGGTATCAATTTCTCCGTTATGTCCTCCTTTGTTTTGTCTTTTCTCTTGGACAGTTGAGATTGATTCTCCGAGTTTGTTAATTTCATCATTACCTTTATCTTTAACAAGGATTTTCAAAATGATATTAATTTAAATTTAGCCCCGTGCGGGGCCCGGGAGGCGAATAGGCCCGCAGCAGCGCTAAGCTTGTCGGTAAAAGTCCACTAAAGAGCGCTCAGAAACCTGACATCGGGGTCAGGCCGCTTTGCCCACAAAGCGACTGGGATGTGTGCCCCAGGTGGTTGAATGGGGCAGCCCTGACATCGAGAGATGCGGGGTCGTCAGGCGATAATGCGGAAAACCTGACCGCAAACCATAGTGGTGCACCGTGTTGGGAAAAATGTCACGTTCCTCGCACGTTAAAGAACCCTGCTGCAGGTCTCGGTAAGAGTAGGACCCGTAGGAACCCCATGCAGGAGGCAAAATTTCCCGTCCCTACCCATCACTCCTTTTTCCAGTGGCAGTCAAAACTCTCCTACCCGATTGGCCTTGTGTCCCCATTTCCTCCACTTCATCATCATTTCATGTTCATTGTATCACCACTTTCATGTTCATCTCCCGGATATAGCCGAAATCGCGCTGCTTGGGAGTAAAGCAATAACTAACTAACTAACTAACTAACTAATTAATTTAAATTTAAAGTAGCATATATTATAACCGTGAAAACCTATTTATAATGAATATACAAAAAAACACCAAGAAAACTCATTTACTGAGTGTTTAACATTCAGAATGCTTCTACATCACCTTCATTGAATGGCGTTCTATTTCAGCCATCACGAATAAGCAAGCATGAGGGTATTATTACCAAACTTTTGTTTATTACGCAAATTATTACAGACGATTCATTTTGTAAAGAGGAGAACTTTTAACAAACATTTCTCGGTTCTACTTTTCATTTTGTTTTTTGTACTCTTAAGGTTGCATAATCGTTACATCATATAAGAGCCATCGATAGATGAACGAAAATAAGATTAAGGAACCAGCACTACAGATTCAATAAAAGTGAAACAGCTGTAAACAGTAGAGGATTTCCATAAACAATACAATAACAGAAAAAAAGACTTTCTAGACATCTAAAACATGATTATAGCTTGTTTGAATGTCATTTATGTAGTTGCCGTGTAGACAACCTCCAAGCAAAGCAATAATGTAAACCTGGTATTTTTCATTTCAGTGATTAAGTATTTGTAAAAGGGAGAAAGACATAGTTCTTTTTTTCTCACTGGACATATAAGATAGACAAGATCAATAGTGCCCCGATTGATGTCTTGCATTACAAAGTTTTTATTTTAACTTTGATAAATATTGAAGCACTTAGTTGAAATGTCGCATTGAAATTTTGATTGGAACGTTTATTTAACATACTTTTCAATTTGAAGTTTCGAGTGCGTAATACAAAGTACCCATGCAGATGCGAAATCCCGGTGGTGAATAGGCCCATAGCCAGCAGAGCTAAGCTTGTCGATAAAAACTACAACATGACGTCGGGTCATGCCGCATTGATAGACCTGGATTTGTGCCAAAGGTGGTTTTATTTTGGTGATCCAGTCATCTTGAATGCCAAGTTCATCATGCTTAGTTGTTGAGAACATGACCATAAACGTAGTAGCATACCTTCTTGGGAAAATGTTACGTTCCTTTCACGTTTACAGCACTGTTGTGGGCCTGGATTAGGGTTGGACACGTAGGATCTCTAAACTCGATTGGGTTCTTTATGTCTCCTTTTATTCTTCTTTGATTTTATTACCCCTTTCATGTTTATTTCTATGATTTAATCGAATTTGCGCTGCTTAAAAGTAACAGAATGACTAAATATTGGAAAGTACATAGCTCTGTGACACACTTTTGTTTTCCTGATGCAACATGCCGTGCTATTTAATTGACGTTTCGCGACTGAATCGTTCTTCTTTAGCCTATGGGATTACACTTTATAGGCCCTGTCTGTTTCCGTGATTGTATTGTTCCAGTGAGTCTTAAGTCATTCGTCTAGTAAGTAAATGTTTGACAACTAATGATTGTCAGGTTAGTATGTAGAAGTAAATTGTTTATTTACCCTCACTTGTTCACCCCATGCAGGTTAATTGTTGATACACCCTCACTTGTGCACCCATGCAGATAAATTGTTAATTTACCCTCACTTGTGCACCCATGCATTAAATTGTTATTTTACCACCCTCACTTGTGCACCCATGCAGATAAATTGTTAATTTACCCTCACTTGTGCACCCATGCAGATAAATTGTTAATTTACCCTCACTTGTGCACCCATGCATTAAATTGTTATTTTACCACCCTCACTTGTGCACCCATGCAGATAAATTGTTAATTTACCCTCACTTGTGCACCCATTCAGGTAAATTGTTATTTTACAACTAATGATTTTCAGGTTAGTATGTAGAAGTAAATTGTTTATTTACCCTCACTTGTTCACCCCATGCAGGTAAATTGTTAATTTACCACCTTCACTTGTGCACCCATGCAGTTAAATTGTTATTTTACCCTCACTTGTGTACCCATGCAGGTTCTCGAGATAAGTAAGATTCGTATGAATTTAGGCTCCATTACAGAAGCCTAAATTGCTTCCTAAACTACACTAAATTTGGAATGTGGTATCAAATTTTGCATCTGAATTGATGGGTTAATTTAAACAAAATAAAATTCAATTTGAATGGAAAGGTCATTAATTAAGACTGAAAGATACAGTAAAATAACATGTATTGATTCTGACAGAAGTGGAAGACTAAAACAAAATATTCAAATCCCGTGCTAAATCACTCTTAGAAGCATATCTTAAGAATTTGACATGATTGATGTAACTTTTAAAGCCCAATATTCATCATTCTTAATGATTTAAATAGAACTTTGGAGTACGTCTACTTAATGTCATTATAAGCAGCGAACAGGTTTCTTAGGATGCCTTAGCTTTCGTCTGTTATGCAATACTTTTGCTTCAATTGTTCCAATTCCCTATAAATCACATTTAGCATCAATTTTGCATCGCCCCAATTAGCCTATTTTTGCTTGAATAAGTTGCTTTATTTTATATTCGTTGAAATGATCCGTCAGCACGTATGGTTCCTAAATCAAAATATCAATATACCCTAGAACAATATGAATACAATGGTTTCTAATAAAAGTTAGAATTTGTTAAAACTCAATATCTCTGGACCGTGTTTTTACACAAGAGACAAAAAAAGGAATTCAAATGAAACAGATTTATTTTCAAATAATAAACTTTCATGGTCAGTTACCTACCAACCTAGGTAACTGACCATGAACTACACATCAATTATAATGAATAATGTACATTAAAATTCATCAAAGAAAACAATTGGAGAATTTCGTCATAAAGGAAGTACATGAGCAGCAGAGTCCTAACAGGGCTTATTCAACGCCGTGATGATGCTGCATTTAAAAAAAAAATAGAGACTGGGATTAGTAGACGATATTGAGATGTTCGCGACGCAACAAACATAAACAAACAGCAATTCAAAAAATCACAACGGAAAACAGCATGCAGTCTTCAACATGACCATAGGTCACTGCTTACCGTCTTGCATTGGCCCAAGACTTATAATACAATACAAAAGTTTCAAAACCAATACCTAAATCATCAACAAAAGACCCAATTCTTGACATAAAACAGTAAACACAGAATAACAAGGACAAACAAAGGCTTTGGCAAAGTTTCCTGGCTTAGTTACTAACTGAAGAAATTTGTTACGGAAATTATACGCCTGGCCGTTTAGCTTGTATTACTCGGATTGTAATTTGGCCAAAAAAGTAAGTCGTTTTCCACATTAAAGCCTGTCGTCTGCGTTGCAAATATAAAAAAAAAGAAATAGAAAACGAAGGATCATGAAAGCAATATTTCATGAGATTAAAGCTATCAACTCTACCCAGCAACATTTTTACACCGCTTAGTCTGGTTATAACGACGCGGGAAACACTTTGGGCAGCTTGCATAAAACGTAGTCGACATGAACGACTTTGTGTGATTTACTCGGAGGAATTAAAAAGAGACAGTGCAAAAAGTGATGATACGTCATTGATGATAATATAAACAACAACGCAACTCATTTTAGTTTGTGTAAGAAATAAGCCAAAGGAATATCAATAAGACTTTCGAATGTCAAAAGTAATATTAAATTTACGCTAAAAACTAAAGGTTTTTTTTTACTCATTAGGAGATCGAATTGAAAATTACAAATACAGAATCGGTATTTCTTTTGATGGCCATTACGAATTCAGGAATGGTGGTAGATCAAACGATATGCATTCGTTAATTTCCGTCTCTTGTATATGATTATCGAAAAGTCGATATAAATACCCGTTGGATGCCAAATGATTGTTTCACAAGAATGATAATTTTTAAAGTACCACCCGCGTGTTTTAAAGGGAAGACGACCGATCCACAGCACCATACTCCTTTTCAGTGGGTTAATCCTTGCCGATGAAAGTAGTCTGGTTTATCCCACTGCAGTACACATTCATGAATTCTATCAATATTCTTTATGGAAGTTATAATGTAATTAAGCTATCAAAATTTTGCAATAATTGGTCGCAAGAATATCAAGTTCTTAAGATATATATTAAGATATATAAATATGGTCATGATTTCTTCTAAGAAAATATGTTAAACATGGGAGTTATCATATCTCCAATCCAAGCGCTAAAGCGCCACGCTTCATGCACGTAAAAGATCTTTGTGTATTTGTCTATATTCATTGTCTTTGTCTGTTTACATGTGTTTTGTCATTAAGCAATTTTGGTCAATAAAGTATATTTGTGGACCACCAATAGTGCACCACGTAGACTAAATTTTTCGAAACCCTCACCACCTCTCACTCTTCCAGTGGTCTTAACAATTTACTGGGTTTTTTTCCCGTCCCGTGCGGAGCCGAAATGTGAATAGGACCACTGAAGAGCCTAGCATGTCGTTAGAGACGAATGAGGGACCACTACTCCCTGTGATTTTTAAAATTTACTGCTCCTTTGCTTTCTACCAAACCCTCTATATTTCACATCATCATTTCATGTTCATTTTATTATCCTTTTGCACCACCTTGAAATGACCTATATCGCGTTGCAAGGGTGTAAATCGCCAACTCACTCATTTTTTCTCTCCAACCCATCCCTATCTTTCTCGTCATTATTTGATGTTCATTTTATCATCCTTAAACTGTCCTTATATAACACATATATATATATATATATACTCACTCACCCGCCTTTGTTTCCCAAACGATGTTTAGTATTAGATCACGACAAAGGCATAAACAAGTAAAAAATTGGAAAATTTTGAAAAATTTAGATTGAGTTTAGTCAAAACAAATGTGGACCAGAGGTCCCCGAGGATAATCACAAACCTAGTCGTCAGACCTGTCTGACATGATTTACCATATAATTTCTAATATTTTTAAAATTTAAAATGGTTTAAAACACCAGGTTTCTTTCCTCCTTGTAATGCACATGGTCGATATCCTCGGTGCTGAATTTGGCTTCCATGTTCGAACGTTTTGGTTTTGAGTACTTTTCGTTTTCAACAGTTTTGGAAATTTACCTTCCAATGTTTTGATTTAAATGCTGCTGATGAGAACTTACTCCTTAAAATATCGATATATAGCATATCCAAATTAACCGTTTATACCCGCGTTTTGTTATATGTAATTCTGAATATATTGCTTTTTTTATACAAGAAAACTGTGATTGTTTAATAACTGTTTGCAGTAAGTATATCGACCAGATTCATTTGAAAACAAATTTAAAGGAACACAAAAATGATATTCTTAATAAAAAAGAAGTTTACAGAACACAGATAGACAATCGAAATGTAGATCAATTGACTAAAACCTAAAAGAAAATTACCATAAGTAATTCAAGATTCTTGGAACATCAAGCACTAGGAAGCTTTATAGCACTGGTTCTTGTATTTGATTGTTGAAAATGGACAGAAATTTCATTTGGGTGCTTAAGTACAATACAACAACAAAATTACATTGATTGTTTTGAATTACCTTTGTCCATATACAATGAGGTCGAATAAGTGAAAATAATATAGTTCTGGAAACGTTTGGAAACTTTCAATACTTTTACGAAAACATATCATTATCACAATGGACTCTCCATAAAGACAGGGCTTTAATAATTATGTTTCGTCCCTTCCGCAATATTAGCATCGTTCCTAAATACCACCCTTTCTTGCAAATGGATTAGGGAAAGAGTGAGAAAGAGAGTTGGAAATAATTCCATGAAATGTTCACCCCTGAAAAGAATCAAACCACAAACCTTGGCGTTAGTTGCTCGATGTTAATCACTACATCGCCGACTCAAATTGCGGATTTCTGAAGGAGCAAAGAGGCATCAATGGGGCATTCGAATGTCAAAAGTCCGAACGGCAACGACAAAACCGGTAAACACGAACAAGAACAGCACGAAAAAACACAAAATTAATCGAACGGAAATCAACAAGCACACCCGTCGTACTGCTAATTTCAAATTCAGTTTGTCAAAGGACACACACAACAAACGACAAACCAAGATCTGCACTCATTTTAGAGATAGAAATCCGAGTGCACGGTGTCGTTTATATTGTAGGTTGTATAATTCATTGCTGTTCTTGCATTAAAGTTTATTGAATAACCCTATGTTTTATCAGTGAGAATATTTCACTAAGTTTACGATTATTCCTATGCCCAGCTTATTGTACTAAACGGAGTCTACAACTATCTTAGTATCAAGTTAGGATATTCCAATGCATAATTAAGACACGAACGTAATTTCGAAACTTAAATTATTTAATAGTGATAATACAACTGTACATATGTAATAATAACAAACAAAATAGTAAATAGACAACAAAAACTGTATTTAACAATAAATAAGGATTGATGGTCATTGATACACAAACATCATCTGATTTCAAGTGAATGTATTATGCTGGTACTATCAAATAAATAAATTTAGAATCGTACATTATTGTAACCGTTTTTTTTATATTTTCATACAAATTCAAAATGACATGGTATCAAATCATAAACTACTTTCACTTCAAAATCCATCGGTTTTGATAAAAATATCATCTGATATTTAAAGAATTTTGCAAGATAACAAAAAACTTGTTGAACAGCAATACTACGGATTATGTAACAAGTACTTCCTTATAGACAAGTAGATATTCAACTTTTTGTTTTAAGCTGTTTATCAAAATTCCATTAACTGAATGTCACTTGCCTTCCTTGTCTCAACAATGAACTGTTTTGAATATAATCCACCAATATCTCTATTATGTATTACAAGCATGGTGTGTTTTGTGTTACTACCTGACCCTAAGATTGCATTGTAATGGCGCCATCTAAAACATGGTTTAAACCACCAATTGTTCTGAAATACCTGTACATTTGTACCAAATTGGGATCTCTGAATTCTTCTATTTCTCCGGTATGTCGTCCTTGTTTTGTCTTGGACATTGAACATTGATCATCATAATTCGGTAGTTTTGTTTTGACCCTTTTTAAATAAAACAAAATATATGTCCATATTTGTTTTTTGTTCAGCGTTTTATGTTTCACCAAGTAATTTAGATAGCAAATCTTTTTTAAAAATATTTCACATGAAAAAATGATTATGACGATAATGATGAAAATACATAACATTATATCAGATGCATTTGCCTCCAAACAAAACAAAAACCATCAAGTACACAAAATATTTAACACAAGAATAATTGTCTTATGAGCATTAAACTCTACATTTTTTTGCAAATCCAAAAGAAGTATAAGAAAATCAAGTATCAACAAAAATAATTTGGATCCTAGTCTGAGTTTATTGCCTTAAGAGACTTTTTGGTGAAATATGAGTGCGTTTTGAATGATTTAAAAAGGATAAGATGCATGCTCACCTCATAGCCAAATTGTACATTATATTGTTTTTCATATGAACAAACCGAAAATTTAAAATGCAGATATTTGTAGACTTATATAATTATTAATAGATATGATTATATCATTAGAATAAAAAAACAACAAAACTAACAGGATTGTTTGGGCTATTGAGCAAAATCTTTTGGAATTACGCACAGTACAAATCACAATAAAACTCCATGAGATCACAAGCTAACTCCCCATGTCCTATCAATCAATCATATATTAAAACATACTAATATACTAGAAATATGGCAAATAACAAAAATAGAATACCAACAAGTCTGGAAGGTCTCTATTGATAAAAAGTCGATGTGAGATTCTAAAAAACATTCGACGGACTTAATTTATATGACATTTTAAAATTTAAAAAGGAACCCTCAGTTGAACTTGGAAATTGCCTAAAAATGTTAAAAAAACTAGTTCGACGGGTATCCTTATTATATTTAAACTGAACATAAGATGTATTAATGAAGATATATTTTATAATAAATACATCAATAAAGCGTTTAAGTCTAGTATACAAAGTGCAAACCCAAAATGTCTAGGCAGTCAATTAAAAAAACACATCATCGTCATGCTGAAACTATTTTAGCTAGTTAAAATTTTACCTAAAACCTTAATTTTCTTAAAATGTAGCATTTATTTAATCCTTTTAATAATATAAATTTTCAGCAATTTGGAAGATAAATAATGTACACATTTTTTAATGCCGTGTAGCTTTGCTCCCTTATAAAAAATGTGGTAATGAGATATATTTTAAAAATTTATAAAATTGTTGACAGATGGACAAAAAGTGTAAAAAAATTTTATCCTTAATAATATAAATTTTCAGCAATTTGGAAGATAAATAATGAACACATTTTTTAACGACGTGTAGCTGTGCCCCCTTATAAAAAATGTGGTAATGAGATATATGAACATTTTTAGATATTTGTCACATTTGTATATATACAAAACTAAACGTTTGATTTGAAAACGTTTAAGCCATTGAAATGATTGAAATCATATCTTTCAAGAAACATATATATTGTTATTCAAAGAAGTTAAATGTCGTTTATCCGACAAAATTAAGATATAGAAACATTTTAATACATCCAAAGACACTTTTGGTAAATGTTTATATGTGAAATGCTTATTTGAAAAATTCTTGTGCAATTGCTGTGTTGGGCGTCAGAGTATAAAGCCCCATCTCACTGAGCCTTCTTTTGAACCATCCTCTCCACTTTCTGGCCTCTCGTCTGAAGGCAGTTGTAAACATACCTAAAACAAACAAAGTAGTACTCAAACTTAACGAGTGCACTTAGTTGACATTGAAAAATTGAAAAGAGGGATATTAAATTTGGCTGAAAATCATACAAAAACAAAATCTGTTAATAAAACTCTTCGAAGTTATCCTGTCGTTAATAATTTGATGTTTAAATTAAATTATCAAACATTTAGCGTTTATATGCCTATTTTTTCAGACAAAACAGTCGGAAGTCTCTTAATGATAGTGCTATAGCAAGCAGGAACTGCTTACTCTACCGGAGCACCTGAGTTCACTCTTGTTTCGACTGGAGTTCGCGTTGTTGATTGATATTCAGTTTTTTTTGTGTTTCCATGTTTTACATGTTGTCTGTTTTTGTCCCGTTCCTGTTGGTGTTTACTGGTTTTGTCTCTGCCCTTTCGGACTTTTGATATTCGCACACCCCATTGGTACCTCTGCTTCCTTGCCCACCGATCAAAAATGCCAAATCAAATCAAAGCATTGCGTACTTGTCAAAGGGCTTTATGTGACGTCATTAAACCAGCTCTTAAGGCAACCATTTCATTACGGGCCGGAGACTATAGTTTTTGTTCAAAAATTTCAATGCATTTTCAATAAACTGTGAATTTATTTAGTTTCGTGGGTACCCAATTTTCTAGGTATGATATAAATGATTAGTTCGTGATTTTTTTTAAAATTCGAGGTTCATGCAATCTGCAGCATACAGATCAATGTTAAAATTTCGTTTTTCGTGTGATATCAAATTTGGTGGACCAAGGCAACGAGAATTAATATCCCACGAATAATTATGAAATCACAGTAACGTTTTGTCACATTAAAAAAAAATGCACCAATTATTTTCAAAAGAAATTTTGGCCACATAGAGCTTTAGCTTTTATAACTTTAATTCAAAAGTTCAGAAAAATTTTACCATCTCACAATTGTTTTGTGTGTGATTTGACCACTTTTGAGGGTTAGAATGGTGGTGTTTAAAATTGGAAAGTTTACCCTTTACAGTGAGCATAATTACATCCTTATCTTATTACTTGATAAATTTCTACTGTCTTGGATCTCTCAATTCACTCCAAGATTATCCTTTACTCATTCAAATTCACGTAACAATAGAATTTACAAGTCACTTTTTATACGGCCTATGTTATTGGACAACGAAAATTAAAGGGAACTGATTGTGGTCTGTTCCTTATACGGACATCAAACTAAACGAATGATATAACATGATCTTGCATCACTTCATGTTGGAAATGTTGACGAAATTTATAAAAAATAGAATTGCATGCTGAAGTAAATTTAGTGCTCTTAACCACAATGATTCATAAGAAATTTGATTAATGCTGAATAGGTCGTGTTTTACTAGGAATTAAATTATAAAAATTAAATAAAATTACATTGAAAAATATTATTTGTCTTTCAATGCTCAATTTTCTTCCTTATTAAAATTCCGAAGGCCCAAGAAAATAAAAATAAAAGTCGGAGATTTTCTAAGATGTCCTCATTTGTTTAGAGTGCAATTATATTGTCTGTCGAGTGCTAATAAAGATGAGGAAGAACATCTCCAGCCCGATATAAAGACACATAAGAACTAATTACATTGTAGGAAGCATAATGGATAAAAGGACAGAAATTCATTTGGTTTTGTGACATAATACATTACAGTAACATTAGGAAGTATGAACTTATGCACTTAAATCTCTGCAGTTCAATTTAGATAAAATCGGTTGATGAAGTGTGTGTTGGAAATGGTTAAATATATATAAGGTTTATTCAAAAGATTTTAAAAAATTGGAAATGGTTAAATATATATAAGGTTTATTCAAAAGATTTTAAAAATCGGTAGAAGCAATGAAATCTATAAACCGAGGAAACTTAAAACAAAAACAAAATTTATCAATGTTCAGGAACATTAAACGTCAAAATAACAGTGACCCGAAGTTCTTAATTCTACTTTGCGTTGTATTTGTATAAACTTCAAAACATTTAGTATATTGTATTTTAGCATACTAATAGAAAATAATGAGATGTAGAATAAGTGCACGCGAGGCAACTTGCAACAAAAACGACAATTAGAAAAAAAAATCCACAACGGGAAACAGTCAGCAGCCTTCAATGAAACCAGTGGTCGCTGCTCGCTGTTTTGCAATTGTCCCTTGATTAGGAATATAATGAATAAAGAAAGAAATGTTTAGTAAGTAAACCACATTTAAAACGGATAATAAAATATATAAATCACAATAAAAAGTTTTAAATTAATTAATAAAACAATTCGATGTTACCTTTTAAACGTGGTTCACTAACTAAACAGTTCTTTTATTTACGTTTAGATGAGCCACCGTGTAATTTCTTTTTAATTCTTTTATTAAAGATATAATGCCTATGATTCAAGCCGAATCTTAAAATGTAAAAAAAACCTTCTTGACAAAGAACAAATACCATAAAGTCGACAAACACAAACATCAGCTTTGATAAAGATCCCTTGCTTAGGACAGGTACATGTAAATGTAGCGGGGTTTCTTCTTTTACTGACTGGGAATTGAAAAAAAACTCGTTTTCTCCTTGATACAGCCATTGCCTTTCGCTATGCATCAGACAAAAACAGTAAAAATAGAACTATTCATTTTCCTCATCCATATTCAGTCAGTATAAGTTATGTCAATAGCGACGACACTAATCCTCGTATTATTGATATAAGTATTGGTTGTCACGTCTTTTAACAAAACCGATTTCCTCAATATTTTTCTAAGAGATAAGTATACACTATGAAAGGAAAAGTACTATTCTATCTCACCCTATTAGTCAGGACAATAAACTTAGAGTGTTTTACAAGAAATAAATATTCGAGGAATTCCTTACAAGGTGTTAAGTATCAAATTACAACGAGTGTTCTTAACACAGAAGTTTACGAGATATTAAGTTGTATTCAAAAGGCCTTCAATTAGCAACGCGACGGGTGTGCTATAGCAGGCAGGAACCGCTTATTATTCCGGAGCACCTGAGTTCAATCATTTTACGACTAGGGTTCGCGTTGTTGATTTCCGTTCGGTTGATTTTGTGTTTCTTCGTGCTGTTTACCGGTTTCGTCGTTGCCTTTTCGGAATTTTGACACTCGAATGCCCCTTTGATGCCTCTTTGCCTCTTTTTATAAGTAATGAACTAAAACATTTGCGAGCTTTAGGTCAGCAGACAAGGCTTCCAATAATATAGTTTTTGTATGTAAAGCACACTATTATAATTGTCTAATAAAAGAACTAGTCATTGATGGTAATACTTCCGCTAGTGCTACATACACATGGACTACATTTAACAAAGATGAAATCATAGCCAACCATAGCTCTTTTATGTCCTCTTTCAATATTCCAATGAAAGAGGAACATAAAGAGTTACCATATTTGTACTGGATACCTAAACTTCACAAAAATCCATACAAAGAAAGGTATATAGCTGGATCTTCATCATGTTCAACTACAGAGCTGTATGTCCATTTAACTAAAATCTTGTCTGCTGTCAAAGAAGGTCAACAAGCATACTGCGACACTATTTATAATCGTAGTGGAATTAACCATATGTGGATTTTGAAGAACTCAAAAGATTTGTTAGATCATTTTAAATCTAGATCATTTTCTGAGGTTCACTCTTTGAAAACGTTCGATTTTTCAACTTTATACACTACATTGCCACACGAAAAACTAAAATGTCGCCTGAAAAAACATCTCAAAAAAGCCTTTTCAAACTCTAGGAATTTTGTTGTTTTGGGTTATAATTCTACCTTCTTTTCCAAAACATCTTTCAAAGATAAAATTTGTTACACACTGGAACAAGTTTGCAGTATGCTTGATTTCCTCATTGACAACATATTTGTCACCTTCGGAGGAGAGATTTTTCAACAACAAATCGGCATTCCAATGGGCACAAACTGTGCTCCTCTCCTCGCCGATTTGTTTTTATACTCTTACGAGACTGAATTTCTACAGGGACTCGTAAAGAACAAGAAGATGAAAGAGGCAAGGTCATTTAATCTTACATTCAGATATATTGATGATGTCCTTTCTGTCAATAACTCTTCATTTGGTAGATGGATTCCTTCAATATATCCTCCGGAATTGGAGATTAAAGAGACCACCGAATCAAATTGCTTCACGTCTTTCTTGGATTTGCACCTCGAATTTGACCCAGGTTGTCATCTCAGTACAAAAAGTTACGATAAACGAGACGATTTTAATTTTCAAATTATTAATTTTCCTAATCTACCTACTTCTCCTGCATGCGGTGTTTATATTTCACAACTTATTCGATATGCCAGAGCTTGCACACTTTTCACAGATTTTTTTATCAGACACCGATTTCTTCGTGACCGACTTTTGGAGCAGGGCTATAAGAAAATACGTCTCATACGAATACTAAAAAAATTCTTTCTTCGTTATCAGCCACTAGTAGAAAAGTTCAAAATTGAGTTAAAAGATATGATAGTTAATTGTTTTAATTAGTGTTTGGCTGGTCTTCTGTACTGAGATGATCACCTCGTTATCCCTATTGTGTCTCACAACTATGTTGTGTTCTATGTTCATTACCGGATCCTAAGATCGCAATGGAAGAGGGAGGTTTGGCGCCATAAAACCTGGTTTAACCCACCATTTCGTTTGAAATGCCTGTACCAAGTCAGGACCATTGCGATCCACCAATTCTCCGGTATGACTGATTCGTTTTGTCATTTTCTCTGGACTATGAGATTGATCATTCAAGTTCGGTAGTTTTGTTATTACCTTTATTCACTCGATTAAACATATGCCGCTGGTGTAGAATTTTGTTAAATGTTAAAAAAAATACTACCCCGTGCGGGTCATTAGTTGCGATAAGGTCAAGAGTAACGTTAAGTCTGTCAATAGAGATAACCCACTACCCTGACAACAATTCTAAATGCGACTGGGATTTAAGCTCAAGATAGTTGAATATGATAGACTGTCATCGTCGTCAGGTCATAAAAAAGGGTAACCTGACATCCGTGATGCAACATGTGGAGAAAATATCACGTTCGTCGCACGATAAAGAACACAGCTGCGGGTTTTGGAAGAGTATGACCCGTATGATCATCTGCAGTAGATGCAATTGTCCGACCAAACCATTCCTTCTTTCCAGTGAACGATAAATTCGTTTCCCCGACCCCTCTTTTGTTCCCATTTAAGTTTTCACTTATTATCATTTAATTTCATTACTGTAGTTTCATTATTATTCGTGAGGTATCAATTGTCGTGGTTTTCGTGCTTTACCTTGACCCGCGAAATTTGATACCCGACCAAAAAGAAGTTAAACATAGATCTGTATGCTGGAGACACAACCACAGCCACGAATTTAAGAATCAACGAACTGATCCTTTTTCATCAAACAACGAAAGTTGGTACCCACGAAAATAAATGAATCCACAGTAATTCGTCATCCCTTTCATAATCATCTAAATGCACTGTTTTAATAACTTTATCTAATAAATTGTTTATTATTATTAAAATCACTTTTAAACCGATGTTTTTTCAAAAGAACTTATTCAGACAGACATTGCAAAATTCAGAACACAGATCAATAAAGTTGCATAGTAAAAAAATATACCATTCTGATGCTAAAAATCATTACGTACAAAATCTCTATGATGGCTGATCACAAAATCAGTAAGAAATTTATAACCTTCTAAAATACAAGGAAGCAAATGTCACAAACAAATTATATGACTTGATGCAGACATAAAAAAAGGATTACGAATTCCACCAATTTTTTACAGAAGATCGAATATCTAATTCTACATTTCTGAATCAACCGTTTTTTGACTTTAAAATATGACTTTCTGGATGTTATTTTATAGTATCATGCACAAGATATCAATTACAGCATGTTGCTTTATACATGGATATCATATTGGTTTCTTTTTATTGTGAGGGGGGGGGTACCATACAGTAAAAGTATAAATATATGTTTACAATAATACTAACCATAAACAATAGGATCGATGCATGAATTTGATACAGCAAATATAAATAAGCCTCTTTGCACTTTTGGATCTATTGCCTGAGCAGATTTCCTGTAAAACAATTAAAACGTTATTTCATGTGTTATAACAAATTACATGTTGTTATAAACTTTCAAATACAAGTTATTATAGTAGTTAAATTGCATTTTATAGATCTTAACTTCTGTGCTATATATCTTGTGTACAAGTTACAATATTGTACAAGTTGCAACATGTATGGTGCAATTGTACAAGTTGTCGCATGTACACCTTTTGCTGTACATGTTGCAACATGTACAAACTTTTTAATGAAATTTGTTGTAACTTGTACAATTGGCCATAAAAGACAATAAATATCCTTATTTCGAAAAAAAAATTAAAGTTTCATGGATTAAATTATAATAGACATGATAATAGGTCATGTTGAAGACTGCTTGCTGTTTTCTGTTGTGATTTTTTGAATTGCTGTTTGTTTATGTTTGTTGTGTCGCGTACACTTATTCCACATCTCAATATCGTCTATGATAGCATATCTCAATCCCCACTCAGCTTAAACTGAGTAGATTTGTTAGGTCATAAAAATTGCAAAATGGCTTGATTACAGCAGAAATTCTATCAAGGGATTGTGCAGCTTTCCGAGAACAGTTCTTAAGAAAACAAACATTTACTGAGGGAGGTACATCGGCTCTCACATAAAAATTGAAAAAGGCCAAAACGAGCAGCTGCCACATGGACTTGCTTCCCTCATACGAATAAACATGGAACATTGACTCTTACAAAATATTGATAGAGGGGCGCAAGTCCCTGTACAGCAGCACACAAACTGACTGTCAGAGATAGGAAAATTCTAATACATTACAAAGAGAAAGAAAGTAATCAGTGCTGAGGTGCACTTCATTAAGTCGGGAAAAATCTTTTATTGGAGCAAATATTTTTTGCATTTGAGCGATTTTTTCGCAAATCTACTACAAATTTTAATAAATGTCCATATGACAAGTATGCACAAGAGCAGGACAGATAAATGGCTACATGAGTAGGACTTACAGGTGTGATGATGAGTGTAGATGATGTTTCTAATATTGAGTGGATTTTTAGACTGTTTGTTAAATGATAGTAAGTAGAGGAAAAGGACATGTCTTTGTAAATTTGTAAAAGGAACAAAAAACGTAAGGGGAGATCTACACCTTGCAATAATAAGTTTACTGTTAAATAATGCTGGACATTGTTAATTTTTCTGATAAAATCTACTTGATGAGATTTGAATTTGTAAAAAAGCTAAATTTTAAGCAAATTACATCAGTAGATCATAACTAGACACCAATTTATCCTTGTATGTCATTTGTACAAGTTAGCACAAATTTAATTAAAAAGTTTGTACATGTTGCAAAATGTACAGAAAAGGGTGTACATGTTGCAACTTGTACGATTGCACCATACATGTTGCAACATGTACATTTTATTTGTACATGTTGCAACATGTACAAAGTTGCAACTTGTACACAACATACGCATTAGTGATGGTGAATCATGATTTTTACTTGAATTTTAAATGAATTCTAAAGTTCGAACTCTTTCCCTGGGTGATATCTTAAAACATTTAAGTATTCGAGAAACTTGGTAAAACTTAGTTAACCTGAAAAAAAAAACAATAAAAACCCTGAATCCAACTGCAACCGCAGAAATTTAGAAGGCTATATCATTTATTAAAGAGTAATTTGAACTTCGAGACCCGCCATTATTAATTCTAATTGTGGTTGTCGATTTAAACAATTTAATTTAAGTTATCAATTTTTTAACACACCTGACAAAATGGTAGGTGAGCTATTGCCAATCACTTGGCGTCCGTCGTCCATCTGTTAAACTTTTAAAAATTCTTCTCTGAAACCGCTTGACCAAATGCAAACTTAGTTGATTGTTTTTAAGGGTGTCCTTTACAAAACTATCATTTTGAATTTGATTCCACGATAACTTGGGGGCCGTTGCTAAAAAGATAACATAGGGGTAAAATAAACTACAAAGCTTTATATCTCAAAAAACTTTTTTTATCAGATAGAACACATCTGATAGATTCTTAACTCTTCAAAAATCTTAATTTCGTCAAAATTTTTAGACGACCTTTTAAGGTGTAAGTTGATAAAAAAGATTTTTTGTGTTTTTGCCTTATATATTAAAATCTTTTGCAGTAAGCGTTTGCTTGCTTTAATTTTCAGCTCGAGAAGATCTACAAAAGTTTTCATGTGTTGTCAGATACCCCCCTTTAGAGGTTATTGTCTTTTTACGATAAAAAATAACTATGCATTGGCATATAAGTTAAATCTGTTGCAACTTTAGAAAAAAGCTTTTGCCTTCTTAAATTTTGAGCTTTACCATTACTATTAAAATATTCATTGGGTCGAAGTTGTCAGATGACCCATTAAAGGTGCAAAGGTCCTTAAGAGATTAAAATTGTTTTTGGGTTTCATTGCATTAAATGTTAATTGAAAATATATCAAACTGATGTTTAAATAAGGACATGTAGGACTGCCAATATCTTGTATTTAAGGAATATAAGTTTCATTAGATTAGCTGGGCGATTCAGGCTCTATTTTTGTCCTTTTCTTCTTTTCACTCTTATATTTTGATTATAAAGCTGTAACCGTTATGCTCTACTGTGTGCTCTGACAAATAATTTAAATATTATAATTCTACCTTTTTGTACACGTTATTTTTCTAAAGTCTGAGCTATCACTTAATCATTTATTCTTCGCGTTTATAAATTAGTGTTGTCCAGCATGAATAAACAACTTTGGGTAAACTGTTATTCACATGACCTTTACTAAATACATTTCTGTTGTGTTAATATACTCAAATTTTGCAACATAATTAAATATAAAACAACACGTTAAATGAAATTGTGTCAATCCGGTAAGGTGAATTTTTGAAAGAAGGTAAAACCCTATTCTGTGTTTAATTAACGTTTCGTATTAAGTAAAACAGTGTTATAATGTCATTAAAAAAATGAATATAAATATAAACAATTTTGGTGTACTGCTTCATAAAATTAATCAATAAATTTTTATTGCAGAAAGCAACTTTAATGATAACACGATATTTCGATACTCTTTTAGGGTATAAATGGTCAAGTACAAAATTCGCGATTCTACTTACACCGCGAAAGGTACCAGTGTTTACATTTTATAATAAGTTTGTCCTGTTTTTTGACACTACAGTTGTTCTGCAGTTTTCTCAAGAAAAGAATACTTTCCGGTTATTTCTTTTTGAAATTTTAACAGTTTCTGCAGAGCTTTTATTATATATTCTTCGTAAAATGTGAATTTTATGTTTCATAAATTGCGAAAATTATAGGTTTTATGTCTTCAAATTTTATATGAAAATACTAGCCATTATCATGTGATATCTTCGATTGACGCGCAATAAAAGATGTCACATGAGCTTCCTTATTGTGGTGGCTCTAAAGGCTAAGCACTAACGTGAAAGATATTTGACCGCCTGTAACAGCAAGACTGGTTCTGTTGCTGGTCTTATGGAAAGGTAGTTAAATTAAGAAAAACAATAATATGAAAACTTTAATTTGTAGTTTGTAGTTCTGTAGTTTAATTTATAGATATAGTAAAAATTTTTTCAACGGGAAATTTAATATAATTTAAATATAAGGATATAAGTAACTTTATGAAACGTCACCAAAATTTATTTGTGATTTAAATAGAAAGCCTCAATTCAGAATGGAATTTTTATCAGCAGCGAGAAACTTTTAAGAAATTTTTGATTCTACTAGAAAAACGTTAAACAAATAAAACTAAACCACAAATGACTTACTTGTCAATCCACCACCATGCTGCCATGAAGAAATAGGGGGTCCAGCATAAAATGAAAACTGTCACTGTAATTAAACAATATAAAATAAATAAGGTCATCAGTGATTCACATGAATACAGAAAACAAACAAAGTAACATCAAATAAGCAAAAAATAAAAACGAACCCAAAGGAGTTTTATTCAGTTTTCCTTAAAGTCGCCTTGTAAGCAGTAAAATTATTAACAACGAAGTTAAAAAATGCCCTTGGACAGTTAGTCATGTCAGTGGTAGATTATGTTGATAATTTTAGGTTCTAAATAAGAATGTTTAATGCCTTTCAAGAAAAAAGGTCAAAAAGATAGATAGTCTCCAAGCAAATTGACGTCACATTTGAGACCATACAAGAGTATTAATAAAGTGTAAATTATATCTCATAGCTAATGGTTCAATTATTTAGCTTATTATTTCTTCTAAAGATTTTGAAAACACTCTGTTACATTAACAAGAATAAAAGGTTGATGATACTTAAGGTTGAAAAGGCAACGTTCTGACTCTGAATTGATGGTGTTATATGCATAAATTTCTAAAATTTATATGATAAACAAGAGCTGCAGTTAGTTATCAGTTGTATTTTTTCTTCGACATACCTGATTGTCTCTCTATTTTGGTTTTGGATAAAACATAGTTGAAAAATGTTTAAGGGTCTACGTTCATGTATTACACCTAACTTATTATTTTATATGTATAAATTTTCTACGTTCATTTTAAACACATATCTGTTGTTATTGAAGATTTTTTTTATGTACATGTAAATCTTTATTGCATTCTATAAGAGTTTTTGGGGGTCTGATTTATTTCCTTACCTATTACTAAGTTCTGTTTTAGGTTCTTTACTTACTTATTACTAAGGTCATTTCCAGGTTCATTTCTTATATTACTAATGATAAGTTTTGTTTTCATGTTAATTCCTTACCTATTACTTACGTCATTTTCAGGTTCATTCCTTACCTATTACTAATGTCATTTTGAGGGTCCTTATTCTTGCTTTTCCTATCTTTCCAGCTCTAGCACAGTGGTGAGCAGGATATGTGTGACAACGGTATTTGAACTCCCCATACTCCAGACAATCGTCTACAATGAAAAAATAAAGTTTTTGTGCTGTTTTATGTATTATTGTACTAATATTGGGAGGAAGTTTTACAGAATATAACAGGTTGCAATAGCCCAACATTTTCTCTTGTTTCAAATGTTACGTCACTCAAATTTTTCATGCAATTACAATATATATTTTTTTTTCATTAAAAAACCAATAGATGATTTCGAATATATTGTACTAATGCAATTTATGCCAGTGAAGAGACTGGTCATGTGACCGGAAATAAGAAACTTCAGAAAATTGCTCAAGCAATAAAACACTTGTCGAATGCATGTAACAATTGTTAAAATAATAACGGTTTTTGTGAGATTTAAATATGAGCGGACCTGCGACCCACAAAGATAATTTCTGGAAACATTAGTTCTGGTACGACAAATTAACAGTTAAAATATTTTTTGTGGGTCGCTTGTCCGCTCATAGTTATCTTAGCCAAAAATATATCTAATTTTGAGAAATTTTGAGAAAAAAAAACACTAATTTATTGTCTGGAACTTTGTTGTTATTTGTATTTCATCAAGTTTGATCATATTTTAAAACTATATTTGATGTACTCTTTGTTTAAAACATTTAAATTTATAAACTTTCATTACTAAATATCAAATAAATCAATATTTTACCACAAAATTTCACTTTTGAAAAAGGGACCAAAAATAGCCTTATCATACCTTGTCCTTTGTCTGTAGCGTACAAAACTTAATATTGGGAGGAAGTTTTACAGAATATAACAGGTTGCAATAGCCCAACATTTTCTCTTGTTTCAAATGTTACGTCACTCAAATTTTTCATGCAATTACAATATATATTTTTTTTCATTAAAAAACCAATAGATGATTTCGAATATATTGTACTAATGCAATTTATGCCAGTGAAGAGACTGGTCATGTGACCGGAAATAAGAAACTTCAGAAAATTGCTCAAGCAATAAAACACTTGTCGAATGCATGTAACAATTGTTAAAATAATAACGGTTTTTGTGAGATTTAAATATGAGCGGACCTGCGACCCACAAAGATAATTTCTGGAAACATTAGTTCTGGTACGACAAATTAACAGTTAAAATATTTTTTGTGGGTCGCTTGTCCGCTCATAGTTATCTTAGCCAAAAATATATCTAATTTTGAGAAATTTTGAGAAAAAAAACACTAATTTATTGTCTGGAACTTTGTTGTTATTTGTATTTCATCAAGTTTGATCATATTTTAAAACTATATTTGATGTACTCTTTGTTTAAAACATTTAAATTTATAAACTTTCATTACTAAATATCAAATAAATCAATATTTTACCACAAAATTTCACTTTTGAAAAAGGGACCAAAAATAGCCTTATCATACCTTGTCCTTTGTCTGTAGCGTACAAAACTTAATATTGGGAGGAAGTTTTACAGAATATAACAGGTTGCAATAGCCCAACATTTTCTCTTGTTTCAAATGTTACGTCACTCAAATTTTTCATGCAATTACAATATATATTTTTTTTCATTAAAAAACCAATAGATGATTTCGAATATATTGTACTAATGCAATTTATGCCAGTGAAGAGACTGGTCATGTGACCGGAAATAAGAAACTTCAGAAAATTGCTCAAGCAATAAAACACTTGTCGAATGCATGTAACAATTGTTAAAATAATAACGGTTTTTGTGAGATTTAAATATGAGCGGACCTGCGACCCACAAAGATAATTTCTGGAAACATTAGTTCTGGTACGACAAATTAACAGTTAAAATATTTTTTGTGGGTCGCTTGTCCGCTCATAGTTATCTTAGCCAAAAATATATCTAATTTTGAGAAATTTTGAGAAAAAAAAACACTAATTTATTGTCTGGAACTTTGTTGTTATTTGTATTTCATCAAGTTTGATCATATTTTAAAACTATATTTGATGTACTCTTTGTTTAAAACATTTAAATTTATAAACTTTCATTACTAAATATCAAATAAATCAATATTTTACCACAAAATTTCACTTTTGAAAAAGGGACCAAAAATAGCCTTATCATACCTTGTCCTTTGTCTGTAGCGTACAAAACTTAATATTGGGAGGAAGTTTTACAGAATATAACAGGTTGCAATAGCCCAACATTTTCTCTTGTTTCAAATGTTACGTCACTCAAATTTTTCATGCAATTACAATATATATTTTTTTTCATTAAAAAACCAATAGATGATTTCGAATATATTGTACTAATGCAATTTATGCCAGTGAAGAGACTGGTCATGTGACCGGAAATAAGAAACTTCAGAAAATTGCTCAAGCAATAAAACACTTGTCGAATGCATGTAACAATTGTTAAAATAATAACGGTTTTTGTGAGATTTAAATATGAGCGGACCTGCGACCCACAAAGATAATTTCTGGAAACATTAGTTCTGGTACGACAAATTAACAGTTAAACTATTTTTTGTGGGTCGCTTGTCCGCTCATAGTTATCTTAGCCAAAAATATATCTAATTTTGAGAAATTTTGAGAAAAAAAACACTAATTTATTGTCTGGAACTTTGTTGTTATTTGTATTTCATCAAGTTTGATCATATTTTAAAACTATATTTGATGTACTCTTTGTTTAAAACATTTAAATTTATAAACTTTCATTACTAAATATCAAATAAATCAATATTTTACCACAAAATTTCACTTTTGAAAAAGGGACCAAAAATAGCCTTATCATACCTTGTCCTTTGTCTGTAGCGTACAAAACTTAATATTGGGAGGAAGTTTTACAGAATATAACAGGTTGCAATAGCCCAACATTTTCTCTTGTTTCAAATGTTACGTCACTCAAATTTTTCATGCAATTACAATATATATTTTTTTTCATTAAAAAACCAATAGATGATTTCGAATATATTGTACTAATGCAATTTATGCCAGTGAAGAGACTGGTCATGTGACCGGAAATAAGAAACTTCAGAAAATTGCTCAAGCAATAAAACACTTGTCGAATGCATGTAACAATTGTTAAAATAATAACGGTTTTTGTGAGATTTAAATATGAGCGGACCTGCGACCCACAAAGATAATTTCTGGAAACATTAGTTCTGGTACGACAAATTAACAGTTAAAATATTTTTTGTGGGTCGCTTGTCCGCTCATAGTTATCTTAGCCAAAAATATATCTAATTTTGAGAAATTTTGAGAAAAAAAACACTAATTTATTGTCTGGAACTTTGTTGTTATTTGTATTTCATCAAGTTTGATCATATTTTAAAACTATATTTGATGTACTCTTTGTTTAAAACATTTAAATTTATAAACTTTCATTACTAAATATCAAATAAATCAATATTTTACCACAAAATTTCACTTTTGAAAAAGGGACCAAAAATAGCCTTATCATACCTTGTCCTTTGTCTGTAGCGTACAAAACTTAATATTGGGAGGAAGTTTTACAGAATATAACAGGTTGCAATAGCCCAACATTTTCTCTTGTTTCAAATGTTACGTCACTCAAATTTTTCATGCAATTACAATATATATTTTTTTTCATTAAAAAACCAATAGATGATTTCGAATATATTGTACTAATGCAATTTATGCCAGTGAAGAGACTGGTCATGTGACCGGAAATAAGAAACTTCAGAAAATTGCTCAAGCAATAAAACACTTGTCGAATGCATGTAACAATTGTTAAAATAATAACGGTTTTTGTGAGATTTAAATATGAGCGGACCTGCGACCCACAAAGATAATTTCTGGAAACATTAGTTCTGGTACGACAAATTAACAGTTAAACTATTTTTTGTGGGTCGCTTGTCCGCTCATAGTTATCTTAGCCAAAAATATATCTAATTTTGAGAAATTTTGAGAAAAAAAAACACTAATTTATTGTCTGGAACTTTGTTGTTATTTGTATTTCATCAAGTTTGATCATATTTTAAAACTATATTTGATGTACTCTTTGTTTAAAACATTTAAATTTATAAACTTTCATTACTAAATATCAAATAAATCAATATTTTACCACAAAATTTCACTTTTGAAAAAGGGACCAAAAATAGCCTTATCATACCTTGTCCTTTGTCTGTAGCGTACAAAACTTAACATGTACAATCGAAGTGTGTACATTGTAAACAAGATTGACTGGTTGAGTTAATAAACACGATTGACTGGTTGAGTTAATAAACAAAATTGACAGGTTGAGTTATTAAACAAAATTGACTGGTTGAGTTAATAAACAACATTGACAAAGAAGATTGACTGGTTGAGTTAATAAAGAAGTTTGACTGGTTGATTTTGTTATGTGTTGACATTATTTTCCAAGTATGCTGTTATGGTTTTCGTTTGCATGTACAATCACTGACCACGTGAACATCGCATTGCTCTAAAGTCAAGATAAATATTATTCTATTACGTGCTCTGTAATCCGTATAATTTCATATAATAGTTTGTAATAAGAGACCGACCATTTAACTTGACGGGGGGCCTTGGTTTTTTCCAAAAAAAAATATTCTGAAAATTATTTTTGATGAAAAAAATATTTTGGCAGCTGAGGGTAAGAAAAAATATTCTGAAGAAGGATTTCTGCTATAAAAAATAATGCTAATAATGAAAAAAAACTATTCTGTTGCAACGCCTTCGAAAAATAAATATTTTGTCCGCGCTCTGTGCGGAAAAAAATTTCTGATCAAAACAAAAACCCAAGCCCCCCTTAAAAGGGTAAGTTCACGATTTTTGACATATGGTCTTAAATTGTTCAGAACAATGTTTTATAACAGTGTGCAAATTTTTTCTCTCATATCTTAACTTATAACAAAGATATTGGAGATTATTTATTTGAAATAGTCCCCTACTCTACATTAGGGGACTACTTCAGTTAATCAGAATTTCTACTGAGAAGCAAAAAATCATATTAGTTCAAACGTTTAAGTGATCATGTGGTATGTCCAATAACCAACAAAATAATTAAAATAATCAAAAGTCAACAAGATCATTTAATATTTTGAAATTACTTTCTATATAAAAATCTTTTTAAAAAAACGTTTAATAAATCTATTATCTTTTTCTTTTAAATTGAACTTTATAATCAATTAATTAAAATTAAAATTCTATAATTCAAAGAAATATTATTTTTATTTACTATTAAGAAAGAAGTTGTGTATTTAAATGTAAGCCATCATATTTCGTTGAAAATAATTGTGATATAATTATGTAAATTACAGGTCATTCTTTTTCTAATCCCCCACTGGGTTTGCTAAAAATGTTAATTAATGTGAATTCATTGTCATTGTCTCTCAGCAGGTACCTGTGTAATGGTTAGGTAAACATAAATGTAATTAGTCACAGCTGACTTGGGGTGAAATAAACAGGAAATTCTAATGATCAATGCCTACAGGTGTCAAAACCTAATATACAAACATTCAGAAACAAAATCTTATGTACTAGATCATTTTATTTTCATCTAACATTTAAAACAATAATGTGATTTATATGCAAGTTTATCACAACACAACATGAGTTAGATAATTAAAAATGACTTATTTAAATTGATTTGTATAGCAAAAAATCATTATCACTAATTAAAGAATAAATCAATTTTGTTAATTTTAATAAGGATTTTCTATCACTTATTTAAAATGCCATAACATAGATGCACACAAAAATATTATACATGTAATTGGCAATTCAATAATTAGGTTAATGGTGGGTCACTGTCAAAAGGAGACTTTGTGGTATTCAGATGTTTTGTGTAATTTAAAATGACAGAAACAAAAAGATAAAAAATAAAATAACATTTTTGTCAGCTTATTAAATTGTATATAAAAGTTTAAATGATATAGCATAATTAGACAATACATTAGAAATCATATGACAAATTTTCATTTTTTTGTGAACTTTCCCTTTAAGTTAAATGGGCCGTCCCTAAGAAAGTATTTTGCGTATATATGTAATATTTATTTTTCATTTATATTGCTTATGCATTGCAGTATGTTTAATTCAGCACCTGACAGTTTCTGCAACTGAGTGCCATTCTAAATAAAATATTCAGTATTTACTCTAAATATTCGTTCTAAATCTCCCGTAATAGTTTGTTTTAAGGTTATATCAAAATGTCACAAAACCAGTTTATCAAACATTCGTTAATTATAATGTATTTCTACCAGTAGCCACTTTTGACCTCAGACTCAGTTATTTTGGTCGTTCGTCTTTTTATATTTGTCAGTTCAGATAAAACATTGTGTTCCATTAACCAAATGTCAATCCATCTTTTATATTCTTTGCTTTCTCAAATTAAAATAATAAATTTATAAGTATATTTTATTTTTGGCGTTAAGATAAGGTTTAGAACAGTTGCAAGTCACACGAGTTAAGTAAATATATATTAACAGAATAATTACTCTTTGATAAAATGTTCTTGGGATGTGGATAAGCATTACGAATTACATAATACAAATTTAGGTTCTCAGTAACTGTCAAGAGTGACTAATTATGAAACCCGTAATGCACTGACTAATACTTATTTACCAAGCCTACATGATATTGGTTTTAGGTTGATGTCAGAAGCAAATGAATTTTAATCATACGTTGCCAGTCTTTGCATTGACAACCTACTGGCGTTTGATGTAGAAACTAACAGTGTTATGGCATTCCATCTCATGGAACAATTATCAGTGATGTGAAAATATTTCCTAATATAGTGTTTCATTTTTTTTATGAAAGGATATTAAGCTTCGATTACTAAAATGATATTCTTGTTTGATAAAAAAAAGTACCCTTTAAAGCACCACCAGCTGAAACTAGCGATAACGTGGATAAAAAAAATACTTGCGTAGGTAGCAGAAAATGAGCTTTAATGTAAATCCTGAATAAGAAAAAAGTGTGTTTTCATCATTTTAGAATAAAATCAGATGAATTTCAAATGCCATGCAAATACTCCTACATCGTTTTTAAACAATGATCAAGATTTTTTTTTATTATTTAAAACCCTGTTAAAGGATTAAAGCTGCAAAATCATTCCTTCAACTTCAACTAATGACATTTACCTTCAATACAATCAAATGATTCGTGAAAAACTGCAGCGAAAAATCTTTTAAAACAAATATCATTCTCTTTAATAAAAATCCGTTTAAGGATTTAACACTGTATTTCCACTAATTACTTGATAAACTACTGACATTTACCGTATACATATTGAATTAATTCATATAAGATTGCAGCTTTAATTATATCTTGTTTTAACCAAACATTATTTTATTAAATAGAAGAAAAAAAACAGTTAATAGAAAAATCACAATAGAACGGTACTTCAAACCACGTCTTCGTATATTAATGACATTTACAACACAATTTATATATCAGTGCATCGTTAACAAATTTGCTTCCGAGATATTATTACCCCAGCTCCTGTAAAACATTCTGTACAAATCGGAAAAAACAGCACGATTTAAAAAAATAAAAAGATATATCAGGACTTTTGTATTCATAGATTGGTTTTGAATAAAGCGCATTATATATATTTTTTATCTATAAAGGTCAATCTCAATTCAGTGAGCTGGAACTACTGGTTTCATTGAGTGCTGCTGCTCAACACACCTGAACTGTATAAATGGCGTCTTATATATAATTTAAGAACACTTTTGAAACATGCTGACACCTAAACATGCAAAGAATTATGTTAAAAACCTGAACACTTTTTTAAACATCAATCATGGAAAAAATTCCTTCACTATTTTCATTAATAATTATAGGATAACCAATTAGGTCTCATGAATAACCAAAATATGATCACGAGTGGGTGAACGCACACAGATTTATACGAGTGCGCGGAACTAGTTTAATCTCAGTGCGTTCCCGCACGAGTGATCATATTTTGGTTATTCATGAGACCTAATTGATTATCGTATTTTTTACATAGATACAATGCCGTTATTTGAATGGCGTATGAATTAAGAACGCAGGAGCCATGCCGACAACGCGATACAATTCATGACGTCATAATTGAGTTTGACCGGAAAGGACGCAAGAGTGAAAATATTTTTGTTATTTCACACTGTGAATTTACCAGATTTTATTTCACTGGGAAAAATCGGTATTTCATATGCATCAATGTAATAAATAATAAGTGGGTACACATCTAACACAGCCTCAATAATTATTTATTTAGGATGGTGTTTTGAGTATACACATCATTTTTACAAGTAATACAACGGCTCATTCCATTATGTTCTGTTCAAATGTATGTATGACCCCCTTTTCTAAAACAACGACGGTTTAAAATAATTTTTGACATTTGAAACCTTATAGCCACACAAAGAACTGGATTTCAATGTTGTTCATTCTGTCAAATATAATGTTTGATGTTTCTTTTTATACTTTCAAGGTTTCGTTGTTGTCATTTATCCTTCTTATGAAGAAGGAAGCAAAACGTTCTGTATAAGTAGTCAAAGGCAAATATTTCACTCAATTGTCGAGCAATATATGAGCAATATATCAGTTTGTATAATAAGATATTAAAGGCACGCCTTCTTCGTGGGAAATAATCCTCAATAAGCAGAAAAAATCTCAAAGTCTTTACTGTATGTGGGTTCATTTATTTTCAAAGAACCATTTTTCGTGGTTTGATGAAAATTGAGAAGTTCGTAGATTCTTAAATTCTTGATTTTGCGGTCTGCAGCATCAAGGTCAATGCTACATTTCCTTTTTGTGTGATATCAAATTTCATTGACAAAAGTCACCCACGAAAACCACAAAAACTGGAACCTCAAAACTGAAAAATGAAACATCTAACTGAAGATACACATTGCTTTTCCATAGCACACAAATCGTTCGACGACGAAAGACCAAACAATATAGTATTTTAACTGTACATGCTACAGTTATAATGTTCCTACTCCTTGAAATATCGATTACTCCTTGAAATATCGATATATAGCATATTCAAATTTACCGTTTATACCCACGTTTTGGTATTTGTAATTTTGAAACCACTGGGCGATAACCGCTGCTGGTGGACCAGAGGTCCCCGAGGGTGATCACAAACCCGGTCATCAGACTTGTCTGACACGATTTACCATAAAATTTCTAATATTTTTGTCGCTGAAATTTCTGATTTTAAAATTCAAAATTGTTTAAAACACCAGGTTTCTTTCCTTGTAATGCACATGGTCGATATCCTCGGTGATGGGTTTGGCTTCCTTGTTCGATCTATTTTGGTTTTGAGTACTTTTCGTTTTCAACAGTTTTGGAATTTTACCTTCCAATGTTTTGATATAAATGCTACTGATGAGAGGTTACTCCTTGAAATATCGATATATAGCATATCCATATTTACCGTTTATACCCGCGTTTTGGTATTTGTAATTCTTAAAATAAATATGCATTTGTTTTAAAATAATAAAACTTAATTCCCTAAACTTAAAAAAAAAGGTTTTACACATTTTACTGGAACGTTATCAAAATATATTCTCAACCGAAACAGGCAAATTCTGTACAATTTTCTCTTTTCTTTTGATTTTAGTTAATTGTTTAATGATTTAGTTTTTCGTGGTAAAAAGACGAAAATGAGGGAAAATAAAGAATATCTTATGAATGCTGTATGCTGTACTTATAAATCAGCATGAGAATGGAATGTGCATTTTATAGAAAAAAAAATGTTGATAGAAATGACAGGTGTTAATATATAACTTATATTACACAAACGTTTATAACTTAAGGTAGCACCATACAAAGGTTGTTTTAGTCCGACCATCACACTTTAAACTTGCATAACTTTCTTATTATTTTACCGATTTTAATAAATGAGACATCATTTGAAAGAGGAAATGTAACCCTTTATGATGATACCTACAAAAATGAACTATAATGTATAACAGATGGAATTACTGTTCAAAATTAAAAATTTCAACACAACTGACTCAAATGAAATTAGCTCTCCTAGCATTACAAATATCTCTTTAACATTGATTTAATCTGAATCAACACAGCATGACCTTCAAAACCGTGTCTCAGAATTTTCCTATCACATTCCATTCTCCAATAAAGCAATATTTTGTGTACAGGGCTTTATTGCATAAGGGGTCACTCTATTCAATGTGCCATAAAATATTTTCTGAAGCTTTAATCTAAAATCTGAGACACGGTTTTGTTGATAATAGACCTTGGAATAACATATCCAAAAACTAGCCACATTGGGGTACTCATGTGGGAGCTAAATTCAATCAAACTTTACTTTTCTCTTGAAAAATGAAAGTGGAAAAACCCCCAAAATATCAATTTCCTACTTTGAGCCCCATTTACTAGATCAAATGGCATGATTCTACCATGGGAGCACTGTAGGATTCTTAGATCATCATAAATCAACATTTATTTGACCTATAAACCTGTTTCATCCACACAAACATTAAATATAGCCCAAAATGCACAACCCCCTACACTTAATTCAGAATTTGCGGGAAATATTACATCAAATTGACCTTATCTCAGGTCAGTTGTTAACTGTAAAGGGCAAGACTCCTCCTTCACTGACCAGATGTTTCCACTATTGATTGTCCATCTTATTCATTTAACTTATTTCACTTCAAATGACTGGTCAAAAGTCATAAAACTTTCCAGCTGTTATAGATAAGACCAACCTCCATGGTTTATTGACAGCTTAAATTACATGTGCATTTGTTTTGATTTTTTAATCATCACCATAGCTCATTAATTATTAGGTGTACTGAAAATATTTTTGCACCATTAGATAAAGGACATTTTATAGTATTGAACAAATTATAAATTGAAATTTTGATAAAATTTTAGCACTTTTGTATGGTGCTACCTTAAGCAGTTTTCAAATGTGATTGCCATGAATTTGATCGAACGTTTATGCACTTTAACCGATATGGTAGCAAAATTTATAGTCTAGAACTTTGTAGCTATTTTTATTTCAATGATGGTCAGTCAGCACTGCTGGTGGAATTTTAAGTCCTAGAGGTTGGTCCGCTCTGGCATCACCACATCAAATTATAATACAATTAAAGTTTATTTTTGCAAAAAACAATGTCTCTCCCCGTTTCACTCCTAATTTCTAATTTCAAAAGGTTCATAATTCCCACAAAAAGTTGAGGAACAAAATTTCCTGGTAATATGCAATAATAAATATGGTATCCTTCCTTCATATTACATAGGTTGATCTTAGTCATTATTTGGTTGACAGTTTTTTTTTTAAGTCTACCGTTCTTTCACTTCATATTTAAATAATGTTTGGTATCAATCTGATCATTTTCAGATCTTCTAATTACTTAGTTAGTTATTGCTTTACTCCCAAGCAGCACGATTTCGGCTATATCCGGGAGATGAACATGAAAGTGGTGATACAATGAACATGAAATGATGATGCAGTGGAGGAAATGGGGACACAAGGCTCTTATAAGTCTTGAAAAGAGGAAATTTGCATCAGGCGTAGCAACATTTATTGTTTGGTACTTTGTGGTGATTTTGATTTTATTATATTTTAATACACCATCGGATGAAAAATACAAATGTCATGGGAAAACTCTACTTTGTTTTCCAGATATAGGAACAAGATTTTGTTGACAATTTAAACATGTTAAGATTAAAACTATATCAAACAGCGCTTGAAATCAAACCATATAATACCGTGATATTTACCTTTTTAAATTTCATTTGTTTTTGGTAAATTCTGCCTCGAAATGTAAATCTTTATGAACAAATATTGTCTTCTTTTATGGTAAAAAAAACACGTTAAAAGATCAAAACTTCATAAGACTGTACTTCAACTCATACCTCAATAAACTTATGGTATTAATTTTCACATATGGAATAAATTCTAACAAAACTGCAGCTTAAATCATATTTTCTGTCAACCAAACATTATTTTATTGAATAATGAAAATATTTTAACGGATTAATCGCCGTTAAACAGTACTTCAACCCATGTTTTTATGGGAAATTTATCTAGCCCTAGATGCAGTGATGTTAATGTGATGAATTTCTTTGAAAAAACGGAGAGACGGAATCGCAGTCATGGACATCGTAAATACAAAGCACCAAAGCTTTGCGATGTATCAATTAATGGATTGCTTCCGTTTGTCCAAAAACCTCTAGAGTTCATCAAATTCGAACTAAACTGTACTCTATTCCCTTTCTAAACTCAATACTTTGTACAAGGAATGTCTAGAAAATCGGTCACTGACCATAAGTCTAACATTTATAGACTCACTGCTATCGTTATTGATATCGGTTACAACCGCTTATTCAAACCTGTTGGAGTTCCACATGAAATCAGTAAAGACAATCGTTCCTTTCTTTCACTTCCATTTTTAAACAAGGGCTTAGATGCTATTACATGAAAACAGTAAAGACAATCGTTCCTTTCTTTCACTTCCATTTTTAAACAAGAGCTTTGATGCTATTAATTTAGGAAATATTCTACACTACAAATCTGTTACGCAACATATTCCTTCTTACTTCAAAGATAAAAGCATTCCCATAATCTCTTATTCCTACACTTCCACCATTGCACATAAGGTTTTCAACTATAAACAAGTGTTGCGGAATTTCAAAATCAAGGACCTCAAAGCAAAACCTCCAGACTGTACATGTGAAAAGTCCCCATTCAAATATAGTCCCTCTGGCCACGTTATCACAGGTGACCTCAACATCGTGGAAAATGATTTACTTCGCGATGTTTTGGCTAAAGGACCTAAATATCGTGAGCCAAGACGAATCAACTGGAGCTAAAATTTCAAAACAATTATGGATTCAGTTGAGGACTATGCCAAAAAATGGGCCAAAAAGAACAGGAGAAACAATGTGACGTTTTTTCAGAATGGATAAAAGCTGTGAGGTCATTGGTTTTGAAAAGAATCAATTCTTTGAAAGGCTCAATGAGCACTAAGGCAACATCCATTTTCAGCAACGCTGATGTTGCCAAAACATTGTCCACCTTACATGACAAATATGTTGTTGTACATGCAGACAAAGCACCGAATAACATCATTTTTGTGTGCAAGAAACACTATAGTATTGACTGTTTGACAGTTGAATTGGGGACACGTTGTACCAGCAATTACACAACATACACGGCTACAGCACTGTCTAAGGAGGAAATCATTGGCAATCACAAATCTGTCATGTCCTTCTTCTGCCTTTCTGTTGGTGGCAATAATGATGACATTCCATCCCTGTATTGGATCCCTAAATTACATAAAAATCCATATAAACAGCGCTTCATTGCAGGGTCCAAATGTACAAATAAGCCTCTTTCAGTTCTGTTGACTTCAAAACTTACGGCAATAAAATCCGGCCTTCAGAAATATTACGATTGTTGTTATTCTAGAAATGGTGTCAATCAAATGTGGATCCTGAAGAATTCGAAAGAACTGATGGAGATTCTTAACTCTAAATCAGTTTCATCTTGTAACAGCATCAAAACATTCGATTTCTCCACACTTTACACTTCTATTCCACATGAACAACTGAAATCTCAATTGGCACAGCTGATTAAACGAAGCTTTTTCAAAAAGAATGGAAAATGCAGGTACAAATATCTAGTAGTCGATTATACCAAGACTTACTTTGTCATCAATGAGTCTAAGAAAAAGAACAAATTTACAGAATACCAAATTATCGACATGCTAAACTTTCTTATTGACAACATATTTGTTAAGTTTGGTGGACGTGTTTTTCAGCAAGCAATAGGGATTCCAATACTAATTGTGCACCTTTGCTTGCTGATTTGTTTCTTCATTCATATGAAGCAGACTTCTTACAATCTCTTCTAGACAAAAAAGACCGTACACTAGCTCTCTCTTTCAACCTTACGTTCCGTTATATTGATGATGTCCTTTCACTAAACAATTCTCGATTTGGTGACTTTCTCCATCTCATATATCCCCATGAGCTTGAGATAAAGGACACAACGGGTTCTAGGAAGTCTGCTTCATATTTATATCTACATTTCGAAATTGACTCTCAATGAAGACTTTCAACAAGGCTCTATGACAAACGTGATGACTTCAACTTTCAAATCGTCAACTTTCCCTTCTTGTGTAGCAATATCCGTCCGCTAAAGCTTATGGAGTTAACGTATCGCAATTGATTCGTTACTCCAGAGCGTGCGGGACTTCGATTTCCTTAGCAGAGCGACACGTCTGACGCAAATATTGCTCACACCAGGTTATGTTGCTCTTCGGTTGCTGTCTTCACTCAAGAAATTATACGGAAGACATCATGCACTTGTAGACAAATATGGGATTTCGATCTCTCAGATGAGTGCAGATGTCGGTTTGTCATAGGGTTTTTGTTTTGTCTTCCTTTACCGGATTTGACACGCTGAATGGACAATTGGCAACGCGACGGGTGTGCTATAGCAAGCAGGAACTGCTTACTCTTCCGGAGCACCTGAGTTCACTTTTGTTTCGACTGGAGTTCGCGTTGTTGATTGATATTCAGTATTTTGTGTTTCCATGTTTTTTGTCTGTTTTTGTCCCGTTCTTGTTGGTGTTTGCTGGTTTGGTCTCTGCCCTTTCGGACTTTTGTGTTTCCATGTTTTACATGTTGTCTGTTTTTGTCCCGCTCTTGTTTGAGTTTACTGTTTTTTTCTCTGCCATTTCGGACTTTTGACATTCGGATACCCAATTGGCACCTCTGCTTCTATATATAATAATGATGTTTTCATACAACTTATATAAACTGCATTGTAAACTTTTTTTTTACTTTTATACGAAAGCCTAGAAGGCTCATACGAATTTCGAAATTCGAGCAAAATTCGAAATTCAATATACGGTATGAGTTGGGTTTTTTTTTTGTCTAGAGCCAAATTTTAAACAAAGTGGAAAGTCTTTTTTTGCAGAATTTAATTTTCGTGATTTTTTATATAAAAGTATATACTGTTTAGATACTATTCACGACATTTTTTTCGGGTGTTCGTATTTTCGCGATTTTTTAAACTATCATTAAGTTCGCGAGCTTTGTTTAACTTCGCAGCTACTCAAATGGTGAGTCATTAAGTGTGCCTTATGTAATTAAGGGATACATAAGATGATAGGTGATATAAATTGAAATGAATTGCCAATGGATGTCTCCCGAAGAACCTGCACGTAGTGGGAGAAGGTTCCTGGCTCTGGTTCAACTGTACAAACGGACTACATTTAACAAAGATGAAATCAAAGCCAACCATAGCTATTTTATGTCCTCTTTCAATATTCAAATAAAAGAGGAACATAAAGAGTTACCATATTTAAACTGGATACTTAAACTTCACAAAAATCCGTACAAATTAAGGTATATAGCTGGATCTTCATCATGTTCAACTACAGAGCTGTCCATTCATTTAACTAAAATCTTGTCTGCTGTCAAAGAAGGTCAACAAACATACTGCGACACTATTTATAATCGTAGTGGAATTAGCCATATGTGGATTTTGAAGAACTCAAAAGATTTATAAGATCATTTTAAATCTAGATCATTTTCTGAGGTTCACTGTTTGAAAACGTTCGATTTTTCAACTTTATACACTATCTTGCCACACGAAAAACTAAAATGTCGCCTGAAAAAACTACTCGAAAAAGCCTTTTCAAACTCTAGGAATTTTGTTGTTTTGGGTTATAATTCTCCATTCTTTTCCAAAACATCTTTCAACGATAAAATTTGTTACACACTGGAACAAGTTTGCAGTATGCTTGATTTCCTCATTGACAACATATTTGTCACCTTTGGAGGAGAGATTTTTCAACAACAAATCGGCGTTCCAATGGGCACAAACTGTGCTCCTCTCCTCGCCGATTTGTTTTTATACTCTTACGAGCCTGAATTTCTTCAGGGACTCGTAAAGAACGAGAAGATGAAAGAGGCAAGGTCATTTAATCTTACATTCAGATATATTGATGATGTCCTTTCTGACCCAGTTAGTTAAAAGAAATGGTAGTTAATTGTTTTAATTAGTGTTTGACTGGTCTGCTGTACTGAGATGATCACCTCAATATCCCATTGTGTCTCACAACTATGTTGAGCAAAAATTGCTCACATAGGGTTATGTTGCTCCTCGGTTGCTGTCTTCATTCAAGAAATTTTACGGAAAACATCATGCACTTGTAGACAAATATGGGATTTCGATCTCTAAGATAAGTGCAGATGTTGGTTTGTAATAGGGTTTTGTTTTGTCTTCCTTTACCGGATTTGACACGCTGAATGGACTATTGGCTACGCGACGGGTGTGCTATAGCAAGCAGGAACTGCTTACTCTTCCGGGGCACCTGAGTTCACTCTTGTTTCGACTGGAGTTCGCGTTGTTGGTTGATATTCAGTTATTTTGTGTTTCCATGTTTTTTGTCTGTTTTTGTCCCGTTCTTGTTGGTGTTTGCTGGTTTGGTCTCTGCCCTTTCGGACTTTTGACATTCGGATGCCCCATTGGTACCTCTGCTTCTTGTACATGTGTTCTATGGTCATTACCGGATCGTTAGATCGCAATGGAAGAAGGAGGATTGGCGCACTTAAACCTGCTTTAATCCACCATTTCGTTTGAAATGCCTGTACCAAGTCAGGACAATTGCGATCCACCAATTCTCCGGTATGACTGATTCTTTTTTGTCCTTTTCTCTGGACTATGAGATTGATCATTCAAGTTTGGTAGTTTTGTTATTACCTTAAATGAGTAGCTAACTCTGGTGGTGGTTTGTCATGAGCTGCACGACTCATGTCACACATATAGTATTAAAGTAAGCAGTTGCTACATGTTATATGGATGTTTTGGCATGATATAGCAATTTTGGGCTTGTTGCCAAAAATCCACGCTCCCTTTTTACCCAAAAGAAAGGGAGAATTCCAACAAGGAAACCCTTTCTGAATCTGCCACTACAGCATCTCATTCAAACCGTATTAAAATCAACAGTCAGGTGATTGGAAATACACATTAATATCAATTATTTAAAACTTTTATACAAATCCGACTAAGATCCATAGGTTTTTTGCCAATTTAACTTAAAATTATGACAGGTAAATATATCTTAATTATTAAAAGCAAACAAAATATTAATATACTGAGTTTTCCAAAATTATGCATTACTCTGTTGAAATAGGGTTTTTCTGGAATTCAATGGTGACCTATTTTGTTGGTTATTAGTAAAAACATGTATATTGAATTTCTAGTTTCGAATCTCGAATTTCGAATCTCGTATCTCGAGTCTCGAATTTCGAATCCCGAATTTCGAATTTCGTATCTCGAATTTCGAATTTTAAAAAAAAAACTATTTTGATTGGTACATGACTATAAAACAAGCAATCTGATTGGTTTTAAGTATATTGAATTTCGGATCTCAAATCTCGAATTTCGAATCTTGTAGTTCGAATCAAGAAATTCGAATCTCGAATCTCGTATGAGCCTTCTGGGCTTTCGTACTTTTAAGATATATTATCATCACAGTTCATGTGAAACATTCCGTGAAAAAGGGGAAAACAGAATGTTTGGAAATAAACCATTTAACGAAATGAATAAATTTATATTTTAACCCCAGGCAGTTTTTGCTTAAGTTTTAGGATATATAACTAAAGGAGATTAATATGCAGATCAAGCCTGAAATCTTTGTCGAAGTTTATATTTGAACTTGTCGTCTTTTTAAAAGTTGTTCTTAATTACCAGAAGGGGGTCTATTATTCATTTTTGAATAAATGTAGTAGTTTCTTTTATACAAACTTTTATTCATTTTTGAATAAACTGTTGTAGTTTCTTTTATACAAACACAATTCAGTGAGCAGCTGTCGTGCTTCTAATATGTATGTTGATTTATACATCTTATTTCGTTATTTTCTATTCAGGTGTTTTCATCTTTTATTTAATTTCAAGGTTTTGCTGTTGTATTTTATCCTTGGTAATAAAGAATGAAGCAATAAAGTATCAGACATGGACAGTCATGGATGAATTTAGATAATCTACTCTAAATGGCAAACATAATCTATGTTTCGTATAATCATACTTTGTCAAGTGATACTAAAGCCACACCTTTTTCATGGCCTGAAAAAAGCCCTTGACGACTATTTTATTCTTCCTAAGACAACATCATATCACGTTCATGACGTTTAAAGTTTTAATTTTATAATTAGTTAAAATGTCCTTAAAAAACAAATCAAAAATACGTTTTCGAGGTTTAATTAGCATAAAACGACTAAAAGCTGTCTTTGTCCAATAGATAAAGCAACTATTGAAAGAAAAATAACAAGATGATAACCTTTAAAAACAAACCAGGTTTCAAGAAAAAGCAAACGATTTAGTAAAATTGAATTTTTGTGTGCGTGTATGTTACAGTTAACATGTCTAATTCGAAAATACACGATTTTACTGAACCGCTCCTTTAGACATGTATAACCAATAGTTACAGTAGTAAAACATTAATTCCCTTAGCTTTTTATGCTTTTTACGGATATATAACCTATATATTCTGACCTGAAACCCATAACATGCATGTCATAAAGGAGTCATGTCATTCAATTTTAGATTTTCCCTTTCTATTTCAGTTAATTTGATAAACGTCGTAGAAAGACGAAAATGAGGGAATATGAAGTAAATCTTTGAAATAATGTACTTATAAATCACCTTAAATTACGAGTTTGCATTTTATTGCAAAAGTGTAAGTGACGCGTGTTATTATATAACTTATTATATTACATAATAGTTAATAACTATGGCAGTTTTGACATGCGATTGACACAAAATTTTTCGAACATGTATGCACATCAAGCGATATGAATATTAGAAGCGACTTTTGGAATTCTTCAGGAAATATAATTAGTATCCATTAGATTCTCATGTTTTATTAAAGTGAATTTTTCTGTAAGAATCAAGCAACAGGGAATAATTGTAAAACATCAGTCATGCTGTAGAATGATAAAATATTTTAATAGATCTAACGCACAGCCGAAGAAAGTGGTATATGCTGACCTAAGATGTTTTATACGAAATCCCAGAAAGCTCATACGAAATGCGAGATTCGAAATACGAGATTCGATATTTGAAATGCAAGATTCGAAATACGAGATTCGAAATTCATGTTTCGAAATTCGAGATTCGAAATTCGTAATTCAATATTCCAAATGAGTTTTTTTTGCGGGAGCCAAATTTTGCTGAATTCAAGCAAATTGAACGTCTTTTTTCGCAGAATTCAATTTTCGTGATTTTTCGCAAGTTTTATTTAACTTCAAAGCTACTTTAATAAATGAGTAATTAAGTGTCCTTTATGTAATCAAGCTGATAGGTGATATGTATTGAAATGGCTTGCCAATGAGCGTCTCCCGAAGAACCTCCAAGAAGTGGGAAAAGATTTCTGGCTCCTGTTCAACTGTAACAACTTGCGTAGCTTACTCTGGTGGTGATGTGTCACGAGCTGGACGACTTAGTCACACAGCGAGTATTAAAGCAAGCAGTCGCTACACATAATAGGGATGCTTTGGCAGGATATAGCAAGTTTGGGCTTGTTGTCGAAAATCTGGACTACTCTTTTATATCCCAAAAGCAAGGGAGTGGATTCCAACTACGAAACCCTTTCTGAATTTGCCAGAGCAGCATCTGATTCAAACCGCATTAAAATAAACAATAGGAGTTATTTCCCCTTAATCGTCAAAATGGACCGTTTTACAGTTTTTTGACTTTATTTTGAAAATAGTCTCGATCACCCAGTTGCTTATCAATGGATGATAAGAGTCTGGGATAGTCCCATTACCTATTTTGTTATGTGTACGTTCGGAGTACTTTCAGGCTTTATCATAAAGTTCGACGAAAATCACTCAACCGTATGTTCAGAATTTTGTACATATGGTTCAGGGAATTCATGCAAATACAATAGCGAGATAACTTCTCGAATTGATGTGAGTTGTTCTATTATAACATTATATTTCTTATTTTATAATAAGACATCCTATTTTACATTTTTGAATACATGCTGGTTTTGTAAACAATAAAGAAGCTTTATCATTGAACTGTACTCACGGGCGTCTACCTGGTTATGGCAATTGTTTATGTTTATTGGAGTAAAAAATTGGGACATTCTTGATAACAGAACCATACACGTTCGACCAATCCGATTTTCGATTTTACAGAACCAGTTGTCAAAAACCAAGGAAGAGCAATGAAACGTGAGTTTTTAAAGTTGGTTCATTTTATATTTAAATGAATCTTGTATGCTGAACACGTCATATACACACGTAGGAAAGGTTAAAAGGTATAACGGTTAAGTGTTTCCCAGACTCACTACCTTGGTAGTATAAGTTTGGGTTCGGGTTTTCTATCTATTTTTATTAACTGATCATTAAAAATCTCCTCTGAAACCACTTAACGAATTACTTTCAAACTTTGTACACCTGATTGTTAGGATGTCCTCTACCAAGTTTGAGAAATTTGTGTAAGCCGACCAACCAACAGGGTCACCGTTACTAAAATAGAACAGGGGATCAGACCATAGTTTTTAACACATATTTCAAATAGTATAAGAGATAGAGAAAATCCGAAGCAACCTTCCTTCTTCAGAACCAAAAGCCATTGAGTCAAAGTTGTGGGACGACTCTTTATTAGAATTACATTTGTATATCTCCTTAATCGTCAAAATTGACAATTTTTGCAGTTTTTGAACTTTATCTTAAAAACTAGCTAGAGGACAATGTAACATTGCAAAATCGTTCAGCTCATTAAGATCTACAAAAACTGATTTCAGGGTAAAAATTGTCAGATAAACCTTTTAAGAGTTATCCCCCTTTAACTGTTCAATCAATTTTAACTTGGTTTTTTTTTCAATGCAAATGGAAAACTTTGTAACTTTGTATTCTTGATCTTATTTTAGAATGTTTTCTATCATAACTAGTATAACTTTAATGTTTCTGTCCAAGTAAATGTAGACCATCTTGCGCACTAAGTAAGAGGCTTTAGCATAAGAGGTTAGGTAAGCAATTAAGGCTCCTGGAAGCCTCTTGTTTTTTGTTCAGTATATACTAGTATACTAAGAACTCATTATTTCTTTTGCAGTTGGTGTCATTGTATTACAAACATTTAGCATCACATATGCTCTTCATAATCATATATATTTTTGGCATTTTCAATATTTTTGGTAGAGCGCCTCTGATGAGTCTTGAATAGACGAAACACGCGTCAGGCGTAGCAAAATTTATTGTCTGGAACTTTGTTGTCATTTTTATTTCTGTCGATATCAATGTTATACATACCTTTAGCTTGTTGAGCATTCTTTGTATATACTAGTAACGATATAAATTGTTCTGTCGATATCAATGACCATCAATGTTATACATACCTTTAGCTTGTTGAGCGTTCTTCGAGATTTTATGTAGAATGAGAGAATACGAGGTGGTGATGATAACAAGTGGCATCACATAGACTGTTATCAGGTTGAACAAATTGTAGGCTAACTCATGTCTGGGGGTAGGAAAGAATCCAAACGTCACACATTGGGTGTACCATATAAACTGTGGATGTCTCTCTACGTGGAAAATGATACTCTGAAATAAAAGAAACAAAATATTTTACAACGCTGTTTATGCATATTAATATTCAATTGCACTTATCAAACTGTTTAAAGGACCCTGATTTGTTCATATAGTCCTCAAACTTTCTCATATACCTATATTTTAAAAATCCCTTTTATGTCGTAAGACGACAATAAACATAATTGAAACTTTTAATTCTCTCATCTAGTGAACAATGATTGCTTACAGGTGTTGCCCTGTTTTTACAAAACCTGTAGATACTACATAAATCCAACATTACATCCATCGAAAAGCTCATATATATGTAACTGGTTGCTAAATAAAAATATCAAAACGGGTTTAAAACAGGTAATTTTATTTTGCTTTACAAAAGTATATTCATATATATATAAAGAGGAGTAACCTCTCATCAGCAGTATTCGATTCAAATTATTGGAAGGTAAAAAAACCAAAAATATTGCACGAAAGGTACTCAAAAACAAAAACTATATCCAGCACCTGTGCAGTTCAAGGAAAGAAACCTGTGTTTTAAACAGTTTTTAATTTAACAATAGAATATTTCAATGACAAAATGAATATGAAAATTTATGGGTTAATTCATGTCAGGCAAGTCTGTCGACCAGGTCAGTGATTACCATCAGGGACCTCTGATCCACCAGCAGCGGTTATCGACCGGGTGGTTTCAAAATACAAATACCAAAAACGGGTATAAGTTTAGTTATGCCGTAGTTGCATATTTGAAGGAGTAACCGCTCAACAACAGCATTTGAATCCAAACATTGGAGGGCATGGCACCTAAATCAAGCACCGAGGATGCTAAACATCATAAAATTAAAATAACAACCGAGTAATTAATTATAAATATGGATTGATTGGTGTCTGTTTTGTCATGTCAACATTATTTCATCCTTCTTCAGGATTAAAGCAAATTACATAATATAAATAAATTTTAAATTGTGACAGTAGCTCGATTTATGGACACCTAATTACAGATTAACCAGTGTACTGTTTTATATAGAATTGCATCTTTTCGTTAGAAAAGTAAGTTTATTTTTTGTTATTTTTGTTTCCTTACCAATTATAGTTTTAAATTGATGAACAAATTTAAGAACATTAATAATAACGTAATGAAAGAAGAACAACACGTGTTCCAAAAAAATCTCGTCATTGGGCAAGTTGAAATGAAACACGAAAAAAACATATAAACTCACACTGCTAAATAAGGAATGAGTTGGTGTTTAACGTCAAAGCAATACTACTAAAGAGATATGTAAAAGAATCCGCCTAAATTCTTAATGGCATTTAAATTGAACCTTTAATGAATTGCGTGACTGGCAGTAATCCTAATCCGCGAAAATTGGTACCACTCGAATCTAATGAAACTAATGAAACTATATACATTATATACATGTAGCGATTCTAAATCTGACTATTACTTTTAAATTTTCGGGCTAAATAAGAGTACATTTCCATGTTTTATGAAACTTTCGAGTTTGTTATGATTTCTAATGTATGTAATATTAGTAGAATGATAGGAAGCAAGCTAAACACCCTATTACAAAACCCATTTCGACTTTTTACTTCAGAGGTCTCAAATACATATAAAGTTTCCGTCCGCCGTTGAAAGCAATGACATAAGTAGAGGCTGAATCAATCACGCACGTTTTATCGGGAAATCATTCACAAATTCTATTAGAACATTCTATAGCAAATAAGAATGAAATATAGTTCCTTTCTAGACGTCGACAGGTCATTTATTTATCAGTAACACTAAGCCACATTAGGTAATAATGACAGGTTTTTATGCAATAAAAACGTTTTCATATTACTGAATTCGTGCTGCTAGAACGAATTTCATGATCGTGAAACAAACTTCGTTTATTTCTTGTATATCTTCAAAATTGTGGCTAAATTTATGGATGAACAAGTGTTTCAATGCTTAAAAGGCAAAGTACATCTTGAAGTGATATTAGGCAAAAATCGCATTAATAAATATATTCAAACAAAAAATGAAAGGAGCATGTTTAAACCGTTTTAATGCAATAGAGAGAATCCAGAAACTCACAATTCTGACGATTACTTAGTTTAAACGTATTTAATCATCCTAGATTGGGGACAAGGTTTATGCTTATTCCTCTCCAGCTAGCAGTTAGTGAGTGTGGCCTTTGACGTGTTCGAGTATCCGACCTCTGATATTTTTAAGGTGTTGGGTAGAGCTGTTTGTGGTACTGATTGGGAGACAGATTTGAGATTGTATGAGTGAAGGTCGAGTGTGATTGCTGGGTTAGTAGAAACTTAAATGGCTAAATGTCGCAAACTTGGCGGTGTGTTTTGTTTGGTCGAATAGCCCCACAACAGAAATAACCTAACAGTCCTTGGTTGTTGGCCTGAGTAGAAAAAAAAGATCGTACACTAACTCTCTCTTTTAACCTCACGTTCCGTTATATTGATGATGCCCTTTCGCTGAACAATTCTCAGTATGGTGACTTTCTCCATTTTATATATCACCAGGGACTTCAGATAAAGGACACAACCGATTCTAGGTAGTCTGCTTCAGATTAAGATCTACATCTCGAAATAGACTCTCAATGAAAACTTTCAACAAAGCTCAATGACAAACGTGCACGTGATGACTTCAACTTCCCCTCTCGTGTAGCAACATCCCATCCGCTCCAGCTTATGGAATTGAGGTTAGGACGTACCACAATTGATTCGTTATTTCAAAATACATGGCAAAAACGGGTATAAAACGGTTAATTCGGTTATGCTGTATATCCACATTTCAAAGAGTACCCTCTCATCAGCAGCATTTGAATTAAAACATTGGAAGATAAAAAACATATTGAATGAAAAGTTCCCAAAACCAAAAAGTTCGAACAGGAAAGCCAAATCCAGCACCGATGATATCGACCTTGTGCATTACAAGGAAAGAAAGCTTGCGGGACTTTCATCTATTTCCTTAGCAAAGCGTCACATCTGACCCGAAATTGCAGACACATGGTTAGGTTGCTCCTTATTTTTTGTTTTTACTCAAGAAATTTTACGAAAGACATGCGCTCATCGACAAATATTGGATTTCAACCTCTCAGATTAGTGCAGATGTTGCTTTCTCATAGGGTTTTATTTTGTCTTCCTTATTCAGGATTCGACACGCTGAATTGACAGTGGGCAGTGCAACGGGTGTGCTTCTGCTTACTCTTCCGGAGGAAGCAAAGAGGCGCCAATGCGGCATTCGAGTGTCAGAAGTCCGAAAGGGCAACAACGAAACTGGTAAACACGAAAGAAACAGCACGAAGAAACACAAAACACTAAATCAACCGAACAGAAATCAACAACGCAAACTCAAATCGTAACAAGAGTGAACCCAGGGGCTCCGGAAGAGTAAGCGGTTCCTGTCTGCTATAGCACAAACTGTCATGTTGCCAATTTCCAATACAGTTTGTCAAATCCGGTAAAAGAAGACAAAACAAATTTCTACGACAAACCAACATCTGCACTCATTTGAGAGATAGAAAAGTAAAGACAGCAACCGTGGAGCAACATAACCTTGTGCCAGCAACTTCTGTGTCAAACGTGATGCTCTGCCAAGGAAATCGATGTAATAACCCCAAGCTGTGGAGTAACGAATCAACTGTGATACGAAGACTCCATAAGCAGGAGCGGACGCAATGTTGCTACACAAAAAGGGAAAGTTGACGATTGAAAAGTTTAAGTCATCACGGAGCACCTGAGTTTTTTTCTTGCTACGCGTTGTTGATTGCTATTTTTTGTTGTTTTTGTATTTTTGTGTTTTGTTTTCGGTCATTTTCCCTTTCTCATTTGTTTTAACTGATTTTGTCTTTGCCCTTTCGGACTCTTGATATTTGGATGCCCAATTGGTACCATGATAAGGTGCAGGACGCTCTTTATTGGACTTTCTCAAACAAGCTAAGCGTTGCTGCGGGCACATTCTCCAACGGGACTCTTAAGATTCTAAAACAGTAGATCATTAAGGAGCAATTTGTGGAATTTAATATTGGAATCGAACATTTAATCAGTTTATCAGGCATTTCGTTTTTTCAAGCTGTAATCTCGAGTAAATTATCTTTACCTACAATCTATAACTACAGATATTTCCGCAATAAAATGTTAATGTAGCAATAACCTATCTGCACGGTATGTAGATGTCGTCTAATAGATTGAAGACTTAGAATAATAAATTTGATAAGAGAAAGTCGCTAGAACAAGGAGAATGCTAACTCTGAAGTGTTATTTAAATGGAATAAAATAATTGGTCTTTATGAAGGCTAATAAAATTACCCGAGTTTACAAATCAAGTAGCTTACTTATTTGCACTTGTCAGACTGGTTTTACTGATAATAGGCCGCGTGCGTTCAAGCTGTTCATGCATGTTATATAAACATTAGATTTACGGTTTCCCTATATAATATGATATTTCAGGTCTTTTATGTGTAGTCCGTTTTGTCCCCCTTCCCGAAATAAAAAAAAAGAAAGACCTACATGTCATAACATTTCTGTTTTACGGCAAGGTTTGTCTCGGTATGCCAAATAACATGATCACCTTCAACAACCTCAGGCTATCTGTAGGCAAAGCGTCCTGGCCCGTTGTAAGGACACTGCTTGGGTGTTCTTTACCGACGAGCTTAGTGCTGCTTTGGTCTTTTTTCACTCGCTTCCCGCTTTGGAAAAATTTAAAGAAGAAATTTGCCCCTTGGAGAGTGAATGTTTGAACTATTCAATGAACAACTCCTAGTCTGTTAGTATTTGGCTACATCCTGGAGGTGAACATTTATAACGACATGATACAAATGGATTTGATAAAACTATGAAGTGAGAAGTGGGATATGTGTTATATGGGCCATTAAAACAACCTTCGATGTCACTGGAAAATGAAGGATTTGGTAGGGAAGTGCAATTTAGCCTATTAATTAAAAGGGAATGTACCTTGAAAACTCACAGAATGTTCTTTTGTATCACCCAAATGAACGGTCACTTTTCAACTTTGCACCTTTACAATTTGCAGTCAGAGTTCTGTAATCTGGCCTGACGATCTTGGTACGCAGGATGACAACATTTCTCAATTTTATCCATATCCTGAATACTCATTCAAGTTGCCTTTTGTATAAAGCAGACTGACGCAACCGCCAGGGCTTTGAAAGTCCGTCATTGGATCTTACATAACAAAGCCGAAACAAGTGTCGGTAATAACAATCACATACTATCTTATGAAGCTGGACAAGACTTAATATAGGCCCTTAAATATGTCGTTAAATTATCAATTGATTTTCACTAAAACAAAATGAAATGTTGGCTTCCTACAATTGTTTCAGGCGCTTTTATTCCCTCAGTAAGATTATTTAACTAGACTAGTTTTTATCGACCTTAAACTTCGACAAAAGTCACCAAATCAACAAATAAACCACATTAGTATAGGGCCTGTTCAACAATGTCTTACTTCATTAAGTTCATTTCGTAATTGCCATTGATTAGACAAAGTCCATTTGTTATTTCTAGACAGAATGATTAGACACTTTCAGTTTAAGCTTCCCACATATACAAACGACCACAATAAATTTGCCTTTTTACGAGCCTTCAATATCTTAACACGTCAGTTTTAAGATAACAAATAACAATTTAGCTTTCCAAGTTCGAATGTAACTGTCTCGTTTATGTTTATCAAATAAGTTTAAAATATTTGATACATTTTCTGGTCGATAGGTATAATTTGAAATCTTTCTTCATTAATGTAATTATGGACTGGTCGTTCTTGTACAGAATGACTCTAAGTGGCAGTATGAATGTTTTAATGTACCAAATGTAACGGATGTCTGGAAGCTTAAAAGGCAATGAAATTCAATTCAAATCTAAATGTGTCCTATATCTGTTTCATAGTCTCATTTAAAAAGATTTATAAATATGATTGCATTCCTATTTGTTCGCTAATTTTGTTTCTGTCAGATTCTGAGATATTTTATTTTTGGAGTCAGTCTTTGACTTAACCAGAAACACATAATAATAACAATAGCTTTAACAATGCAAGCACAATACTTGTTGCAGAAAGTTGGCTTCTTGTTGCATTTTCAAGTTGGAATGAAATTGTGAGATAAATTTAACTTAGTATTCAATTATCGCAAAATAATCAACCCAATTGTATGGATTTAATTAATATATATTCTTTTTGAAATTGTAAAATTAATTTTAGCTTAATAAAATGAAATTCGTAGATACATTATTTCTTGAATTTCCCTTAATACGAGTAACTGTTCAATGAGTTTTTTGCCATGGTTTTATTAGATACAACGAAGCTTTATGCGACAAAAGAATATGTCCTCAATGGCGTCAATTTTGTATATCTACGTGGAAATCCACCGAAGAGCGTGCATGTGTCTGCCCGCAGAGAGATTGTTATGTGTGTCCCATGTGATTAAACGAGACAACCTGTCAACTTGCATGGTAGGTCATATTACGGATAACCTGTGTGGGGAAACCACAGTGTTATACACAATCACGTTTCTGACACGTATAACCCTGCTGCAGATTTCAATAAGGGCAGGACCCGTATGATCCCCATGCAGAAGGCTAAATTAACTAATGCTTTCCATCCTCATTTTTTTTTATGTGGAAGTCAAAACTCTCTTACCCGATTGGCGTTCTGTCCTCATTTCCTCCACTTTATCACCATTTCATGTTCATCTCGTGCTGCTTGGGAGTAAAGCAATTACTACCTAAGTAACAGATTGTAGGACGCGAAAGACTGTCAGATCTACATTGCCCACCCTTACCACCACACTTCATTTACGTTTCATATTCATCTCTCCAATAGAGCCGAATAAACGCTGCCTCGGAGAATATGACCATAAGGTATGTAGATTGTCCATTGTAAATTTTCAACTACAATCAACGATATAAACTAACATAAGTCAGTTTGTTTGTTTTTGGAGGATGGAATGGGTACCGAGTATTTTAATAATAAACGAAAGAAATGGTAAATTCAATGTTTTCATCGGTTCAATGATACACCGGTAAAAATGCCATACATGTGACACATACACAGGCAAAATGTTGACTGCATTTAGATTTCAAAATAATATTCAATATATTCATGATTTTATGCATGCATTGCGCACATGTGAAATTTCAACATGTGTTTCACATATGTTAAACGCATGTGCGTCCATGTAACAGTCATTCCTGAAGATATAGCTTAATTAAATGTTCAGGCCGTAAGACAACCACCAAGAGTTCTTAGAAATCAATCAGTTAAAAGTTAGCTTAAGCAGCATGAAATCAGCTATAACGGAAAGATGAACATAATAGGGTGATACAAGTACATAATAAGAAAAAAGAAAAATAACAATAATGTTCTTGACAATGAATTTTAAAACACTCTTTACTATTTATAAGATACAAAGGGGCCTTTAAACACCAATCAATACTTTTATTTTGCAAGGGAGCAAGGGACAGTCAAGGGGTGTCGGCTGTGTTTTCATTTTATCTCATAATTATGGATATAGACTTTAAATCTTGTGTATCACTGATATATTGTCAAATAAAAATTAATGCATTATAAAAAGTAAAATAGATTGACTTATTGCATATTGTATATGCCCAACTTCGCACTGTTTGACAAGGATTCAATATATCAGTTATATCGTGTTTACATAGACAAAATATCCAACTAATCACACTGACATCGAAAATTCAATTATCGACAAAATAATTTTGTTTAAAGTTTTTTTAATCAGACCAATGTCCTAAGGAGCGTCCACACGAAAAAAGAAATTGTATTCATCTAATTTAGTGTTCCCTTGATAATAATAAAGAGACGTCAAAGTAAAATTTTATGGAAATTACCGACGATCAAGTTAGTCGTAAATTGTAGATGGCACTCGTTTAGACTGTTTATATGTCAAAAAGCCTTCAGTTAAACAAGGTTTTTATCCTAATCAAAAGGTTCTAAGCCAAAGACATCGGCTGTGTCCAGTTTACGTTAATAGCACTTTCCTACCTAATTATATAAAAACGACATTGAATGCCATTTCAAAAATTATCATAAGTTTCCATACAGGTCAAAACTCGTGTATAGGGTTATAGGGGTTGTTCATTTTTAACTACGCCACATCACTGAATGCCTAAAAGCCAAAGCCTGTAGATATGTGGATATTACATGACCATTCATACATGAGTATGCAACGAAAATAGTTCAACAAATTTTCAAAAATAGCTTTCTGTCACTTAGATAATGATATGAAGAATGACACTTTAATGTAATGTACACGTGACTGTTTATATATTGGTTAGGTAGAGGAATAGCAAAATAGCTTTCTATCACTAAGATGAATATATGAAGAATGACACTTTAATGTAATGTATACGTGAATATTTATATATGGGTTAGGTAGAGGATTAGGAAAAATGCTTTCTTTGTTTCAGGTTTGTGTTCTTGAAAAAAAGGCATATGCATGTATGTTAAGGCCATTAAGGAAGCAAAGGTGTACCAAAGGGGTAGTTTAACATCATTATACAGAAAAGACAAAAACAAAATCAGTAGACAAAAATTATCATAACGAAACAAACCACACAACAAACATAAAAACATACACATAACAAAACCGCAGTTATAAACGTCATGAACGTAAACTCGACTCATTAACCTCCTTAACCAAGACAACAACTCTGTTGCTAACGGTCTGAAACATTTTGTACATACCAAGGTACTTTTATTTTCTATAATGAACATTCGTGATGCATTTTATTGTACGCTTTTGCCACTTCTCTGTGGTCATTCTAGAATTAATCTAATTACTGTGCATTTTGTAGACGTAAAATGAATAAGGCAATATATTCATGAATGGCATTGATTTCTCTGAGGATTATATAAAACTTGTATTGGTATTTACACATCTCTGGTGGAATCCTTTGAAATTAGTTTTATTAACCATGATTGACAAGCCTAATAGAGATGTTTCTAGGCAAAATTACTTTTAAGAACATAAAAAAGTAAGACAGCACTGGCTGTCCCTCAAACTAATTAATATATTAATATAAACACTCAGAATTAACTCGTTCAGCCATTTCCCATAAACTTCTTACTTTTTTTAAACACCAGTTGACACAAAACTCAATTCAAATATTAACACTAAAACCTGAAACAGCTTTGTAGATTTTACTTCGTATCATTTTAACCGATATCTAGGTTATTCTCTTTGTTTCATGTGTTGGACAATATCATAAGAAAGGAATTTAATAACAAAGCAGTACATACTTTGATACTTGATACCTTCAAATAAAGTATTAAAAGTGTGATATTTATTTCACATATAGCTTCTTTTGTTGGTAGATGAAAATTTTAGAATAAAGGTTACTGAAGCTATCCAATACAAATGATAAAGTTACGGCGATTAAGTACATGATTGTAGCTAGAATTGCTACTTAACATGCTTAACTCGCAAAGATTTGTCGGTATCATTTTTATTTCTTTTTGGTAGTCATAATTCCTCGTAGACAGTTTTTTTCATGAAACCTTATCAGTATGGTGACATAAGAACAAGTCAAGGGTTAGTATGTTACATCAATATTGAGGAGACGACGATCTAATGTCTCCGAGAAACAATAAATGGATGTAGTATAATGGGGTAATACGATGCATAATGTTTGATTTCCATTTTCTTGATGATTAAACGGTTTTTTGTTTTAGGGTATTTAACTTGTTATTGCTAAATAATTAATAATGGAATGCGGCAACACACGGGCCTAACTTGTCTGTAGTTAATCGATACTCTTTGGTGATTTCATCTTAAAAAAAGAAAATGTCTGCTAGGTATAGTTATCCAATAAAACATTTAAAATGATACAGGAAGAAGCAAAGACGCACCAATGGGGCATTCGAGTGTCAAAAGTCCGAAAGGGCAACGACAAAACCGATAAACACGAACAAGACAACACGAAGAAACATAAAACACAAAATCAACCGAACGGAAATCAACAACGCGAACTCAAGTCGTAACAAGAGAGAACTCAGTAGCCCTGGGAGAGTAAGCTGTTCCTGCCTGTTATAGCACACTCGTCGTGTTGCTAATTTCCAATTCAGTGTGTCACATCCGATAAAGGAAGACAAAACAAATTTCTACGAAAACCAACATCTGCACCCATTTGAGAGATAGAAATCCCGTATTTGTATTCGAGTGCATGGTGTCTACCGTAATTTTTTTTTAGTGAAGACAGCAACCGTGAAGCAACATAGCCCTGTGTCAGCAATTTCTGTCTCTGCCAAGAAAATCGATGTAATTTCCACAGGTTCCGAAGTAACGAATCAACTGTGATACAAAGACTCCATAAGCAGGAGCGGACTGAATGTTGCTACAGAGAAACAAATCATATATGCAAGCTAACAGCAAAGTCGATTTGGAGCAAAGCGTCAAGACCTGACGTCAGAATACTTGTTACTCTTTACTAACAAGCTAAGCAGCTTATCTGCACCCGCACGGGATCTGTCGCTGCTATTATCTGTGGATTCATTTATTTTCGTGATTACCAATTTTCGTGGTTTGTTGAAAAAGGACCATTTCGTGGAATCTTAAATTCGTGGTTCTGGAGTCTGCAGCATACAGATCAATGTTAAATTTCCTTTTTGTGGGGTACTAATTATCGTGGGTCAAAGCCACCCACGAAAACCACGAAAATTGATACCCCACGAATAATAATGAAACCATATTATACAACATGTACAATAGTCAACAATATATTACAAAATAAATGTTTATGGTATGAAAAATTGCTTGTGAGAAATAAAAAAAAATAAAGTCTTCTAACAGGGACTACAAAGTGTAAATATATATGTCTCGCTTTTTTATTATGCCAACACCAAGATATAGAACTAACATAGAACCTAGTACCGTAGTATTTTCAAGTTTATATTCGTGAAATACCTAGTTGTTTTATGAATAAAATGCAATGCAACGTTACATCATTTTAGATATATGGTAATGCTATGAATGACATTTGTAAACTATTAAATCAATACCAGTCGGTGTGTTAAGTTCTTTATACTGATAAATTGTGGTAGCAGATATTCGTCTTGTGATCTTCTTAACACTATTGCTCATAAGGTAAAGCGAACACAGAAATGGAAGCAATATTATACTACGACCAGATACAAAAATACTTTTTTACACGGAATGATAAGTATAGACACGACCTGAACTAGTCTAATTGTACTTAAAAGCTAATATAATAGCAGCGACAGATCCCGTGCGGGTGAAGATAAGCTGCTCAGCTTGTTAGTAAAGAGCACCAAGTATTCTGACGTCAGGTCTTGAAGCTTTGCTCCAAATCGACTTTGCCGTTAGCTTGCAATAGAAAATAATGAGATGCAGAATAAGTGTATGCGAAACAGCTCACATAACAAGCGGCAATTAAAAAGAGCCACAATGGACAAAAAACAGCAACTTTCAATGGGGCCTGTAGGCACTGCTTGCCGTTCTGCAATTGGCCCATGGTCTAAATAAAATGCATTTAATTCAAATCCAGTCCTGAAATAGATATAGATAGACCACCTTTTTAAACAAGGAACAGAAAACACCCCCAAAAAAGACAAGTAAAACAAAAGCTTTGTCAAAGATTCCTGGCTTAGGACAGGCACATATAAAATGTAGCGGGGTTAAAATAGGTTTTTGGACCCAATCCTTCTCCTATTAATATTCCCAGACAAAGGACAAAAATTTAACACACAATATTTAAAAAAAACACAATGGACAACCACAAGCAAGTTTTTAACAAGTTCTAGGTCAACTGGCCAATTAACAAAACATTCTGACAGCAACCCCTGGTGGTGCGTCACTCGGAAAAAACCTAGTTACCCCCATATTAAAGAAAACTTGCGCAGCTTTAGTAGGAAAATGACCTCAAATGTCCGTTGATTTGACCCTATTCCTTCTTTACATGGACATAAGAGTTCACATCAGTACTTGTCACGTGGTCATGATCCTCATTTGCCTTAAGCTCTTCTAGTGGTCATACATTGGCCCTATTTGCATGACATACATGGGTCTATGTTATGGGAGGAACTTCACAATTCAATTTGTTTTTTTTTTCAATTAGTTCTTGTCCTGATTATGATTGAAATATTGTTGACTGGGCATAAAACATACAACAAATAAAAAAATCTAGTTTTTCCTTTGCACTATTTTTCCTCGCCCAAAATTTTCTTTTGGTTTTTACTCTCTCCAAGCTGTTCTCAATCAATATGCATATCACAAATTGATTTTTTTTCTCTTTGTTTTGTCATGTCTCAGATGCTTCTATGACTGATAAACTTTGACGAAGTGCTTCCTTACAACCAATATTATCAAGTGAAAGGTTTATCAAACTTCACCCAACCTCTTCCTATTTTCAGTCTAAAGCTGGTGTTACCTAATGAATTCATTACAGCCGTTTGGGTCCCAGATTTTCATTTTTTTATATATTGTGTATATAAAATATACTGAAACTCGATATATTACGGAAAAAAGTAGTATAGCGAGGGTTAAACTTTTTATATACAAACAATCAATAAAAAAAATCCTAGACCCAAACGCCTGTGGTCTTCATGTCTCCGTATCAATATACTCGCCTTTGTCGCCTTTTATGTAAATTCTCCTTACGGCCAATATTCCGCGCTGCTTGGGAGTTACATGAAATACCTCATTGGTTACCAATAACGGATCGTCACAGGTTTACGGAAAATGTCCGTCAACACCAAAAAGTACGGTCATACCAAGTTTAGTAGTGTTTAGTTACGATAATCGCTCTAAAAAACAGATATTATCTTTTTAGTGTCACACTGCTCACATATAAAACATCATGGGTATAACACTAAGATAATAAACTTAAACTTTAAATAGTCTAAACAAATTGCATTTTGGTAATTTACTGACAATAAAATTACGTAATGTTTTCAAAGTACATAATAAATAATATTTTTTTTCAAAATAGTTTGAAGAAACAAGATGATAAAATGCCAAAATTACTATTAGACTATTAAAACTCGACAAGATTAGTTTCTGTTTTGTAGGCCAGGTGCAAATAAATCGAAAACGTAATTTACATGCTTAATTGAAGTGCATTAATACAGGCCTTTAAGATAAATTAAACTAAAGATTTATTACAAATTGAAGGTAATTTAGTTAAACGAAAATAACGTGAATTATTTAGAATAAATAGCTGATAGTCGATAATACCAAGTCTTATTTTGACATTTAAAGAACAAATCTTAAAAAATATTTAACAAAGATGCGTAACCTACTGTCTCAGTGAAACCTCATATTCGTTAACAGTATGGTGGACCGGTATCACCAAGGGCTCTTGTTGGGCTCCATAGCTTGCAAATCTTTTCCGCCATTTATATAAAGCCTACTTTTTACTGTCATTTCTATACAGAAAGAACACAGCCTTGTTCTTTCCTTTCATTCAATTTCCCTAAACAGTCCTCAATCTAGTGACTTTTCATTGTACAATACACGGAAAAGTTACGGACACTACAGATTCTTTAAAGTGTTTCATAGCCCAAAGTACCAAATCGGGTGTAATAAAACGTCTTGTTTAGTTTAATAGTCAAAGGAAATTTCGAGGAGTAAGCTCTCATCAACATTTAAATCCAATTGATTGGACTAAAAAAATTGTTGTGAAAAAAAAATCGGATACTGGGGTATCGCGGATATTGGCGATGTGCATTTCAAGGAAAATACGTCTATACGTTTAATACATACCAAAAGTTTAAGTACGGATGCAAAATCCAGCACCAATGTTAACCGACAAGTCGGACAACATGGCTTGTTATTATTCTTGGGGACGCTTGGTCACCCGGCAGCGATTTTCGACCCAATGTTAAGTAAGCGAAAACGCAACAAAGTTTATTTAAGGACTATTTTTCCAAACTAAAAGCCTCTCTAACCCTTAGTTCGATCATAACATGTCTGTATGTGTGTATTTGTTTGACTTAAACGTCTTATTTGGGCACACCATACCAATACTGTTACAGGGCAATTAGTTTTAATGCTAGAAAAAAAACAAGAGTACCAGAAGAAACCACAGTTCTTGTGCATATAACTGTCAAACTTGATCATATACAGGTGGTGAAGTCTCGTCATTCCAACTGAGCTTCAATTTCTCACAATTATGGTTCTTGTTATTGCTAACAAAAGTTATTAAAAGCTGTTTTAAACTAAGCACACAATATTAGTTATATACATAGATTTTAAAGGCCCTCTACAAAACAAGAATAAGTATAGAGAATACAAATACCAGAAAATCATTTCAAGTCAATAAAACCTCAAGGAGCTATCGCAAGACTGCAATAAATATCTAAGTAACATTTATATCTTGTGTATAACACTCCAGAAAATCAGACGTGTTAAGACGGAACTGATCCCTGTCGAAATAACTATGAAACCGAACTACTTTGCTCCATTTCTAATTTTCTCTAAAGTATAGATTAGTATGTGATGTCAGGATTGTCTAATGTTGGAACGATTTATGTTCAACGTAAATTACAAAACGGATGTTATAAAATTAAGAATAGTAGGAGAGACTAATGGCGAAGCTTAGCCCAGTAATGAAAGAAATGTTATACTTTTGTACTCGTGGTCGTTATAACCCAGCTCTTTTTAAATCTAATTCCTGTCTGTGAAAGTGCCGGTAGTTTAGACATATGACCCAAAGTAGAGTTATTAAATCCTAATTACTTGGTCCTATTGTATTTCCGAAAACATTTTGGTACCGTTTTACTTTCACAACAAGATGATCTGTTTTAAAATAAATTAAATAAGAAATTAAAATTGAATTGTGAGTGAGTGAGTTGGTGTTTTGTGCCCGTAGAAGACTAAATTATCCAACCTTACCTCATCTTCGCTTGGCCTTACGTCGCCATCCCACTGCATTTCGTGTTTATTTGATCACTCTTTAATGTTTATCTCCCTGATATGCCTAATTCGCGCTTGTTTGTTAGCAATCGACTTTAGTTTCTTCCTAAGAATTACAGAGTACTTTCAAAAGAATAGACCCTAGTTGTTTTAAATGTCTATTTCTATCATTGGTTTACTTGTAATATCTAAACCATCAATTCATGGCTCCAAATATACTTTGATTGATCTAGATTTTAAAGTACTGCAAGGCATATTGTTAGATTGTTTGAGCATATACAACCTGCAAAATAAATTATCTTGTACTTAGCTAGCTAGGATTGTTTTGTTTGACAAAGCTGTTGCTTGTATCTGTATTTTCCTTGTTTAGAACGAGGGTATATCTTCGACTATTTCAGGACTTTATTTAAATGATATGCCTTTAAGTTAAATTTTGAGCCGAATGCAGAACGGCGAGCAGCGCCTTCTTGCCTCGTCGAAGGTTGCTTGCGGTTTTCCATTGTGGTTTTTCTAAATTACCGCTTTATTTATATGTGCTTTGTCGCGTACACTTATTCCGCATTTCAATATTTTCTATTCTAAATTAGATTTCATCCTTAGCAAATAAAATTTTTATTGATATTGCCATATTAATCTCTACCTTCAGTTTATCAAAACACATTTAAACTAAGGCCCCTTATCTCCAAATATTAAAGATGGCCAACAGCAATAGTTTGATTATTTTGCTACGTAATTGGAGACTTTTGGGAGCCTTATTCCTATATTGTTAATCTAAACATTATTTATATAGCTAGTATTATACTTATTTTATTGCAACAGTTTTAATATCAAATATTTTATTGATAAAATTGACGTAATATTTGATTGCTTAGATTGTATAAACCTTGGGATAAGTTCACTTACAGTAAATTGTGACTACAAATAACTTAAATGTTACTGTAGATAAAATCATCTACTAATCATACTAATGGCTTAATACTTTATTGAGTAAAGACACGTTAAAATATTTACATGTAGTTATCTTTGAATGAGTCTTCTCTGGTAGAAAAAATGATGACTATTAAATATGTTATATAGCCTTTTGTACACGTGGAGGTAACTTAACCTGAATTTATGGTAATGTTGTTTATTAAGCACACCAGTTTAAAACAATCCATTGGAAATGAAATTCTAAGCGTTATAGCGATCAAGTATGTCGTTTTAGTGTGATGATACTCCACCAAATCATTAATTGTTTGATGTGTTGTTTTGGATTTAAAATCAATATGTTTGATTTTTTTACACCAGTCGATTGCTGATTCTCAGCCAGCCGTCAGTAATAGCCAGGGTCCTTTAGAGAGTTTCTTTACCATTCGCTTGTTCTTGATGTCTTTTGTCTATGGTTCTCTCTAGTAGAAGTGAACGTTGTTCGATTTGAATTTCACTGTGTGTTAATTTTGTTTTTTGTCATGTATTACTGATGGGAAAAGGTTAGGCCCAAAAAACTAATTTAACCCTGCCACATTTTTATGCGCCTGTCCTAAACCAGGAATCTTTGACAAAGCTTTTGTTTGAACTTGTCTTTTCGATATTTTCTGTTCTTGTTAAAGAAGGGAATCTACCTGACTATTCAGGACTGGATTTGAAGCATTTTATTTAGACCTTGGGCCGATTGCAGAACGACGAGTAGCGCCTACTAGCCCCGTTGAAGGCTGCTGTCTGTTTTCCATTGTGATTTTTCTAAATTACCGCCTGTTATGTGAACTGTGTCGCGTACACAATAGAAAAAATATTGAATTGATTTGATAATTTGTATTGTTTAAACACACTAGTTCTATATGTGTCCTAAGTTAAAGATTTTATAATAAACCTCACATCAGTGTCTTCAACTTGTCATACATGTCAGATTTTACAGGACCGAGGCAGTAATATTTCATAAGACTTCGGTATCCTATGTATCTTTAATTATTCATGAATTAGAGAAAAAAATCAGCTGTTTGTAAAATTTGGGGGTTTCTCACGCCCACAACCTTATGAATAAGATCCGTGAGTGAGTGAGTGAGTGAGTTGGTGTTTTACGCCCGTGCAACGCTATATAGGTTTTTTACAGGCGATGAACATGAAAAGGATGATAAAATGAACATGAAATGATGATGACAAATGAAATATGGAGATGGGGTGGGAAACAAAGGACCGGTAAATTTTGAAGAACCACAGGAAAAAGGGAAGAGGTGGGTAGGGGCGGAAAATTTAGCCTATGTGGTGCACTACTGGGCGGTCCACAAAGGGGTCTTTTACGTGCATGAAGCGTGGCACTCTCCACACACGTTGGCCCACTATGGTCGGCGGTCAGGGTTTCCGTATTATAGACCTGACAACCCCCGCGGACGAGGGCTACCCCATTCAGCCACCTAGGGTACACACTTGGTCGCTCTGTGGGCTGAGCACTGACCCGACGTCAGAATCCCAAGACCCTTAGTCGCCTCTTACGACAAGCTAGGCTCTGCTGCGGGCCTATTCGCCACCCGGGCCCCGCACGGGACTGAATAAGATCCAAAAGACGTTCATAAGACCAAAGACGAACATGTATAGCATTGCATCTAAACCAATGTAAAGAGGTAAGAAATACAACAACAAAAGGTTTCTTTGGAAAAAAAACTTGAAAAAATATCCTTTATTTATTTTTTTCTGTCTAGAACATACGTCTCATATGGTCTTAAAAACAATATTTTGATATCAGACACTGGTAGAAAAAAATCAACATAATAAAAGAAGAAAGTTCCATGATTGCTTTGGTTAGTGTTTGACTGTTTGTAGTACATCATCATCTCTATATCCCTATTACGTCTTACAATTGTGATGTGTTTTGTATTTCTACCGGACACTAAGGTCACAAAGGAAAAGCGTGGTATTGCGTCATAAAACCTGATTAAAGCCACCATGATTATTTATTTAAAGTCAGAACTATGGCGATCCAATGATGGTATATCTTCCTGGTTTTGTCTTTTTCTTTCACACATTTGAGATTAATTGTCTAAGTTGGGTAGTTCTCGGTGATATAACCTTTATATTCTGACGTTGGCAACTATCTGGGTTTCCGCTTGCTGAACATTCCATATCGTCACTCCTTATTGATAATATTCAATTCCTGATGCGACAAAATATTGCAAGTTGCCAATTTCGTGTTCCATCTAATGCTCATCAATGGAACAATTGATGCGGAAATGAAACTTTTATCGATAAAAAATATATGGTGTGATAACACGTTACTTTACTTAAAGAGTTCTGCTAATGAATTTGATTTGCCTCATCAAAGAACCTGTTATCCCAATTTATTGAATTATTTATTTCAGAATGGAGATTTGAAGTGTTTTATGATAGAAAAGGTCTATATTTTGTAAAAGATTTTATGTAAACGAATAGAAAAATTGAAAACCGTTCATGAAAGCATAAAAACCATTATGAAACTATATAGATTCTATAGATATGATTAAAATCAGCTGTAAGATAGAAGATTCACTGTGAAAGATTGTATTTTGAATTAATAAATGTTAGGAAATCGACATGCATAACATTATGACTGCCGATGAAGATTTATAAATGCCAAGAAAATGCAGTACAATGGTTTTTATGTCTCCAAATGAAAAAAATATTTGAAAAGGTTTAGAGAGAAGAAAAACAATACAAAATTAAAGGTAAACTATTTTGTTAAGCAAACCTTGTGATGAAGAACATAAAACTAGAAAAATCTGTGAGCCGCAGCTCACAAATAAATACCCCCACCCCAAAAAAAATTAATCAGATAAAATTTAGAATAGGAGATGCACATCTACATTATGTCACAAAGATTGTGTGTAGGTGTCATGAAAATCCATCAAGGGGTTAAGGAGGGGTTGCGGATAAGAGATGGGTACCCCTATGTAGGCGAATGGCTTGGTCCATGTTTTGCTATGGGAAACTCCAAAAATCATTCTGATCAAATTTTAAGATAGTAGGTGCACATCTACATTATGTCACAAAGATTGGGTGCAAGTTTCATGAAAATCCGCCAAGGGGTTTAGGAGGAGTTGCGGATAAGAGATGGGTACCCTGAAGTGTAACGGAAGGACGGACGGACACCCCTATCACTATATACCCCCAGTTTTGAAGTGGGGGTATAATAAGGAACCCTAGGACGAGATGTAAATAATGCGGAATTCCCCTAAGTTCAATTTAGCAAACAGGGGGATAGTATTAAAAGTAGATATCCATTGTGGAAAAAAACGAAACACACGCATTATAAAAAACAGCCAACCACTAATAACAAAATGGTAATTGTCCTCTAAATGTCCAACTAGTCAACGAAATCTAAGGCATAAGTGTAATATGTGTAATAAGGACAAAAGTAAAAACAACACAAGAGGCTCTCAGGAGCCTGAATCGCTCACCTGGTCTTAATGTCAACCCTTTGAAGACTTTTGTATAGCTAAATGAGCTGAATGTTTAAGCAATAAAAAGCTTTTCTCTATCTGCAATAGTTTTCATTCCAAAGCAAAAAACACTATTTTTCACCTTTAAAGGGCCATAACCCCTTAAAAGGGTCATCTGACAACTTCGACCCTAAAAAGACTTTTGTAGAACTAATTAAGCTGAACATTAAAGCAAGCAACATCTTTTCTCTATTTGCAAAAGTTTTCTTTCTTTCGGCAAAAACACTATTTTTTGCCTTTAAGGGGCCGTAACCACTATAAGGGGTCATCTGGCAACTTTGACCCTATGGAAACTTTTGTAGAGCTAAATGAGCTGGACATTTTAGCAAGCAACAACTTTTCTCTATCTGCAATAGTTTTCATTCCATAGGCCAAAAACTCTATATTTTGCCTTTAAGGGACTGTAACCCCTATAAGGGGTCATCTGACAACTTCGACCATATGGAGACTTGTGTAGAGCTAAATGAGCTGAACATTTAAGCAAGCAACAGCTTTTCTCTATCTGCAATAGTTTTCATTCTATAGGCCAAAAACTCTATTTTTTGCCTTTAAGGGGCCATAACCCCTATAAGGGGTCATCTGACAACTTTGACCCTATGGAGACTTTTGTAGAGCTAAATGAGCCGAACATTTAAGCAAGCAACAGCTTTTCTCTATCTGCAATAGTTTTCATTCTATAGGCCAAAAACACTATTTTTTGCCTTTAAGGGGCCGTAACCCCTATAAGGGGTCATCTGACAACTTCGACCCTATGGAGGCTTGTGTAGAGCTAAACGAGCTGAACATTTAAGCAAGCAACAGCTTTTCTTTATCTGCAATATTTTTCATTCTGTAGGCCAAAAACTCTATTTTTTTCCTTTAAGGGGCCAAAACCCCTATAAGGGGTCATCTGACAACTTTGACCTTATGGAGACTTTTGTAGAGCTAAATGAGCTGAACATTTAAGCAAGCAACAGCTTCTCACTATCTGCAATAGTTTTCATTCGATAGGCCAAAAACATGAAAAAATGCTATTTTACACCTTTAAGGGGCCGTAGCTCCCATAAGGGGTCATCTGACAACTTCGACTCAATGTAGACTTTTGTAGAGCTTTTGATGCTGAAGCAGTAGCGTGGCATCAGATTTCATCTATCTCTTATACTTTTTGATTTACAAGCCAAAAACAGTAGTCTGACCCCCCTGGTCTATTTTTAGCAACGGCGGCCATGTTTTTCGACGAATCAAAAATCCCCACGTCAGTTCTGTGGGGGATACCCTAAAGTACCACCAGACCAAATTTGGTTTGAATCTGTGCAGCCATTTCAGAGGAGAAGAAGTTTGAAGAAAAGTTTACGACGACGACGACGACGACGACGACGGACGCCAAGTGATGGCAATAGCTCACATGGCCTTTGGCCAGGTGAGCTAAAAATGACCTGTGAATTCAAATATGGCATATCGACTTCTATTTATGTAAATAATAGTACTAAAGAATCTATAATTTTTAAAACCTGTCACTCCATATTATGATACTCCAGTGCTGGTACAAAACTATGAGCAAGGGTTTATTTTCGTGTTTCCTTCGTGTAAGTATACACAAAAGTATGAAAGTAAAGAAAAAGAAATAATTCCAAATCACCATTTTGAAAATATTCATATAATTAACCTTCAACAAATACCCAAACCCTACCCATTCTGTCTAAAATGTAGCTTTTCTTAAGACTTAAATCAATTTAAGGAAATAAAACAAATTGTTTACAAATATGCTGTTTCTATTACAGCTAGTCATTCACGAAAACTTTAATAGTTATTCATTCTAACATTAATGCAGCAAAGAAAATGAAAACGTAACACGGTTTGATTTAATGCCATGAATAAACTACAACGAGCTACATTAATGTTATAAAATTTGTGAATCAAATGGCAGTATTAATATCGAATCACAGATTTGGGTTAAAAGGCAACTTCCTTATTTAAAGAATAGTGCATACCAATCAGGTATTTTGTGCCAATAAAACGAAAGAACCATCTTATTGACTTCAAGGTAGGGATTGTCGATGCTTACTTATTTGACTGCTCAGCAGATTTGTTGGAAATGCAGCGTAATTTGACAGCACTGGACTGTTGACCGGTGAATATATAAATTGTTGTTGACTTAGTGAGTGAGTGAGTGAGTTGGTGTTTTACGCCCGTGCAACGCTATATAGGTTATTTACAGGCGATGAACATGAAAAGGATGATAAAATGAACATGAAATGATGATGATAAATGAAATATGGGGATGGGGTGGGAAACAAAGGACCGGTAAATTTTGAAGAACATAAAAGATTTATTGATCCTTATGAAATGTATGCGATTTTATTGTTTCTGGTAGCAACATTATTATGGGAGCTTTGAGTAACAGAAGGCCTATAAGGTGGACTTAAGATATAGCATACATTTAATACAATGAACAAAACAAGATGTAATAATGGAGAGTGGATGTGTATGAATGAGGAAAGAATCTTCATTTAGCATGACAAGTGCAAAGCTATAAGAAACTTTTAGAATTGTAACGTTAAATTGTATCCTCTCCAGGATTAACTTGGAGTGCTACAAATTGCAGAATTTAATTCTCTACTAAATCCTGTGCTATAGCAAGCAGGAACTGCTTACTCTTCCGGAGCACCTAAGTTCACTTTTGTTTCGCCTGGAGTTCGCGTTGTTGATTGATATTCAGTTATTTTGTGTTTCCATGTTTTACATGTTGTCTGTTTTTGTCCCGTTCTTGTTGGGTGATTACTGGTTTTGTAAAAATAATTTTATTTGAAAAGACCATAGAAATTGATTGATTGCAGTATTTAAAACTGTGATATTTAAAACAATCAAATCATAAACAATCCAATGTTTTGGTTTAAATGCTACTGATGAGAGGTTACTCCTTGAAATATCGATATATAGCATATCCAAATTAACCGTTTATACCCGCGTTTTGGTATTTGTAATAATGAATAAGCAGTACTGGTACTGCATTGTGCGTGATAAATCTGACATTTAGGGAACAATTATAATGGTAAAAAAATAACAAAGATAGGATTTTATCAAAATTATTTTGGACGACGTTGCAAACACCCCATCCTCGGAAACCCAGGGTTCTTCTTTAAATTTGAAAATTATTTAACAATTGGAAACTATGATCAAAGAAGACTATTAACAAAATTTCGCATTAGTGCACATGATTTAGAAATCGAAAGAGGTAGATATACCGGAACCCAACAACAGAAAAGAATATGTAAAATTTGCAAAAATTATGTTGAAGATGAGTGTCACTTTCTACTAAAATGTGAACCGCTTGAAAATGAAAGAAAAGAAATTTTGCAAATAATATCCAATAAATATAAAAATTTTAGTTCATTAAATACTGATAACAAATTTGTTTGGTTATTGTCATCTGAGGATAAATTTGTAATAAGTAATTTATATAAATTAATTAAAAGATAATAAGCAGAGGCACCAAAGGGGCATTCTAGTGTCAAAAGTCCGAAAAGGCAACGACAAAACCGGTAAACATGAACAAGAACAGCACAAGGAAACACAAAACATAAAAACAACCGAACAGAAATCAACAACGCGAACTCAAGTCGTAACAAGAGTGAACTCGGGTGCTCCGGAAGAGTAAGCGGTTCCTGCCTGCTATAGCACACCCGCCGCGCTGCCAATTTCCAATTCAGTGTGTCAAATCCGGTAAAGGAAGACAAAACAAAACCCTATGACAAACCGACATCTGCACTCATCTGAGAGATAGAAATCCCATATTTATCTATGAGTACATGGTGTCTACCGTAAAATTTTTTGAGTGAAGACAGCAACCGAGGAGCAACATAACCCTGTGTTAGCAATTTCTGTGTCAAACGTGACGCTCTGCCAAGGAAATCGATGTAACTCCCACAAGCTCTGGAGTAACGAATCAATTGTGATACGTAAACTCCATAAGCTGGAGCGGACGGAATGTTGCTACACACGAAGGGAAAGTTGACGATTGGGAAGTTGAAGTCATCACGTTTGTCATAGAGCTTTGTTGATAGTTTTCCTTGAGAGTCTATTTCGAGATGTAGATCTAAATATGAAGCAGACTTCCTAGAATCCGTTGTGTCCTTTATCTCAAGTTCCGGGGGATATATGAGATGGAGAAAGTCACCAAATCGAGAATTGTTCAGTGAAAGGACATCATCAATATAACGGAACGTGAGGTTAAAAGAGAGAGCTAGTCTACGATCTTTTTTGTCTAGAAGAGATTGTAAGAAGTCTGCTTCATATGAATGAAGAAACAAATCAGCAAGCAAAGGTGCACAATTGGTGCCCATTGGAATCCCTATTGTTTGCTGAAAAACACGTCCACCAAACTGAACAAATATGTTGTCTATAAGAAAGTTGAGCATGTCGATTATTTGATCTTCTGTAAATTTGTTCTTACTTTTAGACTCATTGATGGCGAAGTAAGTCTTATTATAACCGACTACCAGATATTTGTACCTGCGTTTTCCATTCTTTTTGAAAAAGCTGCGTTTAATCAGCTGTGCCAATCGTGACTTGAGTTGTTCATTTAAGAAACAAAAAGGAGGCTTTACTGAGTGAAAATAACTAGCAAACCTGTTGTATAGGATTAATATTGTCATTGTGGGCCATGTCTCTTGCTGCAGTTACTGTAATATATGATATAAAGTGGTCACTGTGCTTGTTGAACCTTTATTAACACTCTATTATACATTACTTCATTCTGTTCATTCTATTTTATTTTATTTAATTTTATGTTTGTTTTTTTTTATATTATTCAATCATTGTACAATCACCCATAATCATTGTATGAAATTAACACTAATTGTACTGCCTGAAAGGGCGATTTAATTATCAAATTAACATATCTTATCTTATCTTATCATTCGCACACTCATTCATCACCCCTGGGTCCATACGTATTAATTCCATCGTTTTAGACAGCTTTACAAATTTTCCTATCAAGCATTCTGATTGGACACATATTTGTGCGTTCTTTTCCCCTGATCTTTAACTTTACTAAGTTGTAATAAAAAACAATATAAATCGTCCCTTAACAACATTGTTAAGCGACCAATCAGAAGGCTCGACTCAGAACTGTGTAAAACGAAGGAATTGAAACGTATGGACCCAGGGGTGATGAATGAGTGTGCGAATGAAGAACCCCTGGGTTTCCGAGGATGCAAACACCCCACCATTGCAAATAATCTTTCTCATTCAAATTGGCATGTCACATTTCAATAGGGTGACTCTCGTGCAAACACAAGTACATCAATTATCCGAAACGGCCATTAAAGATGAAAAGATTTAAGATTTAAACATAAAAAACCGTGTTCAGACCTGTCAATTTCTTAAATATTTAAAGACTGGAAGCCGTGTAGTCAATAAGACTAACAAGTTCACAAATAATTATCTTAACGAGTCTGAATTAACTGCAAGGCATTTTGACTGAACCTTTTCTGAAAGTCTTGAAGTTAAAGTGAAACTTAAAGTGGCCATATATGCACAATTTTCTTAGCACTTCATAATGTAGAGGTATCGTGTGTATGTTTGTTTGTGACGATCTTTATCGACGCACCTGGACCATGTAGGGCGGTCAGTTTTAATGGTGGAAGAAACCAGAGTACCCGAAGGAAACCACCGACCTTAGGCAGGTAACTGACAAACCTAATCACATACAGTTGGGGAAGTCCCTTTCTTGTATGTTACAAACGGGACTCGAACACCAGCTGAGTGGTGATTGGCTAGTGATCTATAGTGTGGTATTTAAACCAGCGCCTTAGACCACTCGGTCACCCAGGCTGTACTAGAGGTACTCAATCATCACTATTAAATGTTCATTGTATCATCCTTTTTATGTTCATCTCCCGGATATAGCCGTAATTGCGCTGCTTGGGAGTAAAGCAATAATTAACTTTTTTTTAATTTTATTTCTCACAAGCAAGATTCCATAGACATTTACATGGTTTTATTGCTGTTATATTTAATTTATGATTGATTAGCCTATATTATTTTTAACCTTTTATAAGACTATAAGCAAAAATATTTCATAGAATTTAATTTTTAAGATAAAGTAACCAAATTAATGCATCCAATTTATATCTGCAGACAAAGTACTTAAGCCGCACCCAATTTCTTATTTTTCAGTAAATAACAAATTAAATACCTCTGAACTAGAAAACCATTTTATCATTAACAAAATGGAAATCCGACATTATTGTGAAAATCCGAAAGACAAAGACAAAACCAATTAACATAAACGAGAACAGCACGAAAAAACAGGCAAAAAAATACAAACATACAAATACAACAAAATAGCATCAACAACGCGATGTAAAGTCGTAACTAGAGTGAACTGGAAGGGTACGCAGTTCCTGCTTGTTTTAAGCAAACCCGTCGCGCTGCCAATGGCCATTTCAGCATATTTCATTCGTTTGCTTTTGGTTTTTGGTATGGAGCTTAAGCTAGAGGTCTCTTATGGTGGGATGCATTTCCAGGTCTGTTGCATACCTACTTCCTGTTTAACGAGTAGACTTCGAAATTCTTAAGAGTAAAAAATTTAAAATGTTAGTTACAGATTTCTCAGCTACTATTATTCGTAGGCTTTTGATATTTGGTTTGAAGCATCAAGTGGAAGTCTCATATGGTGGGATGGGTTTCCAGGTCTATCGCTTACCTACTTTCTGAACAACAAGCTAACTTCGATTTTTTTAAGAGTCAAAAATGGAAAATTTCTCAGCTACTATTATTTGGAGGCTTTTGATAGTTATTATGGAGATTCAGGATGAGGTCTTATATGGTAGGATCGTTTCCAGGTCTCGTTTTTTCAACTTCATGTATAGCGAGCAGACTTCAATTTTTGCCGCTCGGCTAGAAGACCAAGAATTCCGTTCTTGTTAAGTTTGGTCTTTTGAAATTATTTCTTAAGCCTTTAGGGGAGGGTTACCCCAAAATTTTACAAACAGTTTATTTTTTTACTCTTTCAGACAGCCTGAGTTCACTCTCGCTACGACTTGCGTCCACGTTGTTGATCGTATTCAGTTGTTTTCATTTTTTATGTATGTTTTTCTTTGTGCTGCTCTCGTTGGTTGTCTATGACCTTTCGGACTTTTGACATTGGTATTTTTGCCTCTTCCATTTTCAACCCCTGATACGACAAAATATTGCAAGTTATCAATGCCGTGTTCTACCTAATGTTCCCAATATAACAGTTGGTGCGAAAATGAAACTTTTATCGATAAAACATGTATGGTGTGATAGCACGTTACTTAGAGAATTCTGCTTATGAATTTGATTTGCCTTATCAAAGAACCTGTTATCGTTATCTTATTGAGTTATTTTTCAGTATAGAGGAATCTTATTATGATATTTCAGGTTATATTTAATATGAAATTTATAATTAACAAATACAGTTCAAGAAAAAGTTGTAGAAACCATTAAAGGCATACGGTATACGAAAATCACATAATTACGTCCCCATTTTTTTTTCACTCAGACCGAAATATTCTGGTAAAAGTAACCTGAGAATATATATTTTTAACCAGTTTTGTTAAACATTGTGATATTTTGCCCTTTATTATCCGAATATGTTAATTTATTATTTTATTTATTATTATCGTTATAGTTCAGGTATTTCAATACGGCCAACAATCGGAATATCAGATGTTTTTCCCGAAGACTTTGATATAGTGATAAATAAAACAAACACAATGGGACCTATTTAAACCGTCTTCATTACTTAAATACGAGTCATTATTGTCATTTTCTTACTTGGAAGCTTTGGTTTCTTCGTTGCCATGTAGATTTTATCCCGAGAAAATATCCAGGGATTAAAACCTCGAGATACAAATTATTGGTTGCATGAATGAACCAGTAAAGTTTATAAACAAAATAAAATAAAGTGCGCATGCTAATACGGGATTAGAACTCATGAATATGATTTTTTTTACCAATAATTTTAAGTTATATTTTTTCCCGATTTCTAGATGAAAAGTTTACCCCAGCTTCACTTTTGTTGTTCATATGTTTACAAGAAGACACAATAAATAGCCTGTTGGCCTTTATCCGTTTGTACAAAAAACAATGTTTTACTTACACAATATGCCTTTAAAACCATTATGTTATCAATAGATTTTAATGTTCCAATGAAAATCAGCAGTAAGATAGAGGATGTACTGTGGAAGATTTTATTTTGAAATTGTAAACGTTATAAAATCGACATGCATAAAGTTACTGATATTAATGCTTAGAATATATATACATTGCCTTCAAATGAAACAATATTTGAAAGGTATGCTATATCTCGAAGGGAGAAAAAAATAATTGAAAGATATAAAATCGCGTTTAAGCTAATTTTTTTTTGTTACACAAGACTTGAGGCGAGGAAGATAAAATAAAAAAAAGGAACCTTAGACATGTTAACTAATATATAAATACGGGGAGAAGTCTTCGAAATTCAAACTCGGTGAGGAGTTCAAACACTCAGTGGGAGTAACACATGTAAGTAGATCAAATTATTAAATACATGTAACAGACAGTTCAACATAGAAAATAATAACCAAACAATGCAAAACCTGAAGACAGCAAGTGATCACAAAATGGTCACTGGTCATTATTAATTGTACATAGACTAGTGAACGATATCATATAGGCACTAATTATAAGTGACCACATTAAAATAAGGATAGAATGGAAAAAAAACAAATTCATATTGGAATGTTCGATTGCTACTTAAAGTAGAAATGAGAATAAGGATAGAAAAGTTGTGCCGTAAATGTCTTTTGTTTACATTCTGAAGTACTAGGTAGAAAATATGTGTTGATTAACTATTAAATTATTATTTAGAAATAGATGCAACTAAAGAATCTAAGATACTATGATCAACAGTTTTTCCTCGTTTTCTTTCAGTTCAGTATACAATAAAATGAAATAACAAACATATCAAAGTTGGGAAAAAGAAGAATTCCCTTATATTCATATTTTGAATTTGAACGTCAACCAATCTCCCCATCCCATCACTTCTCCCTTATATGCAGCTATTATTAAGATCAAAACCAATCTTAGAAATAAAACAAATCTTTACAAACCGATTTATTAAATATGCAGTTTATAATACAGCTACAGTAGTCCTTCACACAAAATATGACATTAATTCATTATAACATTAATGCAGGCAAAGAAAATAAAAACGTAACCCGATCTAATCTAATGCCATCAATGTACTGCAATGAGCTGCATTAATGCTACAATTTGTTAGTCAAATGGCAATATAAATTTCGAATAAAACTGAGCATCCCATATTTGGGTTAAATGGCAACTTCCTTATTTAAAGAATAGTGCACACCAATTAAGAATTTGTGCCAATAAAACGAAAGAACCATCTTATTGGTTTTAAAATAGGGATTGTCAATGCTTACTTATTTGACTGCTCAACATATTTGTTGGAAATGCAGCGTAATTTGACAGCACTGAACTGTTGACCGATGAATAAATTGTTGTTGACTTAGAAAACATAAAAGGTTTTATTGATCCTTAAGAAATGTATGCGATTTTATTGTTTCTGGTTACAACTTTATTATGGATGCTTTGAGTAACAGAAGGCCTATTAAGTGGACTTCAGACACAGCATTCATATAATACAATGAACAAAACAAGGAGTTGTGATGATGATTACATGAGTATGAATTAGGAAAGAATTTTTGTTCTGCATGATAGGTGCATAGCTATAACGAACGAATGGTTTTTTGATTTGTTAAGGGAGTACGAATATGAGAAATTGAATATATTTGTGATTCTCTTCCTTTATCCGTTCATGTACATTTAACAATTTCCAACATGTTCTCTTAAAACTTGTTCAGGATAAGTTAGAGAATGCCCTTATAAACACTTTTTAAAAAGTTCCAACAATTCTGAATACTATCAATGTTAAACCCGAAAAAAAAGTTTCAGTGCTTTTCCTATGAAAAGTCTAGAGGAGTTTTATTTCCCGCCATATTTTTAGGTGCTTATATCTTTAAAACTGTTACATGTTAAAAAAAATTTACATAAAAAGTAGTTATTTTGAGTTATTTTTTCCAACTTTTAATTACAAAAAATTTCAAGCTCCTACTCCCTTAAACGTATTGTGTTTTAATTAAGATGTACTTAAAAAACTATTTATGTGATCACAACACTTAATGTTTTGTTTTAGTTTTTTCGTCTATTCAAGACTCATCAGAGGCGCTCTACCAAAAATATTGAAAATGCCAAACACTATATGAATATGAAGAGCATAGAACAATAAAAACCAAAAATATCAAACTGGGGAACCAAATTATTACTAAGATAATCAACCTATGTCTGGGGTAGGAAGAACCTTAGGGTTTAGACAATTTTGAAATTTTGACGGATAATTTAAAGCTTTGATGTATTCTCCAACTCAAAAGTGTTGGTGCCGCAGCGGGCTAACCTCGGGGAATTAAAACTCCACCAGCAGTGTTAACCTTCACGTGTGTTCGAAATACAAATGACAACAAAGTTCCAGACAATAAATTTTGCTACGCCTGACGCGCGTTTCGTCTATTCAAGACTCATCAGAGGCGCTCTACCAAAAATATTGAAAATGCCAAACACTATATGAATATGAAGAGCATAGGCCAATAAAACCAAAAATATCAACTTGGGGAACCAAATTATTACTAAGATAATCAACCTATGTCTGGGATAGGAAGAACCTTAAGGTTTGGACAATTTTGAAATTTAGACGGATAATTTAAAGCTTTGATGTATTCTCCAACTCAAAAGTGTTGGTGCCGGAGCGGGCTAACATCGGGGAAATTAAAATTCCACCAGCAGTGTTAACCTTCACGTGTGTTCGAAATACAAATGACAACAAAGTTCCAGACAATAAATTTTGCTACGCCTGACGCGCGTTTCGTTTATTCAAGACTCATCAGAGGCGCTCTACCAAAAATATTGAAAATGCCAAACACTATATCAATATGAAGAGCATAGAACAATAAACCAAAAATATCAAACTAGGGAACCAAATTATTACCAAGATAATCAACCTATGTCTGGGGTAGGAAGAACCTTAGGGTTTGGACAATTAAATGTAATAACTGTACAATAATAAAGTTTCTTTATTTGAGAATAAAACACCCATAGAAGTTGATAGATTACAGTATTTCAAATGAGGTTTTATGAAATATTGAGAAAGAGTTATTGATTGATGGTAAATTATAAACAATGAGAAAGCAAGTTCTGGTGATGCATATCAATAAGGATGTGATATAACTGACATTAAGGAAACAAATTCTAGATAAAAATATCAGAAATGGGTTTTATACTAATATAATATCGGATGACACCCCTAATTGCTACTATTCTTTCTCATTTCACTTGAAATGTCACATTTATTTGGGCAAATCTCGTGCGAGGGCATTGGCATGACATCAAAACGAAAAGTCGGGCCACTGACTAATTCATGTATCTACAGGATATTAAGATAAAGGAAAAAAAAACGATTTTATGAAGTCTGCTTCATATTTAGATCTACATTTTGACATTGACCCTAAAGGAAGACTTTCAACAAAGCTCTATGGCAAACGTGGTGACTTCAACTTTCCAATCGTCAACTTTCCATTTTTGTGTAGCAACATTCCGTCCGCTCCTGCTTATGGAGTTTTCGTATCACAGTTGATTCATTACTCGAAAGCTTGCGGGAATAACATCGATTTCCTTAGCAGAGCGACACCTTTGACACAGAAATTGCTAACACAGGGTTATGTTGCTCCACGGTTGCTCTCTTCACTCAAGAAATTTTACCGTAGACACAGTGCACTCGTAAACAAATATGGGATATCTATCTCTCAAATGAGTGCAGATGTTGGTTTGTCGTAGAAATTTGTTATGTGTTCCTTTTCCGGATTTGACACACTGATGGTGAAATTACCAATACCAAAACGCGGGTATAACAGTTAATTTGGATATGCTATATATCGATAAAGTAGCAACAAGACGGTTGTGCTATAGCAGGCAGGAACCGCTTACTCCTAAGTTCACTCTTGTTACGACTTCAGTTCGCGTTGTTTATTTCCGTTCGGTTAATTTTGTGTTCCTTCGTGCTGTTCGTGTTTACCGGTTTTTTCGTTGCCCTTTCGGACTTTTGATATTCGAATGCTTTATTGGTGCCTTTTTGCTTCTTTAGGTCAACATGTTTGGGGAGTGCAACGTTAAGGACATCCCAGTGCGCCGCATCCGCCCTTCCCCACCTCTCCATTTTTATAAGGGTCTTAAAAAACAGTACTTAATGTGAAATGATTTTCTCGAACTAGCCTGCTAAAAGTGCTTGATTGAAGCGTGACTGTATACTTTTACACACTTTTTTGTGAGTTTGTGTTTTACGCCCTTTCAGTGCTAGCGCTATAAAAGTTATTTAAAGGCGATGAACATATGTAATAAGGGTGATAAAATGAACGTGAATACACATTTAAAACAAATTAAATGTATACCCGATAAAAAATTCAGATTGAAATATAATTATAACTAAATTGCTTGACCACCTTTTTGTTGATGGTCACCAAACAGGAAGAGAAATGATGTCTTGAATGGTTTGTTTCGCTCTCTGTTTAGAGCTGTAGATATATAAATATATGTTGACGACTTCGGTGAAATGAGACTATTTATTATGTGAAAAACATTACCAATGCAGTAACATAAACGAAAACAGCAACAAGAAGAAACACAAAATCAGCAACGTGAACTCAAGTCGTACCAAGAGTGACCTCATGTGCTCCGGAATTATGCAGTTTTTGCTTGCTTTCCCAAACCTATCGCGCTGCCAATTGTCAATTCAGGACGTCAAATCCGGTAAATGAAGTCAAAATAAAACCCTATGGCAAACAAACATCTGCTCATTTCTGAGAGATAGAAATCATATATTTATCTATAAGCGCATGGCGCCTTTCCGGAACACCTGTTCGCGTTGTTGATATCTGGTTTATTTGGTTTTTTAAGTTTTGTGTTTCCTCGTGCCTTACATTGTATTCGTGTTTACTGGTTTTGCCGTTGCCCTTTTGGTTTTTTGACACTAGAATGCCCGCTGATGCCTTTTTGATTCTTTAATGAAGACAGAGACTTGACGTTCTGCCAACGCTCTGCCAAGAAAATCGATGAAAGTCCCGCAAGCTCTGTAATAGCGAATCAACTATAGAGCCAATTCTTCCGTAAACGATTCCGACTAGGTTGATATGAAAGCAGGTGCAGCGATATCTCGCTGTTAAAAACCAATGAAAAACGTCGGTACAGATAGTAATTGATGAAGATCAACCGGTCTTTTCCAAGAACTTATAATTTGTCATTCTTGCGACAAGTAAATATTTATTAGCAGAGAAGAATAGTAATAATGCGATATGGAATAAGTGTACACGACAGAACCAACAATAAAAAAAAATCCACAATGGAAAACCGCCAGCAGCCTTCAATGTGACCTGCGGTCGCTGCTCGCTGTTTTTCAATTTGCCCTGGATTGAGTGAGTGAGTGAGTTGGTGTTTTACGCCCGTGCAACGCTATATAGGTTATTTACAGGCGATGAACATGAAAGGGTGATAAAATGACCATGAAATGATGATGATAAATGAAATATGGGGTGGGATGGGACACAAAGGACCGGTAAGTTTTGAAGAACCACAGGAAAAGGGGAGAGGTGGGTAGGGGCGGAAAATTTTGCCTATGTGGTGCACTACTTGGCGGTCCACAAAGGGGTCTTTTACGTGCATGAAGCGTGGCACTCTCCATACACGTTGGCCCACTATGGTCGGCGTTCAGGGTTTCCGTATTATAGACCTGACAACCCCCGCGGACGAGGGCAACCCTATTCAGCCATCTAGGGTACACACTTGGTCGCTCTGTGGGCTGAGCACTGACCCGATGTCAGAATCCCAAGACCCTTAGTCGCCTCTTACGACAGACTAGGCTCTGCTGCGGGCCTATTCGCCACCCGGGCCCCGCACGGGACGCCCTGGATTGATAATAAACTACATATGATTCAAGCCCAATCCTTAAGTGCAATTAAATTCTGTCTTCTTGACAGAAAAAAATTTCCATAAGTTCGACGAAATCCAAACATAAGCCTTGATAAAAATGCATGGCTTAGGACATGCACATTTAAAATGTAGCGGGGTTAAACTAGTTTTTGGCGCCAAGCTTCCCCCTATTGATAATCAATAACAAAGCAAAAACTAACACACAGTAAAAATCAACTCGATAGAAGTCCAATTCAACAAGAGAGATCCTGAGACAAAAGGACAACAAGAAATTGACGGGACGTAGAGATACTCGCCTGAGATACACTAGAAGTTACTGACAGCTATCTATTTAAGAAACATCCATCGACTGATGTAAAAAAAGTATTTCGAGTTTAAATTCGACACAGCACGTTAAACAATTAATGATTTGGTGATGTTTCATCACACGAAAACCTACACACTTGACCACTGTAATGCTAAATAATGACAGAAATATAAAAATGCAATTAACCTGGCCTTTTCAAGTAAGTATGAAATTACCAATATTTGTACAAAAAAAAGACTGTATTAAAAGATTTTACTAATATTTGCATTTCATAACCTATATCCAATAAAGTTTTAAGCCAGTTTTTCATTCCCAGAGGATTGTTTTTGAATTTATTTGCTTTTTGTCAGTATATATTCTAAAGCTATTCAATGTGATCTCTAGGTAGGTCATCATTTCTTAAAAGATATTTGACAGTGTCAAAATAAACGTCATCTTCTATGCTTTTGCATTTTGTGCAGCTTTTAAACCCGAAGTGATTTTTATGTAAAGTTTTTAAATTAGTAACGGTGATAAATGCATTACGGCCTGTTCTGACCATACATACATGTTCTTAAACGTGACCCACCACTTACGGGACAATACCGGTTGTTTATTTACCAACAAAGAGTATGTATCCTTTCTCATGTTTCTAGGGGCTTTTAGTAATGAATAATTGTAGATTGATTAGATATATGTTCGATCGTTTACACAAGGTTTTCTCCAGTAAATGACTTATTTGTAATTATATTAAACTTTAGGTAGAAAGACTTGCAAAAATAGTTTTGGTTAAAAAATGACGTTTATTTTTCTTCATTACTCCAGATTTCAGCTAACTAACTTATTTCCTTGACATTTATTATTTCATTATTTTTTTTTGCGTTATAATTATCTAGTCCAAAATAGTTGCATATTCTACGATCCCAATTTTTTTATGCAAGTAACAGCAATGTATATATATGTTCAATGTTGTATTTAATGCAAAAGGTAACGATTTTTCTCGAGATTTAATTATTTCTTTCGACCTGTAAACATTTAACATGCAAAACTAAGATTAATTATTCAGAATAATCATTTACTTCTAATTGTGTATCCATCAATGTCACCAAACAGGAGACAAATTATTTATCTTGCACAGATCCTAAAATCCTTATTTTCTTATAAAGATCTTAATGACATTGGGAAGGGATTGGTAAAAAAAATCAAATGCATCTCAATTGTTCATATATCATTACGTATTTGGCAACGTGACGGGCGTGCTATAGCAGGCAGGAACTGCTACTCTTCCGGAGCACCTGAGTTCACGTCGTGTGTGTTTGTTGTTGTTGTATGGTTTGTTTCGTTATGATGATTTTTTGTCTACCGATTTTGTCTTTGTCTTTTCGGTTTTATGATGTTGATTACGCTTTTGGTACACCTTTACTTCTTAAAATGTGATACATAATAATTAGATGTGGAATGAAGGTCCATTAGGAAACACAAAGTAGTGGTCATGGAAAACAGTTAACCTTTTTTCTACGTCGACCGTTGTTTTCCATGGTGACTTTCTAAATTGCAGTTTCTTTGCGTTGGTTGTGTCACGTACACTTATTCCACATTTCTTTATCGTCTACGTTGTCTTGCTAATTACACCATATAAGGGTATAATGCAAAGTTGCAAATCATTGCATGACTTTTGTATGATATGAAAATTGGATATGATTTTAAAGAAGCATATCTTTTATTAGAAGTTATATATCTTAAAATTGACTATAACTTGCTCTCTGTAATATAACAAATTTATTTACGACAAGCTTAGAATATAAAGACAGAATTTATTGGCCTTGGAGTAAAACATATTATATCATAAATAGCATAATAAATAAAGAATAATGTGGTGTGGAATATAAATAAATTGCTATCAAATTTATTTTGCCTCGGAGAACTATGTAAAGCAAATGCCAACCATTACTTTACATTTGAATAGTATATGGATGTAATGTCCAAGACAGAGTGGCAATAAGATCCGTTTTTGGTCGAAGATTTACTAAGTATACAAAATTACCAAACGGATGTTTATAGATGCTAAAAAATAAACTAGTTTTAGGATTATAGAAAAATGATAAGCGCTTAATTTCAATCATTTGTTTTGATGCCCTGTCAAGCAGATAACTCAAAACAGCTGTATTTGGTTTATTTCTTCCGTTTTGGAAATATGTTGGTGCATCTGAATAACAACATCATATTTGGCTTAATCATGTGTTAATTGTGTAAAATGATGAAAAACATCATTTCTGAAAGTTGTTGTTTTCATGGCCCTGGGCTTCCTTAAGGAAATTTTTTACTGAAACTTTCAAAATGCGGATTGTTTTAATTTTTTTCAAATCAAGAGACAGCTCATCTTTTATTTATATTATTATGTAATACTGAGAAAAACATGTATTTATAATGTTGACTTTGAAGCCACGTTTGTTGTTTCCTACACATATTATAACATTTTTTGGGGTTAATTATGTTTTTTTATGTCAGTCATACTTTGTCTTTTTCATGTCAATTCCAAAGTTTTATGTAGCTGCGATATTGAAAACAAAAGTCAATCAATCCGAGAACAAACAACTTGCGTGTATAATTATTTAGTAGAAGTCAATCGTATTAGAAATTTTAATTCAATTCAATAATGAGTAATGATGCCAGGGTTATTACATTACAATATATTCAAAGTCCATAATTGTGTAAATTGTGATCGGATTATTTACCAATAAATGGTGACACAGATTAAAATTCAATGAAACATTCTTTGAATTTTGAATTATTGTACTTTTAGTTTCATTCATTTCTCTAATCATGTTGTTTTTAAACGTCGTTTAACAATGAAAATCTTGTTATAAAATCAGATAATTCTTACAGTTAAAGCGATTTGACATGACCTTTGATGCTTTAATATAAGCCTAACCAAGAAATCGTTTTTTTACGTTCGATTAGTGTCCAGACTTTCATTGACCTACGCCTGTGAGTCCACCGAAAACAATATCAGGCAAATATTAATTTTCTACAGAGCGACTGGAATATATGCTTCGGGTGGTTGATTTGTTAACCCTGGTATCATGCATGACGGGGTTACAGGTCATAATAAGGAAAAAATTCCACAAACCATAGTGGGACAACATTTGGGAAAAGGCAACATATATTGCACTTTAAAGAACATTCCTGAAGGTTGGCCTTCAAATCTAGTGCTAAAGGCTAAATTCAGGTGGTACTTAAATCCGCGTCATCAGTATGTCACCCTTTCGTGTTAATCTTTCCGATAATGCGGGCGGGGGGGGGGGGGGGGGGTAAGACAACTTACGAACTTTTCCAACTCATTGTAGAAATTAACATGAAGTTGTTGACCTGTTTAACTGGTAACAAAATTAAGCTGTTTGATTGTCTTCTACTTATTGTTTGGTTCCGTAGTTCCATAAGCGGGGGTATCTCTAGTGAGCATCATATATTTCCGGTTTCATTTTCAATCTTAATATATGTATCCTTGTTACATATTGATTTAAGACAATTTTACGGTTTTTGTCAGACTGTTCAACACGAAAATGCCAAGTACAATAAAAACAATAACGAATATCATTATTTTCGCCATATAGGTTTTATTTCATCCCTTACAAGTGTCATATGCTTGATGAAATTGACAAGCTGAATATTGCAAATCTAATGAAATGCCATTGGTGGTTACTAAATTTACCGTAAAAGATTTTTCTACAGATAATATACATTTAATCAGAGGTATTAATTAAGCTACAGTACGTACATTTTTTAATTAAAGAGCAATATTTCATAATGTTTCAAACCGCAACTTAAATTTTAACTACGATTAGCATATATGATGTCAAAAATATCGTCATTGTAAGGTAAAAACTACTGCAGTTTTCAAGTCATGAAAGAAATGAGTCTGCGAAAACATTTGAATAATACTCTTGATGGCATGATTCGACGGAAAGACTTGGTTTGACTGCAACAAATTTTCAAGGTTGAGGTTTGCATTGGTACATGTATTTAACGACACTTGTGTTGTTTTCTATGTCTCATTTTATCTTTCACTTATATTAAAACACTATTTGAATATACCTTTATTTAATTGAAGCTAAAGAGTTTTTGGAGCCAATTGAAGAACCGTGAGCAGCGCCTACTGGCCTCGTTGAAAGCTTCCGGTGGTTGAACATTGTGGTTTTTCTGAATTGCCGCTTGATTGCGGGCTGTGTCGCGTACACTTATTCCACATCTCATTATTTTCTATTTAATTTTGAACTCAGAATCATTTGCACTTACCGAGTCAATAAAAGCCGTATCTTTAGTTTGTAGCGGATGGGGTATACTTAATGTGCATAAGCTTTGAGGTAAGGGTACCTATTTTATTCACCCAATCGATTCTGATGACAAAAAGGCCCACAGCAGCGCTAAGCTTGACGATAAAAGACCACTAAAAAGCGGTCAGAAACCTGATGGCGGGTCAGGCCGCAATGGGATCGGGATGTGTACTCAAGTTGGTTGAATGGGGCAAGCCTGTGAAGAAAATCATAGAGGTGCACCGTGTTGGGATAAATGTCTGAACCCTTCTGCGGGTCTAGTTGATAGTAGGAAACGTAGGATGCCCATACAAAAGGATTAATTCCTGTCCCAACCCACCTATCCCTTTTCCAGTGGCAGTCAAAACTCTCCTCCTCTTTTTTGGCCTTGTGTCCCCCTTTCCTTTACTTCAGCATCATTTTATGTTCATTGTATCACCCCTTTCATGTTCATCTCAAGGATATAGCCGAAATCGCGATGCTTTGCAGTAAAGCAATAACTAACTGACTGTTGTTTGTTTTTTTCTAAATTAATTGTAATTTTGATTATTCAATTAAAAAGTAAGTTGACTTTATACAGAACACGTGCCAAAATTAATGTACAACCAATATCCAAGGTGTTTTTAAGTAGGAGTATTAATATAAAATTAATTGAATTTCCGTGTTTCTGGTACACATTCAAACACACGAAAAACAAATAGTTAATTACTTTTAACGACTACAAAGATATCTAAAACTAATCAATCTATTTATGTTTTTCTACAAGGTAAGCTAAATGAAACATTACCAAACAAGGATCGTATAGAAAAACAAAAACCAATTTACAAATATAAGCCGGTTTTAAACAGTTAACCTCGAAGATCGATTCATCGGTGTTTCACCAGTAATAAACATAAAGACCTTTGATAACCGATCAACAACTTGAAAGGCACAAGTGCTGAGTTAATTAAGTTATTGCGCTTTTTTTTTACCAAGAAGGGCGAACTCCACCATATAACCACGGAGATGAACATGAGTGAGGGGCAATACATTTTTTAAAGATGAAATTGTAATAGGGTGACATATAGGATGAAGACACATAGATAGATGAAGAGGTATCAAGAAATCGAGTTTAGACTTCAACTGATCATGAGATATTGCCATGGAGGGATAGGTGAGTGGTAAAGCCAGGTAATGTAGCCTTATGCATGGAACCAAAGGCTCGTACTCACACCGAAACTAGTAGCAATGTTCTTTGACGAGCGAGATACATGCACGTTTTCCAATACTGTGCGCCATAATAGTTTTCTTTCAGGTACGGACGAACCAGACATGCTATATGACAAGGGTTCCCCATTTCAACACATAGAGCACACATTATAAAGAACCAATTGTCCCGATGGTGCTGGGTGCTCTTATTGAGTGAGTGAGTGAGTATGTTGGTGTTTTACGCCCTCGCAACGCTTTATAGGTTATTTGAATGCGATGAACATGAAAAAAAAATGATAAAAAGAACATGAAATGATGAGAAATGAAATATGGGAGTGGATAGGAAACAAAAGGATCAGCCAATTTTGAAAAACCACAGGAAAAGGAGAGAGGTTGGTATGGGCCAAAAATTAAGTCTATGTGATGCATGCACTACTCGGCGGTCCATAAAGGGGTCTTTTACGTGCATGAAGCGTGGCACTCTCCACACACGTTGGCCAACTATGGTCAGCAGTCAGAGTTTCTGTATTATAGACCTGACAACCCCTGCAGACGAGGGCAACCCTATTCAGTCACCTAGGGTACACACCTTAGTTGCTCTGTGGGCTTAGCACTTACTTCGATGTCAGAATCCCAAGACCCTTAGTCGCCTTTCACGACAAGCTAGGCTCTGCTGCGGGCCTATTCGCCTCCCGGGCTCATCACGGGGTGGGTGTTCTTTACATGACTTTGACCGTAATATTAGCACCCAGTAAGATGGAAAGGAATACATGCACTGCGAAATATTTGATCAGGCTGTTTGAAAACAATAATTCTGGACTCACCTGGTATTGATGTATAAACAAGAAATTATATTGAAAAAGTCTAATTACAAAACGCGTGTCAGGCACAGTTTAGAATATTTGCCTTTAATTTTACTTGTAAATCACTTTTGCCTAAAGCGCTTCAAATTATTTTCCAATAGCATTGTTTTCCATTTATTTATGACCTAAATATTGGTAACTAGTCACAAGGATTGGTTTTAGTATGGCACATAAAAAGCCAGTGAGCTGCTATTATGCTACCAGATTATACAGGGAAATCTTTTGAGGTCTGCTGCGGCCCGTTCTTTACTCGAGAAAGATACGTCTTAAAATAGCAACATTTAGGCGTCAAATCAAGCTGCTGCACAGTCTTCTTATAAACTAGTATTTTTGAATAGTGTTTAACCAATATCAATGATTAATAGTGATAAAATGATGTAACGCAAGTATAAAGTTACTGTTACAGAATAGTTATACCTTTCACTTTTCGACCAAAAATACATTGACTAATTTAAAAGGAGTATGTATTGATTGATTTACGTCTTAATTGGAGACAGTTGTTGTTACATCTTTAACCAAACCCAAGGGGATTTAATGATGATTGCCTCACTAAGACTCAGCATCAAGATTGATAATACTAATGTGTTGGTATTAAACGTGAGATTCTTTCTTTATATTTTATCTAACGATATCATCAATGATAGATTTGCTCTCTATATATCATCATCTAGTTGTTAAGAAGTACCAATGGGTTATTCAAATGTCGGTGCTCCACACAACAAAGACACTGTAAGTTAATACAAAAGACAATAACACAACATATCACGAACAATTTTTGAGTAGAGATTGAACACAGGTTTTCCTGAAAAATATACGTATTCGACTTTAGTCCGGTAAATCTTAACAATTGTATACCAAACCTCATATGATAGGAATTTAATGTTCTTTGTAAAAATTTAAATGGATCGACATAACCCGTTCGCATTTTTTCGTGTCAGACATGTCTCTATATTTCAAATAAATCAGTCACGTGCGGGGCCCGGGTGGCGAATAGGCCCGCAGCAGAGCCTAGCTTGTCGTAAGAGGCGACTAAGGGTCTTGGGATTCTGACGTCGGGTCAGTGCTCAGCCCACAGAGCGACCAAGTGTGTACCCTAGGTGGCTGAATAGGGTAGCCCTCGTCCGCGGGGGTTGTCAGGTCTATAATACGGAAACCCTGACCGCCGACCATAGTGGGCCAACGTGTGCGAAGAGTGCCACGCTTCGTGCACGTAAAAGACCCCTTTGTGGACCGCCCAGTAGTGCACCACATAGGCTAAATTTTCATCGCCTGTAAATAACCTATATAGCGTTGCACGGGCGTAAAACACCAACTCACTCACTCAAATAGATCATTATATTTTCCACAGACTCTCAAATAACGAATCGGTTGTTAAACGTAAGCTCCATGGACTGAAACAAACGGAATTAATTCGCTGCGTTTGACATCAAGACATGTAGTACGTTTTATTGTAACTGGGTGCTTTTGAAATCGTCAACAATATTTATGCCCCGCTTCAAAGAAGTGAGGCTATACCGCTTTACATGTGTTCGTCCGTTCAATCTCGTTACGACTCGAGTTTGCGTTTGATTTTCAGAAGTTTTTTTGTTACGGTTTTATATGTTGTCTGTTTTCGTTGTTTATACTGTCTCTGCCCTTTCGGACTTATGACATCCGGATGCCCCATTGGTACCTCTCCTTCTTGCTGATATCAAGTTCAAATCTTAAAGGTGTACCAGTAGGGATACATGTACATTTTGATTTCTTGGATATTTACTTTGTTTCCTGATTTTTTTTGTACCCTAGGTGGCTGAATAGGGTGGCCCTCGTCCGCGGGGGTTGTCAGGTCTATAATTCGGAAACCCTGACCGCCGACCATAGTGGGCCAACGTGTGTGGAGAGTGCAACGCTTCATGCACGTAAAAGACCCCTTTGTGGACCGCCAAGTAGTGCACCACATAGGCTAAATTTTCCGCCCCTACCCACCTCTCCCCTTTTCCTGTGGTTCTTCAAAATTTACCGGTCCTTTGTTTCCCACCCCATCCCCATATTTCATTTATCATCATCATTTCATGTTCATTATATCATCCTCTCCATGTTCATCGCCTGTAAATAACCTATATAGCGTTGCACGGGCGTAAAACACCAACTCACTCACCTGATTTTTTTTTACATTTCGTATATGTTTTCTCCGTTTACCTAGGGTTTTTTAGTCATTAAATATTTTGTGTTATTCCACACTTAGCAGTGCCATAATAAATGATACGTAGCACAAGGCAAAGCAAGGGTATCACTGGTGATTTTTGGCTCAAAGGATTCTTATTTTTCAAGTAACTTCTTGAGCGGAATGTGAGTGAGTGAGTTGGTGTTTAACGCCCGTGCAACGCTATATAGGTTATTTACAGGCGATGAACATGAAAAGGATGATAAAATGAACATGAAATGATGATGATGATAAATGAAATATGGGGATGGAGTGGGACACAAAGGACCGGTTAATTTCGAAAAACCACAGGAAAAAGGGGAGAGGTGGGTAGGGGCGGAAAATTTAGCCTATGTGGTGCACTACTTGGCGGTCCACAAAGGGGTCTTTTACGTGCATGAAGCGTGGCACTCTTCACACACGTTGGCCCACTATGGTCGGCGGTCAGGGTTTCCGTATTATAGACCCGACAACCCCCGCGGACGAGGGCTACCCTATTCAGCCACCTAGGGTACACACTTGGTCGCTCTGTGGGCTGAGCACTGACCCGACGTCAGAATCCCAAGACCCTTAGTCGCCTCTTACGACAAGCTAGGCTCTGCTGCGGGCCTATTCGCCACCCGGGCCCCGCACGGAAAGGCTAGATTGTGCGTTGGGTTTGTGACAAATGGATTTCACTTCAATAAAAATAAGAACCTTTTAATAAATTTAGTAAATGGCCGCTTTGACATGGCAATTGCAGAATAGCCTTCCCCTCTTTGAAGAGACTTTTAACGGTTACTAGGAAACATATATATCATGGACATATGGTATCTAACACTATTTTTAGTTTAACAGCTGAGATAACTGATATCAAATTTTCTTAAGACATTTTGTGGCGAATTATTTATTTTAAGATCTATTGTCTTGGAAACTGATTGATAGTTGTCAAATATCAAAGAAAAACGTTAATATAAATATTAGAAAACAGTCACTAGACCACTAGTTACCAGGATAATACCATATGCTATCTGACAACAAGTTAAATAGCGAAGATAACTGATATCAAATTCTCCAAAGACTTTCGTGGTTATAATCATTTATTTTAAGACCCATATTCTTGGAAACAAACGATATTTGTTGTAAAACATCAATGAAAAAAAACAACAAATAATTGGTATAAATATATGTATAGAACAAAGTCTCTAGTTAAATATGATAAAAACTTAGACATATTTTCCGGACGTGTCCCTCAGCGGAACATATATATTAATAAACAGTACCAGGGAGGATAGTGAATGTTAATTGTAATTGTCGCCATTATCCCCAATTCTTGTAAATTAGATTGATCATTGCGGTAAAAATGTATTTACCTTTTCTGTAATAATTGTATGAACTCGTCCAAATTACGACAAACTGGCCATCGCCACTACTACCATCACTAGGGCGTTTTTACACTTTCGGTTTTAAATATATTTCAACAGGTTTGAATGGCAATGTGACGGGTGTGCTATAGCAAGCAGGAACTGCTTACTCTACCGGAGCACCTGAGTTCACTCTCGTTTTGACTTGAGTTCACGTTGCTGAATGCGTTTTTGTTGTTATGTGTGTGTGTGTGTTTTATGTTGTTGTGTGGTTTGTTTCGTTACGATGATTTTTTTCTACCGGTTTTGTCTTTGTCTTTACGGTTTTATGATGTTGATTACCCCTTTGGTTCACCTTTGCTTCTTTGAAAAAAAAACACAACTGATAAATAATATTGACTAACAAATTTAATCTGATAATGACCTTATTACAAAATTACAAAATTATTTAAGAATAAAACAAACAAACTGCAAATTTGTTAACATTGATATATTTTTTAAATAATAGTAATGAAAAAGGTTATTAACCTAATAGGGGGGTGATGACCGCATCTAACTTGAGCACAAAATAAAGCACAGCCAAACTGCAATCTGCATTGTATACTCCCATAAACACGATAGTGCACCGAGGTGCTAAGGAAAAGCAATCGAGTGTCTGCGCACTCATGGCATATTTAAACTATCAATTCAATGTAGATTTGATACAATTAACTAACACAGATAATAGAAGTAGTCTGTGGCAAAAATACATCTGCTCATTTTGAGTCCGGAATGATTTATGTCTCCCATAAATTTTATAAGTGAAGAATATATCGACAACTCCAGATAAAATTTTGCAAATATACTCACTCAAAAAAGAAACGCAACATGCAAAAATTTTAAACTTGCATCGCATACTAAGGTCGAGTTTTATATCATCAATTGTTGAAATATCATTATGAAATTTGACTTGGCAATTGTAGAGGGGCCTCTTTTTCTTTAATTGCTAAATTTTTTATAAAATGTCTACAAATTGAATGCGCATGCCAATCAGATTTCAATATCTGATTCTCATCACCCAAAAGTTTGTGCTTTCTTTCCGTGGTTTTTGATTGCACAATTAGCGTTGGCGCATGCGCAGATCCGATTTAATCAGTAGATGTACGATTTTTCATAAGATCAAAATTTTCAGAAAGTCTTTAAAAAGCAAAAATGTCTTGTGTTTTACGTTTGTTATGTTATTGGTAAGGATTCTCATGTTCCCATTTGACTCTTGATGCACTACACTCCACCCAATCTTTCAAAATCTCTGAACCTTCCTTCTCATATTGTTTGCCATTTGTTAGAATGTTTAGCAGAAGCTTTCTTTGTAAAAATTGGTATTTTAGTTTACGACAATGTTTTGGTGCTGATATCATTCTGGATGAATAATCCAAGAATTCCCTTGTTCAAAACTCCTTCAACCGATATGTCGTGTGCAGGGGAAATTCACGCCTCATGTTGAGCCTGATTTTAACCACTTTAGACGGGATTATCGTTATGATAATGATGGTATCAAAGAAAGGAAGATTTTCGCATGGTTATGGAACCAAAAAAATGACCGTTTCACATATTGCTTACCAGAATTAGTGGATGTTAGATAAGACTATCAATTTCTATGATTTCTCAAAGTTGGATACGCGCAAGCGCTAGCGCCACCCGATGTTTTTAAAAACGTGGGGTATGGGTGCAAAGGCTTCAATATGTGTGAAAATGGGGTCCAGAAGATCGTATGCAGCGTTTAGAAACAGACAGAACACAAGTGAAGTCGTGATTTTATCATTTAGTCGGTATAACTTCAGTTGGCGCTGCGCCTTTGTTGGCTGGTAAATTTGAATTTTGTTTATATTACACGTAAGATTAACCATTTCTTAATGATTCTGCAAAATTTCACATTCGTACGTCAATTTTTAGTTGAAATTCATTAGTTTTTATTTCAATAGTATTTTAAGTATCTTTATATGTTGCGTTTCTTTTTTGAGAGAGTATAGAAAGATTCTCGTCTTTTCCAATTATAAAATTGTATTTAGTTAGAAACCCGTAAAACGTTTAATAATTCAAATGCAAATAAATATTTTTCTCTTGCAGACAAAGGTGTTATAAATATTTGAGATGTATATATAATACATAAACAATTTAAAAAAATAATGCATGTCCGTTACTGTAAACATAGTGACATGTTATTTTCAATCCAGGGCCAACTGAAAAGCTGCTGGTCACATTGAAGGCTGCTGGCTGTTTCTTTTTGTATGTGTTTTTTTTTTAAATTAGGTTGTGTCGCGTACACTTTTTCCACATCTCATTATCTTTTATTTTATTATCAAACTTGGGTTTGGCTGATTGTTGTACTGAGATGATCACCTCAATATCCATATTATGTCTTTACAACCGTGTTGTGTTTTGTGTTACTACCGAACACCAAGATCGCCGTGGAAAAGGAAGGTTTTTCGCGGCATTGGTTTAACCCATCATTTCTCTTTGGAATGCCTCTACCAAGTCAGCACCTTTGTAATCCCCCAAGTTCGGTTATTTTGTTATTTCCTTTTTTACCATTGAAGTAAGAGTAGTTCCTCATCAAAACTCTATAATATTCTTTTCAGTCTATCTAATGATAGTTTTTGTCAGGTCTGTTCTTTTCCCCAGCATTGTTCATCCTTAATCGTGATCATATTACAAATCACACATTTATAATAATTAAATCTTGACTTAAGATACCATAGTTGTCTTGAAAGCCATAAAAAAATAATAGAGAAATACTAAAATGAGCAACAGTACCGGGACATTCAAGATTCGAACGATTTGTCTAACAGCCTTGTTAAACCATTAACGGTCTACCTCAGACTGAAAAATAGCAACCACAAGTACAAATTCCTCAAGGATAACATTTCTAGACAGACATTTTCATAGAATTTCCTCGTATCGTTTTGTCGGTTAAATAAGTATACATCCACAAGGCATTCTTTTTCATTTAGGCCGTTTAAACAAGCAGATATACTGCAAATTCAGAGCTTGTCTCGGAAATACCCTAAGTAATTTCGTCGATTAGCAGGAATCAAACCGATGAACAAAATTAAAATACATTTTCTAAGAAGTTCAAGCCGATTAGCCTTCACCAGTATAATATTTTTATCTTTTGACAAATAAAACTATTTTAAGCATTCGTTCTTCCTGTTTGTTTACCAACAACAACAAAAAATACAGTTATCCACACGGTCATACTATGACCTTGAAATTTTGAAAATAATGAGTTTCATTATCCAGCATTCAAACCGGAACACATTAGCAATTTCCAAATTATTCGATAACATCATCATACATATTTAATTTTTTCTTCTGTTCAATCTAATGTTTTTAAATAAAACTTCCTCTTATATGTCTCTAGAATTTTAATACGAACATATTGAAATCTGCTATTGGCTTATTAATGGGAAACACCATTATTTTACTTTTGAAGAGTCCAACCAAAAAAAAATATTTTCATCGAGTCAAACTAACACAGGATAAAAAAGTTTGAATCAAAATCGGCGACAAAACGAGAAAAAAAATATACCAACTAAAAGTAGAAGTTTGAAAATTCGTATCACATTAAAAGGTTCATCTTGTACAGATTCACAAAAACAAAGGTAGGTAATAGAAAGTGTCTTTTTAAAAATAAACAAATATGCTAGTCTCATAGGAATATCACTATGTTATTATCTTTACTGCCGGAATCATAAATCAATACAAGTGAGTGAGTGAGTGAGTTGGTGTTTTACGCCCGTGCAACGCTATATAGGTTATTTACAGGCGATGAACATGAAAAGGATGATAAAATGAACATGAAATGATGATGATAAATGAAATATGGGGATGGGGTGGGACACAAAGGAACGGTAAATTTTGAAGAACCACAGGAAAAGGGGAGAGATGGGTAGGGGCGGAAAATTTAGCCTATGTGGTGCACTACTGGGCGGTCCACAAAGGGGTCTTTTACGTGCATGAAGCGTGGCACTCTCCACACACGTTGGCCCACTATGGTCGGCGGTCAGGGTTTCCGTATTATAGACCTGACAACCCCCGCGGGCGAGGGCTACCCTATTCAGCCACCTAGGGTACACACTTGGTCGCTCTGTGGGCTGAGCACTGACCCGACGTCAGAATCCCAAGACCCTTAGTCGCCTCTTACGACAAGCTAGGCTCTGCTGCGGGCCTATTCGCCACCCGGGCCCCGCACGGGACTAAATCAATACAAAAAGGGCCCCAGAGCTCATTTTGATACTAAACAGAAATGGCCCAAGATCACTTTTTGAATGCCCGTATAATGACAAAGAAGACAACAAGGAAATTTGTAAACATCATTTCCTGAAGACCAATAAGGGTTCTTTTAAATACATAATCATCACATTTCACCTGACATTTAATGGTTCTGCTATGATCATCTAAAACTAACAATTTCTTTATTTTTCCATTAATTCTTTAACATTTCATATTTTGAGCCCCGATTTGAACATATTGCGCAAAGTCAAGACATGTAACGCTATTGTTATTTTATAAACTATTATGTCACTAATTAAAAATGCATTTTGCTTGAAATTAAACACCTTCACGTTTTTACAAAAGTCGTCAAAAAAATTGGAGTTTTGCAACCAAAATCGAAACCAATCACTTCACAGACTTGTACAATAGCTAGAATACACGATTCATGGTTGCAGGTTTAACATGTTCACCTCTTAAGCATTAAACGTTTAAATGTAAGAAAGAATCTCATTCAAGAGGCCTGCCTTGGACAAAAGTAAACGGTAAAAATAAGCATTTTGATGATTTTGAACAATTTGGCAAATAGCCAACATTACCCCCTAGGGTGCATGGTAATGTTAATTATGATTTTTAAAATTTCTTTTGCAATTGAAAGCCAAAGCATAACCCTTGAATGATTTCATGTTCAAATTTTTATAATCAGAAGACATTGGGACAAAATAAACCTTAGTAATGTTGAAGTTTTGCTTTCAATAAGGCTGATTTGCCAAAGAAATACAGTTATATTGGTTAAGCCCCGAAGGTCGGCGATTTTGATTTTCCAAAAAAAAAAATGCCAAAAGAAGCCTTCCATGAAGGGCTTTAAGTTAAACCATTGCTTTCATAGCCATGAAAATATTGGTTCTGGACAAAATTTAGGATTTTGCATGGTTTTAGCGTTACCATCCAAGACGAGAAATATATAGGCTTAGTCCTGTTTTCAATCCTTTTCAAGAAAAAAATATTTTCACATTACTTCAAATGGCGCTATATACATGAAACTACATTGATAACCACAGATTACAAAATAAATGATTTTATTTCTTATTCCAGAACAGTTTCCTGTTGCTACGGAGCCAAATAAAATTATTTTTCGTTTATTTCAAAAGAGCAAATTAAAGCCTAAAACAAAATTATATTAAATTAGTAGTCTAATTGAAAAATGTTTAACTAAATGTAATAGTTTTTTTGGTAATCTTAAACCAGCTTTTTATAACTAAAGCATTAACAGGCAAAAGATTAATGTTTTAAATTCAATTCAAATTGTATCTAGAAATTATGCTTTGAAGAGACTCTTATCAGCTCTCTTCTCAGAAAAAAATATTAGCGATGATTACGCGAAGTAATAACAAATATTAAAAAGCACACGGTCCACCGTAATCGTTTTCTTTTTAAAAAAAAAGGATGCTTCAAGGTCGTCTTTCATTCACAATGAATCAAAATTTCTTTAGCCTTTTTGACCCATGCTAGCGTCTTCGTTAAATTTCGGTTTATTTGAATTTCACCATTATGTTATATATTTCGCGACTAATCAAAAAGAAAACATGTGATTTTGTTTTCAAATTGAAAAAGGTAACCTGAAAATGTATGCATGATCTTTCAAAAATTAGAGGGTTTTGAAAATAAAGCTTTCTATAATAGCAAAATTACCGAACTTGGAGGAACAATCTTAAATAGATACCTTGCTTAAGAAATGTAGATTTCAATATTTAGCTCACCTGGCCAAAGGCCATGTGAGCTTATGCCATCACTATGCGTCCGTCGTCGTCCGTTAACAATTTCAAAAATCTTCTCCTCTGAAACCACCAAACCAATTTTACTGAAACTTTGTAGGAATGGTATATGACATGTTGGCAACAAACGATCCTCATTTTGAAATGATTCGTTAAAAAACATGGCTGCTTTTACTAAAAATAGAACATAGGGTAAAACCACTTAAAATGGCTTATAACTCAGCAACCATAACAGATAGAAAAAATCTGAAGGATCTTAGGCTCTTCAGAATCAAAAGCTCTACAAAAGGCTCCATTGGGTCGAAGTTGTCAGAGGAACCCTAATAGGGGTTATGGCCCTTTAAAGGTCAAAAATAGCCATTTTTCATGTTTTTGCCTTATAAAATGAAAACTATTGCAGATAGAGAAAAGCTGTTGCTTGCGTAAATGATCAGCTCATTTAGCTCTACAAAAGTATCCATTGGGTCAAAGTTGTCAGATGACCCCTTATAGGGGTTACAGCCCCTTAAAGGCGAAAAATAGTGTTTTTGGCCTATAGAATGAAAATTATTGCAGATAGAGAAAAGCTGTTGCTTGCTTAAATGTTCAGCTCATTTAGCTCTACAAAAGTATCCATTGGGTCAAAGTTGTCAGATGACCCCTTATAGGGGTTACAGCCCCTTAAAGGTGAAAAATAGTGTTTTTGGCCTATAGAATGAAAATTATTGCAGATAGAGAAAAGTTGTTGCTTGCTTAAATGTTCAGCTCAGTTAGCTCTACAAAGTTCTTCATAGGGTTGACATTAAGACCAGGTGAGCGATTCAGGCTCCTGGGATCCTCTTGTTTTGTTATACCATCTGTTAAAATCAAAATTGCAAAGCTCTTATTTCTTTGATCTCACGTGCGGGCTCCAGAGGTTGTGAAAAGGACCGCAGCCGATCAAAACTTGTCATAGGGTACAACCCATGGACCTGATGTCGGGTTTGTGGACAGCCTACAGAGACTAAGGTGTCTGAATATGTTGGCCCTTCTCCAAGAGGGTTGTCAGGTCATGAAACGTTAAGTCCAACTACTCATAAGTGGGTCAACGTGTGTGTAGTGAGCCACGATTCATGCTCTTAAAAGACAAACAATGCTTTCGAGGCACAACATCAGATGTTTTCTGTTCCTTATTTAAGAAAGGGGTCTATCTGTGACTATTTTAGGACTGAATTTGTATTATATGCATTTTTCTGTATTGCCGCGTGATTGTGGGCTGTGTCGCGTACCCTTATTTCACATCTCATTTTTTTTCTTTAGACTCAATGTCAGGTTTATAAGCTCTAGTTAGTGGACTTTTCCCAATAAGCTTTGCCTTGTTGTGGGCCTATTCGCAACCCGGAACCCACATGGGTCAACCTATTTCTGATAATAAAACCCTCTAATACTCGCTTACTTACTCCGCCTAATAAGCTTCATTATTGCAGCTACATTACACATTTTTACCCATATCAACTCAAAAATTGCACTAAAACACACTCAAACTTAGCGCGTAAATTTCAGGCGGCTGCTCCATTATTTTCAATGGACCCCATTAAAACCCTCGCGAGTAAGCGAGTATTAGATGGTTTTATTATTAGAACTACAATGTATGTTAAATTGCAGATAAAAAATGAATTTCAATTTTCTACGATTGTAAAAAATAACTGTCAAAATGAACCTATTTATCAATAAAACCGAAAGTACAATCACATAATAATGATTGGGTTGTATCATATACGATGTTAATTTAAAAACTGAATATTTCACGTTTAAAACCGAATACTGAAACAATTGCGAAGGTTGTAGATCTGGAAATATCTTTTAAAATCATCGCTATATTTTTGTACTTTGACATGGCTACGTGATGTAAACAGGACACAAACGACATATTCTGGCTACCCGGAAACATAAATCCAAACCTTAATCCGCGCTCGCTTCGTTGGTATTAAATTTCCGGTGTCAACGACGCAGTAAAGATTCTTGTACGATTTTTTGGATAGAGAACAGTATTTAATTAAACATTTCAATTCTTTGTCCTTCTCAATGTCACTTTATTCATCAAAACAAATAGGGACAAGTTTATATGAGCGAATCCAGAATTCCATGAAAGATGGGCTAAATGTCAAATTTGTGATGAAAATTTGAAGTAGCCAATTTTATAATTTAAAGTGGGATACGCCCACTCTGGATCCGTTCGTGGAAACGTGTTTTTAGCAGATAAAAAGAGAACAAGAGGCTCCCAGGAGCCTAAATCGCTCACCTGGTCTTGATGTCAACCCTATATTTTGTAGAGCTAAATGAGCTGAACATTTAAGCAAGCAACAGTTTTTTTTTTATCTACTATAGTTTTCATTCTAAAGGCCAAAAACACAAAAAATCATTATTTTAGGGGCCTTGACCCCTATAAGGGGTCATCTGAAAACTTCGGCCCTATGGCGACTTTTGTAGAGCTTCATGTGCTGAACATTTTAGCAAGCAACAGCTTTTCTCTATCTGCTATTGTTTTCATTCTAAAGGCCAAAAAAATGAAAAAGGTTATTTTAGGGGCCGTAACCCCTATTAAGGATCTTCTGACAAATACGATCCTATTAAGACTTTTGTAGAACTAAATAAATTGAACATTTAAGCAAGCAACAGCTTTTCTCAATCTGCTATAATTTTCATTCTATACGCCAAAAACATGAAAAAACGTCATTTTAAGGGCTGTAACCCCTATTAAGGGTTATCTGACAACTTCGACCCTATGGAGACTTTTGTAGAGCTAAATGAGCTGAACATTTAAGCAAGCAACAGCTTTTCTCTATCTGTAATAGTTTTCATTCCATAGGCCAAAAACATGAAAAAACATTATTTCAGGGGCTGTAACCCCTATAAGGGGTCATCTGACAACTTCGCCCCTATGGAGACTTTTGTAGAGCTTAATGAGCTGAACATTTAAGCAAGCAACAGCTTTTCTCTATCTGCAACAGTTTTCATACTATAGGGCAAAAACATGAAAAAACGCTATTTTTCACCTTTAAGGGGCCGTAACCCCTATAAGGGGTCATCTGACAACTTCGACCCTATGGAGACTTTTGTAGAGCTAAATGAGCTGAACATTTAAGCAAGCAACAGCTTTTCTCTATCTGCAATAGTTTTCATACTATAGGGCAAAAACATGAAAAAACGCTATTTTTCACCTTTAAGGGGCTGTAACCGCTATAAGGGGTCATCTGACAACTTGGACCAAATGGAGACTTTTGTAGAACTTTTGATGCTGAAGCTGTAGGGTGGCATCAGATTTCATCTATCTCTTATACTTTTTGATTTACAAGCCAAAAACAGTAGTCTGACCCCCTGGTCTATTTTTAGCAACGGCGGCCATGTTTTTCGACGAATTCAACAATCCCCACATCAGTTCTGTGGAGAATACCCTAAAGTACCACCAGACCAAATTTGATTTGAATCTGTGCAGCCGTTTCAGAGGAGAAGAAGTTTGAAGAAAAGTTAACGACGACGGACGACGACGACGGACGACTACGGACGCCAAGCGATGGCAATAGCTCACCTGGCCTTTCAGGTGAGCTAAAAATAGAGACTTTAATTAACGAATCGCATTTGAATATAACTTGAATGAAAAATATTTAAGCCGTTCGAAATTTAAGGTTCCTCCTTCATCGTCAAGTTGATCTTAAATGTAAACAGTAAAGTGTATTTACTTCCCGCTTGACTTACCATAGCAAAAAATGTAAGCCATGGCTCATGTTAAGATACTCGGATTTGTTCAGATAGTTTTAAGAACCAAACGAAAAGTTAAAAACAACCAATCATGCACTGTTCTATTTCGTGGTGACTTCTGATTCAAGGGTTAACTTTAATAGGAATTAATTGAAATTATTAACTTTTTAATATATAAGCGTCTTTCAAATATACAATTTGTTCTGGTATATGCATATACACTTATTAAGATAACACTTTTTTAAAATTAGTGCTGACTGTGTTGTGAGGATGACAACACAAAAATGTCTCCAAACCGAACACATTTTTGACATCCTATTTTAGCTCGGCTCCTAGTAAAACCCCTAGACACCAAATTTTGTTGAAATCGAAGAATTTTGATATGTTTTGCATTTCTGGTCCGATAAATTCACATTGTCGCAAATAACACATATTAAAACAAAAAATATCGCTTCATTTTATTCTGTATTATTGAAGTTTTTTTGCTATATTCACCAACATACCCACCTAGGTAACCGAGTAATTGCAATGTCCTATATAATGATGGAAATGACAGCTATTTTGTTAATTAAGGTATTTAATTCTTCACTCCCAAGCAGCACGATTTCTGATATGAACTTGAACTGGGTGATAGAATAAAAATGAAATGATAATGAAGTTGAGAAAATGGGGACACAGGGCCAATCGGAGAGGAGAGTTTGGACTGTCACTGGAAATAGGGGTGATGGATAGGGAAGGGCAATTTAGCCTCTAGCATGAGGATCATACGGGTCCTACTCTTACCGAGACATGCAGCAGGGTTTTTGAACGTTCGAGGAACATGACATTTTTCCCAACGCAGTGCACCATTATGGTTTGTGGTAAGGTTTTCGGCATTATAGCCTGACGACCCCCGGCATTCATTATGACTGGCTGCCCCATTCAACCACCCCGATCACACATCCCATTCGCTTTGTGGCTCGATATCAGGTTTTTGAGCACTCTTTAGTGGATTTTTAATGACAAACTTAGCGCTGCTTCGGGCCTATTTGCCACCCGGATTCCGCAAGGGTGCAGCCATTTTGAAAATTCTACTTATTGCATGAAAACCTTCCAAAATAAAATATGTCATGAAGGTCATATTTTTGAGAAATCTTCCGGACAATTTCATGTTCGAAAGAAAAACAAAAACCTAGAGTTAAAACATGTATCTCCCAAACAGAGGGTTAGGCAGACACTGTTAGGAATGTTTGCAAGGCATAATTAGTGTATGGTCCATGTCCTATCAAAACTTTGCTTAATGGAAACGGGCGATTTTAATTGAACTTTTGAACCAATATTATATTCTTAAACCATTAAAATAATAGCTATTTTCTAAAACAAAGCAAAATATAGAACGCACAAGGCCTTATTAAGTTATTATTCTGAAGGCTTGGAACGAGACACAATAGTTCAAAGAATTGTCATATCTAGATAATTAATGTCAATCCTCCAATAATGAAGCTTTAAGTTTGTAATACCTGCAGATTATAACTCTATTATCTTCACTAATATGACTGTTTGTTGACTATAAACGAGATAATAGACAATTTTGCTTGAATAGCATGTATATGATTAAAAAGATTACTGGCCATTTTGAAGAGGCGTGCAATTCATTTCTTATACATGCATGACATGGGTGCCATGATTTGTCATAATTTTTTTTCGCACATTAGCCTTGGCACGTGCTTGTCGTACTCGTGTTCGAAAATGTTGTTGGTTGCATAGCATTTGAATAATTAACGAAATAGTTGGATTGATTCAAGAAACAAGATGCACAAATAATTTATAAGTGGCCAGAAGAATAAAACTGCTTTGCAAACAAAAACTTATTGTATTGTAAACTACAAACAAAAACTTATTGTATTGTAAACTACAAAAATGTACATTTCACCAAAAAAATGCAGTTTACAATACAATAAGTTTTTGTTTGCAAAGCAGTTATATTCTTTCAGTCAATACCCAGTCAGCATGTAAATGTTGGCCCATCGTTGGCCCAACGTATCACATTACGTTGGCCCTATGTTGTAAAACTACGTTGGCCCAATGTATAAGTGCAAGTTGGGCCAACGTAGGCCCAACATGTTGGCATAACGTTGGCCCAACGTTGTATAATTTACAGTACAACATTGGCACAATGTTGGCCCATCGTTGGTAATATGTTGGCATTATGATGGCCAACCGTTGGCATTATGTTGGCCAACCGTTGGCTATACGTTGGCATTATGTTGGCCAACTTTATACTACTTTGGAATAATGCTAGTTCATTGACGTCATTCTGTTAATCCAATATATATCCTTCTCCAAGATTTGTATCTGAAATGTATTTTTAGATAATAATAAGACTCGATGTTAAATAAAGGTAAAATTTTTGATAAAGATTTTACAAGCAAACAACAAAGTTCTATTTTATTTTCATTCAAATTTTCGTTGTCTGTTTTCAACATTTTATTCAACGTGAAGTAGATTTTTCCGAGACATACAGGAATTTAGGAAAAAAAACATCCAATTGAAAACTTAAAACAGTTATACATATAATGAGCAATGTTTCAAATTCTGCCTTCATTAGCACTATATGAAACTAATCGCAATTTTGAGTACTTGTATAAAACAATCTTCAAATATACTAATCTTAGTGCATGATTATTTACCATTATTAAATCAGTGATTAATGATGATCAAGTAAAACGTGCATTGCAGTTATATTAGAAAAAATATAGAGATCAAAGCCCTAAACTTAAGTAACAAAGTGTTATAAATGTGTAATAAACAAATAAATGTTAATAAATTAAAACGACAGTAAATTTAAATTTATACCTCACTTTTAAATTTAAGTATCATATAATGTAATATAAAATCAAGACTTACTTGTCTTTCCTCAACTTGTTAAACTGTTAACAATTATTCTGAACTACATCCGATAGCTAGTTACTATGACAACTGGCAGTTAAGATAATGTGTTGTGTGGAAAGACCATCTGTTTGTTCTTATATATCAAATTATCATCGTCTTATCAGAGATTGCATGCTGTGTGTATCAATTTATCCAGGCAATAATGCTGACCTTATTTTTTATCAGATAATCATCTTTAGAAAACTATGTACAATGTTTTGTATTCTAGGCAATAGATATAAACGATTTAATATGGAATGCTAAATTTAAAAAAAAAATTTTTCTCATATTAAATTAAACATTTTTTTTCTCTAAAATATTCATGGTTAGCCAACGTTGGACCAACGTTGTGCCAACATAGTATTTAGAAGAAAAGAAAAAAATCAGATAGGAATGCTTTGAATCAAAATTGTGAAATTATTTAATTGTGTAATTTATATAACCGATGTTACATGTATAAGGATTTTAAAATTTTTCTATGAAATGTGAATAAAGACTTTTTTTTTTTGTCTAACGCGTGACCAACGTTAGGCCAACATTGGGCCAACATAATCATTCAGGATTTTCTAAACAGTTATAAAGCAGTGTCAGGTTCTTTATCCATAAACACTATAAACAGAACTATTCAAATATTCAATCATTAATGGTAGAGTATTCTGATTTAATTTTATGATCCATTGTTGTGCCTACGTTGGCCCAACGTTGGACAATATTTTTGCTTTAAAAGTATAATAAATGAGAACTATGTCATTATTTTGTAATTTGATCCAACTTTATTCAATATTTCTTTTGAAAGGTGTAAGGAAATGATTTTTAAACCTGACCAACAATTTTCAAACTACGTAGTGCCAACTACGTAGTGCCAATGTTGGCCCAACATTGTTTTGCCAACTCTAACATATTGCCAACCTGCCGACCAAATGCCAACGTTGGCCCAACATAAGCATGCTGACTGGGTAATTTGTAATAATACAAATACAGTTATTACAAAGCAAAACAAAACAGAATTTCATTTGATACCCAAGGGAAATACAAATGACAACAAAGTTCCAGACAATAAATTTTGCTACGCCTGACGCGCGTTTCAATGAAAGTTTGTGTTTCAATATTCTTATTTAAATTTAAGGATGTGGATGTCAGCTTTTGAGATTTTAGACATTTTCTTCGGAAGACTTTGGATTTTTCCATCAAAATAAGACAAAACTTTTTGCGCGGGATCCCATTTTTGTGTGTGTGTGTTAGGTCTTCTTTACAACGTACATATCTGTTTTACAGTTTTTTTTTTAAACAAGAGAAAATCTATTCCCGCCAAATTTTGAACTCTTATTATTTCAAAACCAATACGCTAGCCTATCAAACTTTTAAGCTTATTTTGTATTTTTAATTATTCTCTGATTTAAGGCATCGTTTTCAAAACTTCATAACTTTCAGTCATCCTCGAACATCCTTAATTGTGAATGTTTATCATTCGATTTGACTTTCTTCTTCTTGCCAATTTCACTGTATAATTTGCTTGGTTATATGGTTGTCAAATGTCCAGTGTCTCATTTTCATGGCAAACTTATCATTTGTTACTCTAGAAAGCATACCGGTATAGATCATTCAATAGAAAATGATGAGATCGGAATAAGCGTACGCGACCCATCTCACATAACAAGCGGTAATATCGAAAAACCACAATGGACAACCGCAAGTAGTCTTCAACAAGTATTTTATGTCCAAAAGACTACTTCAGAATTAGTTGACATAGAAGAAAAGACGGACAAATTCGAAAGAAGATGCACATAATCAATCTGCAGTAAACGTATTTGTCAGCCATTCTATGGTTCTATACAATTGGTAAGATGTCGAATTTGTGAACCTTTTATCCTTGTATTCGGTCTTAATACAGACTGAAGCATTAGAATAAAGGTAATTTGATTGTAGCGTTCATAGAAATTTCTAGTGCCTCGAATGATATCACTTTCAACAATTATATAACTATCGTAGTTAATTTTTGGCGTTTGTAAATCTTAATGTGGTACATTTCGTTGTAATGTGAAAATCAAAACTTGTGAAAAACTGCATGTACATGTATATAACGAAAGTCCAAATTGAAAAACTGAAGAAATAAGATTCTGTATACATAAACTGGCAACTGTATGAGAGTTCTAAATACATGAACGTTCACATATTTTATTATTTTGAATAAGTCCAGAAAACATATGAAAAACACAAGCAAACATATTTACAAAAACGTAACCGCTAACGGAGCGGTGTAAACCCGGAGTCTACATTTTGGCGTCTGGTCACCAATGCCTACATTCTAAAACTCCACTATAAAAACTATTTTTTTTAAACTTATGTTAGCACCTTTTACTAAGAAGCCTTAGCGACGGATTAACAAATTACAAGATCAAAAGAGAGGAAAAGACGGATTAAAAATTGATAGGAATTACTTAGTTTTGACATGTTTGTCTAATTGACTTTATTGTTGTTCTTGACTTAATCTTAATCTTATAGAATACAGGAAAAATGTGTGAAAACTAATGCAAACAAATAAGGTAAAAATATATGAAACTTGACGGTTGCTGATAAAAATAAAGTAAATTCGTGTAAAAATATGAAATCAAAGTTCTATATGAAAAATGAAATATTTTGATATCAAACAAGACATGAAAAGACGCAAAACTAGAAATTTAACATTTTATGAAAATCTACACTACGACATAACTATAGTAGTATATGGTCATAATTTATTTCATATTATTTCATTTTGTGTTTCTAACGTTTTCCAGTGATGAATGAGTTCGGTAGAAGATTTTATTTGCATGACCAAAATAAATTTAAGATATTGCCTCAACAGAAATTAAGAATGCAGCAATAATTCAATTATATCGTTGAGGTGAACATGAAAAAGGTAATGAAAATGTAATGATGACCAAGTAGAGATAATGGCGACAAATTTGCAAATATCCCTTCAAAGCATGGTATATCTGTTCAGATTCAAAAATGATTCTCTATTGCATTCAATGTAAAAGTTTCGTAATTAAGGGTCACAAATACATTTTGTATAAAAATATTTCTTGGCATTTACATTTATATGTTTAGCCAGGAAAATTTAATAGTAGCTAATTCATCCTTGTTTATTTTTGAAAATACACCTGCACCATGTCAACACAGAAAGGCTATATATAAACACTGAAAAGACGTTGTAAGACACGAAAGATAGAGTTATTGACCGAGTTTGTGTTGTTAGCTCCTGCAACACTTAGGTAATGAACATGAACAGAGTGATAACATGAACTAAAAAGTATGACAAAATGGGGATGGGAAGGGAGACAATTGTAGAGTAAATTCTTCTAAGACAACTTACAATGTAACTAATGTGGTGCGCTCGTGACCGTCCACAAAGAGGGTATTTTACGTACATGAGGGTTCTTATTTCACACACAATGGACAAATACGGTCTGCGGTCAGGCTTTTTGCCTAATTACACCCCGTGCACGAGGACCAACCTGTTTGGCCACCCAATATAGACACTTGAATGCTCCTTGGAGCTTATCACTGACATGCTGTCGATTCTCGAGACCGTTAGTCACTTCACACAAGCTGGGTTTTTCTGCCAGCCTATTAGCCATCCTGTTTGGGGGAGGGGTGGCACTACAGTAACAACAATTCGTTTCAGATTCTCTAATCCTTCATAAACCAAATTACTTCTTTTTTTAAGTTTTTCTGCATGAAACTTATATAAACCAAAATCCCTTGCAGATACTTTTAACGACGAGTTTTCTTTTAAACCTAAGCCAGTTATGACGTCTGGTACATGTAATGTAAGAATAACAGTAAGTTCGTAGATCCGTTTCTTTGCATGCATTATGAGCTTTAATATATTTCTAGCATAAGTCGCTGGAGATTGGTGGTAATATTTCGAATAAGTCTAGAAAATTAATATCAATCTATTTTTTTCGTAAATTTGCACGGAGATGAGTTATATGCAAGGTAAAAGATCAAGAATAACGAAGAGCTAGTTGACATTAATAATGACAAAACTAAAAGTCGCTAAAGACAAAACATCTTACATAAAGAAAAAAACTTAAATGTTATCAAACTACAAAACGAATCGCATAAAGCGAACAAACTTTAATACTTAGTATATGCTTAAATGTGGTAAGGACAGGTTAAACCCGTGAAATGGGCAAATAAAAATAAAGGATCAGACTTTCACCACTTATGTTCCTTCAGGTGTCAGGATAATAATGGCTGATGTGTAATAGACATTGCTTTATCTATCTATCTATAATTAAAGATCAAATTATGGCAGAATTAGATTTTGAAACACCAAGTACTCACCTGTGGTAAGCTTGCAATCACACTCAAGGCCCAGGCTAAAGTTATCATAATTTTCCCGCGTCTTTCTGCATCATGTATGCTCATAGGATGCACGATGGAGAAGTATCTGTCTAAACTAATTGTAACCAGAACAAAAGATGATAGGTAAAATCCAAGAGCACGAAAAAACATCAAAATGCGACAAGCGGCATCGCCGGCTTCCCATGACACCGTTATATTCCACACGATTTCCAAAGGCAGCATTATGAAGGCCACAATAAGGTCGGCGATTGAGAGGTGCAAGATATAAGTGTTCACTCGCGACTTGATGGTGCGACTTCTTAAGAGTGTTATCAAAACTGTCAAATTCCCTGTCGCGGCAATAACAAACATACAGGAATATGCAATGACCGAGAGGACACCATCATCGTTAAAAGTCATTTCACGTGGTAAAGGAGGGTTCGTGTTGTTTAAAACAAAACAACCATCCATCATACCAGACTGGTTAAATTGAAGAAAAAATTGTTTGCTATGATAACATCCATAATCAGTGGTGTAATTTGTTTCTGATATTTCAGGCAGCTGGTACCCAAACAAATCCTCTTGCGCCGTCATTGTTGTAAAGTTGTGACTATTTCATTCCTATAATTCTTAATGTTTAAAGTTAAGTATTGGTATCTCGTTAATTGCTCAAGAAGTATAGAGAATCCGATTTTTGAGCTTTACAGATGCAAGGCCGAAGATAAATAAGTTAATCAACATATAAAATTTATTTCCACTAGATCAATATGCCAATCAATGTTTCCTCTCTTTGGTTACATGCAAGCGGTTGACAAATCCTTTGTAGAATAATATGTTACTCTAAAACCCAATAACGTGCTCTCATTGGATAAAGCGAAATAACGCCTTCCCATCTACGTTTAGACAAAAAAATCATTCACAGCTTCAAAGAGATAAAATAATGCACAATATATTCATTAGAATCAATTGGTATACATGTTTTTTTTATTTTTTTTTTCAAATTTGAACGAAGCAGAGAAATAGGTGAAGCAAGCTAGATTAAAGATAGATACATCAAATATAAGTTGGTATTTCAGCAACGAGTTAAAATATTCCCGCAGTGACAGACGAACATCATTTAGCGATCAAATCTATAGAATTGTTATTGAAAAAAATCCATTCGTTCAAAATTGTTTTAAAAAATATTGAAACGAATTAGCAAAATAATACATTTATATAATTAACAAAGAAACAAATTGATTCCTAAGCGTGACTTCAATGTATTTTTTTTAAAGTCAATACAAAACAGTCTATTATACAAAAGGCTAACCATATAATAGAATGAGAACCGACTTATGTTATTGCCTTTAAGAAATGTCGGTGAGGGGGGGAAAATAAAGCCATCAGAGGGCCTACTCTTTTCAAAGTATACAAGAGGACAAAAGTGCTGCGTTGATAAGTATTATGGTATTAGGTGCTCTTTCGTGGGCATTCACAAACAACAAACTTATCGCTGCTGTAAGGTCCAGCCGCCACCCTAACCCGAATAAATTAGCCTGAATTAGGCATGACCCCCTCGATGCACTCTGGATACATACTGTCCACTACACAATCATGGGTCGTAATTTATTGCTAGGTAGGGTCATTGTGACCGGAATTCTCCATAGTTGAAGACACGAGAAAAGAGTATCGGCAATAGTCTTATCGCCTGTAAATAACTAATATAGCGTTGCACGGGGGTAAAACACCAACTCACTCACGTAATAGTCTTGGCTCGATGTGCATATTTAAACAAATCAGTTAACATCAGTAGATTTGTTTACATTTATACTCATGAATTTTTTCCACTTTACGAAAGGACTGGCACATGTTGCAACCACTGTTTTAATTATCTTATTTGCACTGATTTAAATGAATACCGTCTGAGAAATCGATAGTTTTTTTTTATAAATCAGAACTAATTTTATATGATGATTTAATTAAAGCCTGAATCTCTCTATACTGTAAATAAAAAACTTCACGAATGATTAAATAAGATTTTCATTTTTCAGTTCTAAACAACTTTGATTGAAAGAAACAAGTCATTACATTATCGTTTTGTGAGGGACTGACTACATGTATAAGTTGTTGAAGCACTTAAATTACAATGTGGCATTCATAATACAAATCTAATAGTTAAACTTGCATCTCAATATGAGAAAATTGAAAATTGGAGAATAGAGCGGCTATGTATAACGTTTAGAATGGTATTAAAGAAGGACAAAGAAGTCTGTGTACCATGAGCAGTCGCTTACAAAAATTTCAACTCCATAGCAGACTAAATAATCTCGAAATATATAGTGATTTACTATAAGACTTAGCAACACCACCTCTTTAAATCAAAGTAGTATTAACCCTGTTCATATTTATACAATATATAAAAAGATCATTCATAATTATACAAAACAAGAGAATTATTGTATTTGGTTTTGAAAACACCATGAAATTCTATTTTACAATTTTTTTTTTTTTACATGCTTTCCGTTTAAATTTAAAACGAAAGCAACATGCAAACTAGTTGTAAACTAAATTGTTAAATAGCATACTGAAAATATCATAGGTCTGTACATAAAATCTTATGATCGAATCGAACTGAATAGCATAAATAATTTTAGATTTTCATTTTTATTTCCATTTCCAGAACCTCCCTCATCAGTTTCACCAAAAGCATTAATTTTTTGCGATAAAATGAATATCTTATAATTCTGACTACTCGGAAATATCCACGTGTCAACATGACGTATTTTCAATATAAAAGGATTTTATTAACCTATTTTTTTGGACATTAAAATGTTCAGAAAAATATTTTATTTCCTCATTAGATTCGAAATAATTACAAATTAAAAAAAAAGGAAAGCAGCAAGCCAAAAAATGTGGACCAAGTCACTGCTCGTTAAAACCAATAATCAATAGGAGACATATCATGACTTATAAAAAACCCTTAATAATTAGAAACCCATGATGTGAAATAAACCGACGTATGATAGACAGAAGTACTAAGGAAGCATTAGAATTAAAGAAAAAAATCCGAAGGCAAATTAATAATTAATAGATAATGACAAGAAATACATACCACAACTAAACAGCAATTTTCTAAGTTAAAAGGGCCAAAACTCCCACAAAATTTTGAGGATATATATACCAAGTGTCGTTGGATTCGGGTCAGAAGGTTCAGAGGAGTTGCGCTGACAAGATGATAAATGAGGATATTCAGCAATTTTCTAAGTTCAAAGGGACATAACTCCCACAAAAATTTGAGGATCAAAATTTCCTGGTAATATGCACAACTACATATGATGTCCTTTCTATATACCAAGTTCCGTTGAATTCGGGTCAGTATTTTCAAAGGAGTTGCGCTGACAAACTTTGTGACGGACAGACGGACGGACGGACACGACAAAAACAATATGTCTCCCCACAAAAGTGGGGGGGGGAGACATAATTTTCCGCCACTACCCACCAGTCCCTTTTCCTGTGGTCTTACAAAAATACTGTTTCCTTGTTTCCAATCCTACCCCGATATTTCATTTCTCATCACCATTTCATATTCATTTTATCATCTTTTTCATGTTCATAGCCTTTAAATAATCTAAATAGCGTTTCAAGAGCGTAAAACACCAACTCACTCACTCACTTAAAATTTATAATATTGCCTGATCATGTTTACATGATCAGATGTGATCATGTTTACATGATCAGATGTTTCAAAATCTTTTATAATCGTCCTCATATTGTCCCTTCAACCATTGTCTGTCGAAGGGCGTGACAAGAGAATGAAGAGGTACTACAGTGGGATATTGAAAGAGTGGTCTATATACATGGTGTAAACAAATTACCATTCATCACCGATAGAGTACTTTATTACACATGCCAATCATGAATTTGCAAACCACTAATGATGCATGTAATAAACTAGAATATATATTTTATTTTATATACAGATTGTAAAAAATATATAATACAATAAAGAATTAGTTACTAATTGCTCGATGCCCTAGCAGTACTAGTGCTAATATTCTGTTATACTAGTGCTAAATGAAGAAATGACCAGGAATGGGGTAATATAAAGAACATGAAATGACGATGAGGTTATCGTTTCACTTTCAAGCAGTGCAATTACCGATATTTCTGGTTGATGCACATGAACGAAACGATGACGAAGTAGATGAAATGGGGACACAAGTAAACGGTGAGGAGAGCCTTGATTGACATTCGTAAAAAGGAGTAATGGGTAGGGAAGGTCAATTCTGCCTCCTGCATGCGGATCCTATGGCTCCTACTATTATCAAGAACCGAAGCAGGGTTCTTTTACGTGCTAGGAATGTTGCATTTTTACCAACACGATGTACCATTAGTTTTGTTTTCTGTATTATATCATGACGAACCCGGTATTCTAAATGACAGTTCTTTCCCATTCAGCCACCCATTCTGAACGCTCTTTAGTGGAATTTTACCATTAAGCTTATCCTTCCTGCTGACTTATTGGCCACCTGGCACCCACACGAGTAGGAAAAAAGGAAAGCAAGCTCAAAATAGGTATATAATGAAGAGAATATCATTATAAAGATACATGTACCACAACTGAACTGTATTCAGCAATTCTAGTAAAATTCGAAAAGAAAACTTATCTGGGGTATATTGTCATGATAAACAACAATTGTCTATAGATACAAGTTTTTGTGTTGAATACTTATGCAGGGAATGTACATAAAATGGAAAAGGATAGAGCCGTGCAGGAAAGAAAATGTATCATTTGGTATGCAATTATGGTAGTTGCGGCTCTATCAGGAGGGTTAATATGAAAAGGATTTTAAAATGAGCATAACATAATTAAGTAGTGGAGAAAACAAAAACAAAAGACGCTATGTAATGCCTCTTGTGAAAAGTTAGGCTCTCTTTTGAGCCTTTTTGCCACCCAGTGAGTGAGTGAGTTGGTGTTTTACGCCCGTGCAGCGCTATATAGGTAATATGAAAAGGATGATACAATGAACATGAAATGATGATGATAAATAAAATATGGAGGTGGGGTGGAAAACAAAGGACCACAGGAAAAGGGGAGAGGTGGGTAGGGGCAGAAAATTTAGCACTACTTGGCGGTCCACAAAGGGGTCTTTTACGTGCATGAAGCGTGGCACTCTCCACACACGTTGGCCCACTATGGTCGGCGGTCAGGGTTTCCGTACTATAGACCTGACAATCCCCGCGGACGGAGGCCACCCTATTCAGCCACCTAGGGTACACACTTGGTTGCTCTGTGGGCTGAGCACTGACCCGATGTCAGAATCCCAAGACCTTTAGTCGCCTTTTACGACAAGCTAGGTTCTGCTGCGGGCCTATTCGCCACCCGGGCCCCGCACGGGACTTTTTGCCACCCAATCGACGCACGGGATTTCATTGGATAGATAGGATCCCTTAAGTCGTAATCTTATTCAAACTTGCAGTACGATCCTTTAACGTCAATGAACTAGACATTTTCCAAAATTGGGCACCACTATTGGTTGCGGTCAACATTCCGCATTATAGCTTGACAAACCTTAAGTATTTTTTTAAACAGTGCATTCAACCACCTGGCAAGCACATACCAGTCCCAGCATTGGACACATTGGCCTGACCCGATGTCAGGCTTCTAAGCACTCTTTAATGGACTTTTACCACAAAAAAACAACAACGTATGACAGCTATGACAAACATACAAACGGAAATTTAGATTCTCTTATTTTACAATTAATAAGAATTTCTTTGATGATAAAAATGTTGGAGTTTTATTAACTCGATGATAAAAATTTGTTTAAGTGCGTGTGCTTACATTTTTTTTAACTAAAAATTATATTTTTACAATTTAACGAACCACCTGCTTCCTAACAGTAAAGTTTTGATATCAACAGAAAGCAGAAAATTTCTTTTACTCTCATACTATCATCCACGATAAGCCTTGCTGCGTGGGCATATTCTGCACGGGGACCTTTTCGGTGCTCTACAGACACGCTTTCAAAAATAAATAAATACCTGTATATTTTGGATTTGTTTTTGTTTGTCTGTTCAATTTGTTAATCTCATTTATAGAGGAAATAAGTCAAGAATATTGTTCGTAAACGACAGATGCGTGTTTCTTATAAATTTATTTTATCGCATGTAAACAGTTTACAGTAATCACTTAAACCTTATTGTTTTATATGCTTAATTTTAGATTAAAAATTATTTTCCATGTTTAAAAGATAAATCTTCTTTGTCCGCGCTAAAACAACTGGCATTGTAAATCGATTTCACAAGATTTCAAATGTCGGGCGAATACCGGTAGTTGGCAAATTGAAGGGAGTATTCCCGTTGTTACGCGAATGAATGATCTGTGATTCTCGACATTCCATTAAACAAACAACAATCAATCAATCCATCTGTATACAGCTTTGGCTAAATTCTTTCGGAACCTAAAAATTCGATTTTCTTTCGGGAAATATACTTCTTTGCGTCAATTTCATCTATAAACAGTAAATACCTCTAAATCTGAAATAAATATTTACGTTTTAGTAGAGATAATCGGAGAAGCGACGTACGTATCTACGTATAGTTAAGTTGCCCTAAGAAGTCTAAAAACGACATAATCATTACCTCCCTTATGCCAGGTGTCTTAATTGATCCGCACTAGATTTGAACATGTATTATAATCCAGGAACATTTTTGACTCATCTAAAACAAATTTCAAATTTTGTATTCAATTTGGCATTTTTATGCCCCGCTTCGAAGAAGAGGAGGGTATACTGTTTTAACTATTATTCCTAGATTGCTGATATTTGGAAACAAGCTTGTTATGGCATGGTGTATTGTGGAATACGTTTTTAGATTTATCGGACATTTAATTCCTGTTTTTCGAAGACTTTTATTTTTTCCGTCACACAAAATTAATTCTGCCCAGCTTTTCATTTGCATATAACTTGGCTTGGCAACTATTGTTCCTAGGTTGCTGATATTTGGAAACAAGCTTGATATGGATATGATGTATTGTGGGATCCTTTTAGATCCATAGGACTTCTTAATTAATTGCAGTTGGAGTCGACAATTAAATGTGTTGTAGTGTCATGTTCATTTACTCCATATCCTTTCATCAATTATTCTACTTCCTGTTAACCGAAAACTAAAACAAAAAACTGTCGCACATTTCATTCACTTACATGAAAACTCAGCAACTTCTGATAATTGGTTACAAGCTTGGTATTGACATGATGTATTGATACATTTTTGGATCCATCGAACATTTACTTCCTGTTAGTTGTAAACTTGATATTAAACGCATTGCATACTAGTAGAAGTTGAGAAAGCGGGAGTATTACTAGTGAACATTGGGTAACAGATCTCTTGTTTCTTTTGTTTCATCGTTCTATGTCTTTATATACAAGGCAAAAAAAGAAACGTTACATTGGTTTTCTTTTAAATTTTTTTCGAAACATATTTTGTTTTGAAATTTTAATATATAGATAAGGCAATTAACGGGTTTTTCTGTCAAATTTGCGTATTGAAGGCGGATTTGAAAATGACGTTACGTCACTTTTCAATTTAACCAAAATTGGAACTTTTAAAAATTTTACGTGTCGAAAATTCAATTAAGCTAGTGATTATGGTCGTTAAATGTAACCAATATCACGGTTAACAAAAGTTCGCACTTAAATGTTGAGAAATTGTAAGTCAGACACGTTACGTTAACGTCAAAAGTTGAAGCAACTCCCTTCTTTCTCTTTTATATTCATCGAAATGCTGTCAGATATTCAAAATGAATGGTAAGTCAGGAACGATAATGCTTTGCAAACTTGATTTTCTACAATATCTAGGTAAAACCTTAAAGAGATGTTAATTTCCAATTAAAATCAGGTATGCTGGATTTTAGTCTCTTCAGTATAACCAAAGATACGTTTATTCAATGGAAGTTACACCTTTTCTTTTGTTATAGAAATTTTATCAAATAAAAAATAAGTGTAACGTTTCTTTTTTTGCCTAGTATATATAGTGTTTGGCTTTTTTTCTTTTTGGTTACAGCGGAAATGATGAGACAAACCTTGCGTCAGTCGTAGCAAATGTTTTAGTTTGTGTGTTTATTGCAACTTTCATTCATTGTATGTATCATCAACTTCAGATATATAAATGGAAACATCACTGAACAAAACTGAGGCAAAAACGGAAGTTTTAACAAATACAAGTTTATATGACCACAGCAAAAGTCTTTTAATCTGTTACAAAATCATGCTGAAATAGGTTTAACAACAGCTGTACATGTGCGAATCGTTTATGTCCCCCTTCTTCTTAATTTCATCTATAAAAAATATAGAAATGTTGGGTATCATTTATTTTTTTTATTCCCGAGCCCAACGGAGTTGGGGAGGGAATATAGCGTTTGGTTTGTTCGTTCATGAATACATTCTTTCGTTCGTTCGTTCATACGTTCGTACGTTCGTTCGTCCGTACGTATGTACGTAATGGTATTTGTACATCATAGAGGGATGATATTTGGTTAGTGGGTACATCTTTGATGGTAGTCAGAATCAGTACCATATAAGTGGCCTTGACCTATGTTTCCACATGAATGACTCCGGTTAAAGTTTTTGTTAATGTCCATATCCCAGCAACTGCAAGTGATAGAGCGATGATATTGGGTCAGTGGGTACATTTTGGACAGTAACCAACATCCGTACAAAATTGGGTCACTTTAACCTACATTTTCCGCATGAACGACATGGGTTTAAGTTTTGGTTTAGGTCCAAATCTCAGCAACTACAAGTGGTAAAAAAGTGATTTTGGGTCAGTGTGAACATCTTGGAAAGTAACCAACATCCGTACCCAAATTAGGTTACCTTGACCTACATCTTTCAGATGAATGATTCAACTTAAAGTTTTGGTTAAGGCGCATATCTCGACAATTCCAATAGGAAGAGGAAAGGTATTTGGAAAGTGGGTATATCTTGGATAGTAATTTACATCTGTTCCACTTACATTTTAATGTAAGGGGCGAGGGGATTAGCTGTCGTGTGCGACTGCTCCGTTTCTTTATTAGAATTATACCCATTCACCGTCTGATAGTTGTAAGTAAGAATATATCCAAAGACATGTCGACCCTATTCGCCCCGTATCATCGCACCATGTCCCTTATTCTGCGATCTTCATGCACTCGTATTATAAAGTTTGGTTTTTTTTTCTCAGGAGTATAATTTTTTGGTTTTTCATTTTATCATAAATCTGTCTCTATATATACTAGTATGCAAATATAAATAAAGTTTCATGATAATTTATTATTATACATGCTCTATGGAAAAAGGTTATCAACTTGCCGTAGTATACGAACGGACGGACACGAACACAAAATTCCGCACTCCGTTACAATAAACAATGGAGAATTCAAACAGTCAGGAGGTTGAGATAAAATACAACTGTAGTTGGAATTCATAGGAACCCTTTCAAAAGGTTTAAATGTGGACATGTAAGACATTTGAATATATAGATCTACATGTAACTCGAAAACTTACATGGGTTGTCGCCATTTTTAACCAAAAATTTGTAATTTTGGGTCTAGCATATCTAGTTGCTTGAAAAAAAATCTCGTTGAGATCTTTTTGGGTATTTTATGTGAGAATCCGTGTGTTTATCCGCTTTTCGACCTTCATGTATATGCAGAAGAGCAATTCATCCAAAACAAACCATACTGGAAGTTCATACTTATTATTTAAAATCGACCCCTACTTTTTCAGTTGGTGATCATTTATTATGAACACAAATTAAAATTATCAAATATAAAGCGGGCATTAATTAGCTGAAGCTGACCATGTAAATGCATATTTGAGGTATATATTGAAAAGAAAGTTTCTTTCTAAAAGAAAGTTAAAATTTCTTTGAGTGTCAAAAAACCCTGATGACGTACACACCAAAGCAATGAAATTAGAATTATCCACTAAAATTCAAAATTCTCTGATGTTATTGGCCGATCTTGGGTCAAAATTGGGTTCTTGCTTGACATATATTGTTTTTAAAATCGTTGCTTTTCATGTTGGTATCTTGTGCATGTTTGGTATTTTCAATCTCTCCGGCATCAATACTTAGATTGTTAACAAACACATCAAAGCAATGAAATTCTCCGTTTAAATTTCAAAATTGTCAAAATGCTAAGGTTCTTACTACCCCAGACATAAGGGACAGGCCACTTAACTTGAAAGAATTTAAAAAAATATATATTTTTGAAGGCATTGCGACAGGTTTTTTTTTTTTGCATTATTTTATGTAGCTGAAATCTTTCTTCAGAATATTTTTTCTTATTTCTTACCCTCTGCTGCCAAAATATTTTTCTATCAAAAATAATTTCCAAAATATATTTGGGGGAAAACACCAAGCTCCCTTTCAAGTTAAATGGTCGGTTGTTTTTTTAATAGTCCAAGTGCGGCATACATTTGTATTGGGGTTGCATTGATTTTTGTCTCGCCTGCGAAGCAGAGCAGGACATTGGTGTTACTTTACCGGCGGCAGCGGCGGCGGCGATGGTGGCGGCGTTAACTTTTTGGAAAAGTTTTATGAGCACCTCCATATCTCAAGTACTATAGGTCCTGGGTTGATGAAACTTGGTATGCATATGCCCCAGTAGTAGCTTAACACAGATGCATCCCCATCTTTTGACCTTGACCTTGATTTTCCGGTTGAGTGACTTTGACAATTTTCAATACATATATTAGCAATGGAAAAGTTTTGCGAGCACCTCCATATCTCAAAAACTATAGGTCCTAGGTTGATAAAACTTGGTATGCATATGCCTAAGTAGTAGCTTAGCACAGTTGCATCCCCATCTTTTGACCTTGACCTTGAGTTTTTGGTTGAGTGACTCTGAATATTTTCAATACATATAATAGCCATGGAAAAGTTTTGCGAGCACCTCCATATCTCAAGAACTATTGGTCCTAGGTTGATAAAACTTGGTATGCATATGCCCAAGTAGTAGCTTAGCACAGTTGCATCCCCATCTTTTGACCTTGACCTTGAGTTTTTGGTTGAGTGACTCTGAATATTTTCAATACATATAATAGCAATGGAAAAGTTTTGCGAGCACCTCCATATCTCAAGAACTATAAGTCCTAGGTTGATGAAACTTGGTATGCATATGCCCCAGTAGTAGCTTAGCACAGTACATCCTCATCTTATGACCTTGACCTTGATTTTCCGGTTGAGTGACTTTGATTATTTTTATTGCATATATTTGCAATGTTGAAGTTCTATAAACATCTTGTACCAAGTCAGGACCATTGCGATCCATCAGTTCTCCGGTATGACTGATTCGTTTTTGTCATTTTCTCTGGACTATGAGATTGATCATTCAAGTTCGGTAGTTTTGTTATTACCTTTATTTGATACCAGAAACTGAAAACCCATGTAAATTCAAAATATAGTGGAAGTAAGAAAGAATAATTGTTTCTGATGGTGCCGGCAGGCACGACATACTTTAGTGTTAACTCTTGTAATGATAGGTATTGTCAATCTTTTGGATAAATCGCATTTAAATAATCTTTGATAGATGAATTAAGGTAATAGCAAAATTACCGAGCTTGGAGGATCAATCTCAGTGTCAAGAGAAAAGACGAAACAAGGTAAAAATACCAAGGAAGTTGAAGATTGCAATGGTCCTGACTTGGTACATGAAGTTTGAAAGGGGTCCGCCTATTGTCTACTAAAGAGGGTTCAAGGCCATTTATGCCTAAAATCAGCATGGAAATATTACAAAATTTTCAAAGGATAGGGTGTGTTTCGAACTCCCCCCCCCCCTTCCGGAACATCCGGTCTCTTGATCTGCCACAGCAGAAACTTCAGATACATTTTAAATGTTCCTGATTAAAATTTTGACAGAATTTCGATTTAAATTGAATTTTTATTTGAACATGTAAAATAGGGATACAATACATCGACGGAATTCGGATTGGATGCTTTACAAAAAGCCGATCGACGAAAAATTGCTTTGGTAAGATTTTTACTTGTAGGTAAAAAAATGATTAATCTTCGAGTGCGGACAATATGATTTGTTTTTGTACTGCACATCATTACCTCCACCCTATTTAACAGATGGGGTCGGAGATAACGGTTGATCAAGTTTTTGAAAAGGTTGAAAAAGTCCAATGTTCTGGGAAAACTCCAAAATTGACTAAAAGTATAAACCGAAAACAAAATATTTGCTTAAGCCCTCCCCCTTTTTTCTTCCTTCTATGAAACATTGATTCAAGTTTGATAAATAAATCTTTTCGTGAACAGTGTTCACAGTTTAGCCATATAAGGTATTATAATTAAAAGGGAGATAACAAGAATTTAGCCCGACTAATTGACATTAGAACGTAACAGGTAAACGGTTTTATGTCAACATTACTCACGATACGGCTCTTGTCCGATAATCTCTAGTAAAACGTTTACACAGCTACAGTTCATTGAAATGTCACTACCAGATCATATCTACTTACTGACTTAAGACATGTTTCCACATCTTTTATAACTGTCATGGTTTGTCCATTCATACCTTGTCTGTCGAAGGATATTGTCCTTTGTTGAACGTGACAAGTGACTAAAGAACGTATAACAATGGAATATTGAGAGAATTCCAGTGGTCAATAGATACTTCTCTATAAACTTTGTAAACAGAACGTATTACAATAGGATAGTAAAAGGTTAGTGGTCAATGGATATATCTCTATATATGGTGTAAACAAATTAATATTCCTCACCGAATGAGTACTTTATTACACATACCAATCAAGAATTATCAAACCACCAAATTGTCTTCTAGTAATTACAATCTATTGAACGTATATGGAAACATCATCGTCCTTATTTAGTCTCTTAATTGGAGATAAAAATATGTTGTAAATTGAGTCCACATGAAGTTATGAAAAAGTGCATGAAAATTACTTAATATCAATAGTAACTACACGTGATTCTTACAACACTAGGAAATAGTTTTATTAAACAGACAGATTGCACTATAGTTCATTATATACTAGGCAAAAAAAGAAACGTTACACTTTTTTTATTTGATAAAATTTCTATTACAAAAGAAAAGTTGTAACTTCCATTGAATAAACGTATCTTTGGTCATACTGAAGAGACTAAAATCCAGTATAACTGATTTTAATTCGAATTAACATCTCTATAAGGTTTTACCTAGATATTGTAGAAAATCAAGTTTGCAAAGCATCATCGTTCCTGACTAAGCATTCATTTTGAATATCTGACAGCATTTCGATGAAAATAAAGTTTAATTCAGAATTTAGAGACATTTTACCATCTGTAAAACTACAGGGATGGGATATTTTGCAACGGTTTCCGGTGGGATCTGGTTATTTTTAAAAACCTAATTCAGTAAAATCAAAAATGACAAAAATGTTGAAAGTTACAAAATTTCTGTTAAATTTTGAATATTCGGTTAAAACAGGGTGCTTCTTACTTATCTATGACAATATTAGGCATGATACAACTCATTAACGTCATTACGCGAAAGAAACATAATTCAGAGGAAGTCTTTTTTAAAACAATGACGTCAGCTTGGCGTGACTGCGTACGTTCAGTGTTTATGAAAATTAGATTAGAATTTTATCCATTTACACGAGTTAAGGTTTTGCACCGTTAACGAAGCCATTACGAAAATAAAAGAGACAACGCCTGATCTAAACTCGCGTTGGTTATGGTATTCTGCTACTTCCGGTCTCACCGATTGTTGTTCTGCTATCTCTGACACGAGTCTCTGGTTTATGTATGGATAGTGGTTCTAAAGTCTTTTAAATGATAACTCACCTGTATTTTTGTCATTTCTGTACCCAACACGAAAGAAGAAGAGAGTTGCTTTAACTTTTGACGTTTACGTAACGTTTCCGACTTACAATTTCTCAACATTTAAGTGCGACCTTTTGTTAACCGTGATATTTGTTACATTTAACGACCATAATCACTAGCTTAATTGAATTTTCGACACGTAAAATTTAAAAAGTTCCAATTTTTGCAAAAATTGGAAAGTGACGTAACATCATTTTCAAACCCGCCTTCAATACGCAGAAAAACCCGTTTATTGCCTAATCTTTATATTAAAAATTCAAAACAAAATATGTTTCGAAAAAATCTTAAAAGAAAACCAATTTAACGTTTCTTTTTTTGTCTAGTATACAATATATAAAAAGTAGTTAATAATTGCCCAATACCCAAGGAGTACTTTTGCGAATTCGGTAATATCAGTAAAATATCATAAATGATCAGGAATTGGGTAATAAAAAACCATAAAATGAAAATATTTATTTAGGATATAGGAACCAATAGAGACAGAAAACACCTATATACCTTTTAAATAACATTTTTATGACCTAGCAACACTATTCAAGTCACATAAAGGCAATGAACATGAAGATGGTGATAATAAAATAAGCAGAGGCACCAAAGGGGCATTCTAGTGTCAAAAGTCCGAAAAGGCAACGACAAAACTGGTAAATATGAACAAGAACAGCACAAGGAAACACAAAACATAAAAACAACCGAACAGAAATCATCAACGCGAACTCAAGTCGTAACAAGAGTGAACTCGGGTGCTCCGGAAGAGTAAGCGGTTCCTGCCTGCTATAGCACAGAATGAATGTAAAATGATGATGAGAAATTAGAAACAGAAAGAGACCACTCGAAAAGGGAAGAGCCAGTTCGGATCGGTAATAAAACTAGTTAATAAGTTATTTAGTAAGTTAATGTTTTACTCTCTGTATATCTGAGAGATGAACATGAATGAAGTGACACAATGAACATGAAATGATGATGAAGTGAAGGAAATGGAGAGGCAGCATACTTTTGACTGCCATTAGAAAAAAGAGTGATAGGTAGGGACGGGAAATTTGGCTTCCTGCATGGGGATCGTACAGGTCATACAACTCTTGCTGTGACCTACAGCAGGGTTGAGGAACTTGGCATTTTCCCAACACCACTATGGTTTGTGGTCAAGTTTTCTTGACGACCCCGGCATTCATTATGACATGGCTGCCCCATTCCCACCTGGAGCACACGTCCCAGTTGTTTTGTGGGCAAAGCAACCTGGTCCGTTGTCCGGTTTCAGATTTGAATATGGTGCCACTACTTGGTGGTCTAAAAAGGAACCTTTTACGGGTATGAAGCTTAGCACTCTCCGCATACGTTGGACCACGATTTTCAGCAGACAGGCTTTTTAGCTCACTTTGCCCGAAGGTCATGCGAGCTGTTGCCATCACTTTGCATCCGTTGTCCGTATACTTTTTCACGCATTAACTTTATTAGCATTCGGTGCTTAGAACTGACGTGGGGAATTTTGATTAGTCGTTTAATATGGCCGCCGTGGCTCAAAATATAACATAGGGGTATAATGCAGGCTTTTTTTTTGCAAAAAACTCAATAATAGCTACAGATAGCAAGATTCTGCCAGGGTGAAAGAAATAAGCATCTCAAGATCTACCTACCCTGATATTTTGAAGAAAATTCAACCAATTGTGTAGAAGTTTTTGCCCTTTTTCTTGATTTTTATAAATGTTGCACTTTTTAAGCTAAATATCTTTGTAACTATATAAAATATTTGAGAAATTTTAAATTGCATATTGTTGAGCACATCATGATCTACAAAATATGAAATAAGGTTAACGTTGTAGGACCATTCCTTTTCGGAATTTTTTCCATTAGAACGTCAATTTACCGGTCTTTGTGTCCCACCCAACACCCCATGTTTCATTTATCATCATCATCATCATTTCATGTTCATAGCGTCATCTTTTCATGTTCATCGCCTGTAAATCCCGTGCGGGGCCCGGGTGGCGAATAGGCCCGCAACAGAGCCTAGCTTGTCGTAAGAGGCGACTAAGGGTCTTGGGATTCTGACGTCGGGTCAGTGCTCAGCCCACAGAGCGACCAAGTGTGTACCCTAGTTGGCTGAATAGGGTAGCCCTCGTCCGCGGGGGTTGTCAGGTCTATAATACGGAAACCCTGACCGCCGACCATAGTGGGCCAACGTGTGTGAAGAGTGCCACGCTTCATGTACGTAAAAGACCCCTTTGTGGACTGCCAAGTAGTGCACCACATAGGCTAAATTTTCCGCCCCCTACCCACCTCTCCCCTTTTCCTGTGGTTCTTCAAAATTTACCGGTCCTTTGTGTCCCACCATATTCCCATATTTCATTTATCATCATCGTTTCATGTTCATTTTATCATCCTTTTCATGTTCATCGCCTGAAAATAACCTATATAGCGTTGCACGGGCGTAAAACACAAACTCACTCACTCACTACAAAATGGAAAGGTGTGGTACTCAAACATTACAGCGTTTTGCTAGAATTAAGTCGAAACAGTTACGAAAAACGCAACTTAAATTGTAATTAATGTATGTTTGACATATAACTGTACGTATAAGAAAAAATAACCGACAGACATACGTTGCTGTGGCATTTATTATGTTTTTGCCTTAAATATGGTCTGTTGGTGAGTCGGCTATAATGAACTCGGTCTGTTGGTCAGTCTGTTGAGAGTAAATTTATGAATTGATATCATACTATATTTGTGCCATAACACACATTTGTAGAAATAGAAATAATCTTACACAGTGAAATAAAGCGTATATATTCATAGTGATGATTGTTTAGTCACAGAAAAGACGTAAAATTAATATAAATCGCGTTATAACAAGCACATCGGTTTGTTTGATCAAACTTACCATTCATTTTTTCAGTATGTAAGAATAAGAATGAACTATTCCAACAGAAAGTATGTATGGAAAAAATTATCAAATATGAAGACGTTTAACTAGAGACGCTTATCTCTAAATTACTATAAAAGAAAAAACACCAGTCTTAGAAGGAGAGATAAGAACATTATAACTAATTATAAACTATGTAAACTGACTTTGTATTGCAAACATGGTCAAAAACTATTTTATCCTCAAAAGTATAATGTATCATATGGCAATCGTTTTACAGCATACATGATACGTGCATTAAAAGAAATTGGGAATTTTAACCGTCTGTATCTACCCTTTGGGGGGGGGGGGGGCTGTTCGTTCGGTCTGTTTATTCTAATAGGATAATCTATGTTTGAACCCTTAAATCAGATTTGTTCTTATTTAGGCATTTTGAATCCCTTGTTATACTGTATAAATATGTACAAGTAAAAAGTACTAATTAAAATCAACATTTTATAGCCATGTTATTAGATACTCATAACTATGCCCTCGCGTCAAAGAAGAGGGCTATACTGTTTAGCCTTTGTCGGTCCGTTCGTTCGTACGTAACATAATTTCCGTCACAGTTTTTCAAGTAACTACATTAAGTAGAGGTCTGATATTTTGTATACTGCTTTGTCTTAAAGTGCCATTAGGTGTATTTCTTTTTTACCCTCCTAGGTTATCTAATTCTTGTTAACCGAAAACTTCGGTTTTTACACGTGTTGTTCATAGATGCAATTTTTTTCTCACAGTTTTCTCGGCACTTCATGACATAGAGGTTGGGGTATTATATCTTGTATACAGCTTAATTCTATAGTACCATATGGTCTGATATTTTGTATACAGTTTCATCCTATAGCACCATAAGGTGTATACCGATCCTATCCTCCTAGATCACCTACTTCCTATATTTTTTAACAAAACTCAGGTTTAAATGCAAAGCATAATTTTGAGAGCTCGGTAAGCAGCATAAGCTCACAGATTTACTTTTCATTGATATGATACAATGTAGATTTTACATTTCTTAAATGTATTATCATTAAGATGTATGTAAACATGTTTCAATGGTATTCTACTGAACAAATATAAATTCTCTTTTAATTTTATTATCAGTTGTGCAAACAAATTCCTAAAAAATATTAAATATTTCTTTGCATTCTCTCAAGGTAGATTTGGTGTCTAAACATTTATCCTAGAATTTTCTTAAATTGTGGCCACAGTTAGCTCTAGAATGGTACTTTAAATTTCGAAAAAAAATAAAAGTTCAGCAGAGGAATTTTTGTAGAAACGACTATGAAAAATGCATGATTTTAGTTCTTCTGATATAGGATCAATAGGTAAAATTCTAATTATCTTCATCTAAGACAATCTACTCATATTCAATTTTATATGGGATGGAAAGGGAGAAAAAATAAAAAGGTCAATACTTTGCGAAGAGTTTGAAAAGGGAGGACTTAAAATGATTGATATAGATAAATTCATACAAGCAACTTACATCAATTGGGTAAAAAGATTAATACAAGTAAACGTAGAAGACCAAGATATTCCGAGTTGGGCTGTGATACCACTCTTCCATATTAACAAATTTGGACCGCGTCTTCTCTTACTTGATTATAACTTAAAAGAGCTTAAAGATTTAGAAAATTCTAATAACATACTTCCAGAATTTTATAGAAATATTATTAAATGTTGGATAAAAGTAAAAAATATTGAAAGGTCAAAAGATAAAAATAAAACTTTATGCAAACTAAATTTTAGACAAATAAGACAAGAAATCATATGGGGTAATAAATTTATTAAATATAATGGACACTGTTTGATATTCCAGAACTGGATCGACAGCAATTTAATTTTTATAAATGATATAATTGATGAGAATGGTATAATATCTCAGAATTACATTTTATCAAAGCTTAAAAACAAAAGCAATTGGTTTTCAGAGTATACAAAATTTATAAAAAGTATCCCTGTTCAATGGATCAATATTTTAAAAAGGGAGGATTCCGTGAAAACTAAAGTCAAAACAAGTCGTAACTTGAGACTTAAAAAATCACAAAAAACAGAAGATTTCATTAAAATGTCATCTAAAGAAATTTATAATCATTTAAAAGATATCGATAAATTACCGAACCAAAATCTCGGAAAAATCAAATGGAAAAGACAATTTCAACTTGAAAACTTGTCAGATGAAAAAATAGATGCTGCTTTTCAGTTTATTTCGACACAACTAAAAGATAATAGATTACGAATGATGAAATGGAAACTTTTAAACTGGATTCTGCCGTGTAAAGAATTGTTACAAATTTGGAAAATAACTTCAGATAATTTATGTAAAATTTGTAATGTAAAAGAAGATTATGAACATTTTTTTATCAAGTGCGAATACTTTAAAACTTTTTGGGGAAAGATAAAAGAAATTCTGAAAAGGTTTAATTTGAGTCATAATGTCATTTCGTTTTCGTCTTTAGTTTTGGGATATAAAATAACAGATGAAAGTTACATAGACATTAACATCTTTTTATCAATCTTACTATATAGTATACATAAAGCATATTATCTGTCGAACGGCAAGGAAAAACAAATAAACACTTTTAATATTTTTAAAAATGAATTCTTTAACCAGTACGATTTCATGACAAGGTACAATAATAATCCAAGTCGGTTTATCGCTACAGTTTTCAAATACTTAAAAACAATAGAATAAAAATAATATATTGATGTCCACATCTTTCTGTTTTTGTCAAACTTTATTTGTATATGTTGTCTATTAAATGTATACCATAATTATTGAAAGATGCAACTTACATATAGGGGGATGTGATATGTTTTGTCATTCACGCCATTGGCATTTGCACAAAATCATTGAAAAGATTAATTGAATATACTTTACCTTTTCACTTAGAAATATATCCGACACCTATAAATTATACACAGTAATCCAAATTATACAGTCTAATCCAATTGTGAAAACTATAAACAAAATACACGTGCAAATGTACTTTTAGGTGGTAATTTAAAAATCATTTACGGAAAACTTTCCGGGGTTTAATTTGCATCTTTTATTTGTGTGAAATTGTTTGAATAGCGTAATACTGAGTGTAATTGAACTAACATGAATTAATAATGGGTATATTGCCCTTATAATACCCTGTTTATTTGGGCACTAACTCTTCAGGGTGCTCTATCTACCAATGCTGTAGTAGATAGAGTTATTGTTAACAGCAATCGTGCAATAAACTTATTTATGTTGGAAAAAAAAAAAAAAAAAAAAAAAAAGACAATCTACTCCATATATTTTTCTTAAATTTTTTAAAGATCTTTGTTTTGTATTTATTTTTTAAATGTACTGAATAAAAAATAAAGTTCACATGCCAAATGTTTGAAAAAAGTGAAAAATGTGTTTTTTCCCTATCATTTCTATGCAAATTATCTCCCCTTAAAAAGTACGGGAAAATATTTAAATTCACAAAGAAACTGAATTTTAGACGATATTGAGATGTGGAATAAGTGTACGCGACACAACAAACATAAACAAACAGTAATTCAAAAAATCACAACGGAAAACAGCAAGCAGTCTTCAACATGACCATAGGTCACTGCTTACCGTCTTGCATTGGCCCAAGACTTATAATACAATACAAAAGTTTCAAAACCAATCCCTAAATCATCAACGAAAGACCCGATTCTTGACATAAAACAGTTAACACAGAATGACAAGGACAAACAAAGGCTTTGGCAATGTTTCATGGCTTAGGACAGGCACATATAAAATGTGGCGGGGTTAAACTAGTTTTTTGGATCCAACCTTCCCCCTATTGATAAGCTTGCACAAAGCATACATATAAAAAAACACACTGTAAAACTCAATCGACAAAAGTTCAATTCAACAAGAGAGAACCTAAGACAAAATACTGTACGAAAACAACAAGACGAGGAGGAACTCTCTTGAGAACACTCGAAGTTACTGACAACTAGCTAAGAAACATTTATCGATTGATGTAAAAGACTCAAATATTTATTCAATTTTTTGTTGTAATTATCACTTTTGATGTTTACCTAGCTTAATAGAAATCAATTACAATAGCTATGCATCATAAAATTTAAAGTTATGATAGATGTGCAAAAATGATGCTCAGTGATAGACATCCCATCTACCTTAATAGCCGGACAAATAACATTTTCACTATTTTTCTGGCCAAAGCAAATGGCAACTGCCAAATATAAAACCAAGACACCTTGAAATTCTTTTAAGAAGGCGTAAAACTTAAATACATATATAATTGCAAAATACCAAACCCCAAAATTAGAGATAATTTCATTCGTGAAATAATACAATATAAAATTTTAATCCTAAAAGCTTGGAAAAAAATTAAAATATACCTCGCTAAAAATCATTCTGTCTCGGCTAATTAACTCTCAACAGACTTAAATTCAATTGGTCGACTCACCAACAGACTTTAGCGGTTTTCTTTTTTAAAGAAAAACTCTTTTTTTATAACATTATAACATAAAAACACTTTTTGTTGTTTGAATGTTTTATTTTTGAACTAAAGAAAACCTTTCGAATCGCTATTTATATTTAAAAAAATGTAAAAAATTTGTTTATCAGTAAAGAAAAAATCATTCATTGTTGCCATATTTGAGCATACTGCCGTCGGTCTCGCCTTTTCGTTTTATCGAACACTGGTATAACAAATTGACTCTGTTGCAAGTTGAAAATGTGCTAAAAAAATATCATTTTGGTTGAAAGATTTTTTTTTATAATTAATTGACATTATGTAAAAAAATATCTTTTTCACAAAATTTCATGTTCATCCATTGGATTTTACTCTCAACACTCAATAGACCTATAGCCGACTTTCCAACAGACCCATTTCCCACATAGCCTCCATGTTAAATATAACCAACAGTCCGAGTTCTGTTAGCCGAGTAAAGGAGGTGATTAAGCTCAAAATCTTTAAAATTGTATATTATATTTGAGATATTTTAATTTACATTTTGTTAAGCAAATTATAATCTACAAAATACACGTATGTATAGGGTCAACGTTGAAGGATCATTCCTTTTAGGAGTTTTTCCCTTAGAATGTCCAAAAAAAAGAAAAGAAAAAAAGCTTTCTATTGCTGAAATATCACTCTATACATTTCTGCATTAAGTTAAACCAGATGACTCCTTATTAAACGTATGATCTTTTCAATGTCAAATAGTTTTTGCCTGCCTGATGGCCTATAGCATAGTTCAGGTACAAAAGTCAGGTGAGCGATATAGGTGCCTGGCAGCCTTTCGGAGTATTAGGACCTGACAAACTCCATGTTGAGGGCATCCCGATAACAGACTTAGCTCTGCTGTGGGTCTATTAGTCGGGACCCACATGGGACTTCTTGTATAAGTAATCGTCAGATGATATTCCAATGGAACCAACTTTTTTTTCCACCGCCGCAACGCGGAGCGGGAACATAGAAATGCCGGTTGTCCGTCCGTCACACTTTTTATGTTACCGATTTCAAAACTACTACTTATCCGAGGCTTTTGATACTTGGTATGCAACTTCAGGTAGGGGTTTCATATGATGGGATGCATTTCCTGTTCTGTCGTTTACCTAATTCCTGTTTAACGAGCTGCCTTATATTTTTTGCCGTCCGGTTGGGGACCCAGGAATTCAGTTCTTGCCATGCTTTGAATGCCTCTCTTCTTTAAGGCATAGGTTTCTCCTCATCTGATGGTCCCGACATCGTTTCCACAGTAATTGGTTATGTATGTTGCCTTGGTGTAGGAGCATTGGTCCTAACTCTACGAGAAAACCTCCGATATGTCATCTTTCTGTTGACATTAGGTCAGTATTATGTTACGGGGAGTTCTTTTTAGCTCACCTGAAGGGTGAGCTATTGTCATCACTTGGCGTCCGTCGTCCGTAAACTTTTTTAAACGTTAACACCATAAGTCCAATTGCAACAAAACTTGGTATGGTTGTTCATTAGCATTCGGTGCTTAGAACTGATGTGGGGATTTTTGATTCGTCGTAAAACATGGCCGCCATGGCTAAAATAGAACATAGGGGTAAAATGCATTTTTTTGCAAATAACTCAAAAAGGGTGACAGATTTTTAGATTGTGATTGAGAACAAAAGTGATCAGCACCTTAAGATCCACCATATTGTCAGATGACCCCCTTATTAATCTTATGACCCTTTCATCGTCAAATAGATTTTGCCTAATAACCTTTACTTCAGGCACATATGTCAGGTGAGCGATTCAGGCTCCTGGGAGCCTCTTGTTTTTGCTTATTATACCCCCACTCGTAAGAGAGGGGGCTATATTGCAATCACCTTGTCCGTCCGTCTGTCTGTCAGGTTCATTTTCTCTGCTTCTACAGGATGGATTGGTTTCAAATTTGGTTCACAGCTTCATCATGATGAGTTATACCATGCCTTCTCTTTCCGGGTCTGTCCATCATCTACTTCTTGTTTTCCGAGCCGACTTACAGGTGAGCTATTGCCATCACTTGGCGTCCGTCGTCGTCGTCTGTTAACAATTTTTCAAAAATCGTCTCCTCTGAAACTACTGAACAGAATTCAATGTAACTTGATGTGATTTATCTTTAGGGTGTCTTGCATAAAAGGAGTGCTTCGATTTTTGATTCGTCAAAAAACATGGCCGCCCTGGCTAAAAATAGAACAGGGGGTCAGATTACTGTTTTTGGCTTGTTATTCAAAAATTATAAGAGATAGATGAAATCTGATGCACGCTTCTGCTTCAGGGTCAAAAGTTCTACAAAAGTCTCCATTTGGTCAAAGTTGTCAGATGACCCCTTATATATAGGGGTGGGTTATGGCCCCTTAAAAGGGAAAATAGCATTTTATCATGTTTTTGCCCTACAGTATGAAAACTATTGCAGATAAAGAAAAGCTGTTGCTTGCTTAAATGTTCAGCTCATTAAGCTTTACAAAAGTCTCCATAGGGTCGAAGTTGTCAGATGCCCCCTTATAGGGGTTACAGCCCCTAAAATGCGAAAAATAGTGTTTTTTTGCCTATACAATGAAAACTATTGCAGATAAGGAAAAGCTTTTGCTTGCTTAAATGTTCAGCTCATTTAGCTCTGCAAAAGTCGTCATAGGGTCGAAGTTGTCAGATGACCCTTTATAGGGGTTACAACCCCTTAAAGGCAAAAAAATAGTGTTTTAGTGTTTTTGGCCTACAGAAGGAAAACTATTGCAGATATAGGAACACTGTTGCGTGCTTAAATATTAAGCCATAGGGTCAAAGATGTCAGATGACCCCTTATAGGGGTTACAACCCCTTAAAGGTGAAAAATAGTGTTGCTTAAATGTACAGCTCATTTAGCTCTACAAAAGTCTCCATAGGGTGGAAGTTGACAGATGACCCCTTATAGGGGTGACAGCCCCTTAAAAGGTGAAAAATAGTGTTTTTGACCTATAGAATGAAAACTATTGCAGATAGAGTAGAGCTGTTGCTTGGTCAAATGTGCAGCTCATATAGCTCTACAAAAGCATTCATAGGGTAAAAGTTGTCAGATGATCCCTAATAGGTGTAACGACCCTTAAAATAACATTTTTCATGTTTTTGGCCTACAGTATAAAAAACTTTTGCTGAAAGAGAAAAGCTGTTGCTTGCTTAAATATTAAGTTAATTTAGCTCTACAGAGTTCCCATACGTCAAAGATGTCAGATGACCCTTTTTAGGGGTTATGGCCCCTCAAAGGTGAAAAATAGTGTTTTTGGCCAATAGAATGAAAACTTTTGCAGATAAAGAAAAGCTGTTGCTTGCTTAAACATTCAGTTCATTAAGCTCTACAAAAGTCTTCATAGGCTTGAAGTTGGCAGATGATCCCCGAAAGGGTTTATGGCCCTTCAAAGGCGAAAAATCGTGTTTTATTTTGCTTATGGAATGAAAACTATTGTAGATAGAAAAAAGCTTTTTCTTGCTTAAACATTCAGGTCATTAAGCTATACAAAAGACTCTATAGATTTGACATCCAGACCAGGTGAGCGATTCAGGCTCCTGGGAGACTCTTGTTTAGGGTGACAAATTTGAAATGTGAATTTTTTCGTAACAGATTTCTCTGCTTCTACCGGATGGATTGGTTTCAAATTTGGTACACAGCTTCAGCATGATCAGTTATACCGTGCCTCTTCTTTCCAGGTCAGTCCATCTACTTCCTGTTTTCCGAGCCGCCTTAGACTTTTTATGGGTCAAAAATATACAATTTTATGTAACAGATTTCTTGGCTTCTACCGAAGGCATTGATTTCAAATTGGGTATACAGCTTAAGCATGATAATTTGTACCGTGCTTCTCCTTTCCAGGTCAGTCGGTCATCTACTTCCTGTTTTCTGATCGGTCGAGTGGGGTATACTTAGCACGACTTAGTGCAACCCCTTGTTCAGATTAATAATTTTTAAATAAATTGTACATCTTGTTCTCGGCGTCGTTGTCGATCTTAAAAGTAGACATGTAGACAGTCAAAGAAAATGTCTATTGCGGACAGGCACTTAATAGAGAGAAAAATGTGTGATTTGCTTTTTAAGTCGGTAATAACAAGTATTAATTGAGTATTCCTAATTGCAAAATCTAAATCAATTATTTAATTTGTCTGTAAAATTAAAGTTTGTTTTTGCCTACAAAAACGATGTCTCCCCTTGTTTCCGCAAAAAGTTCTATGTTCAAACGGCCATTACTCCCACAAAAATTTGAGGATCAAAATTTCCTGGTCACATGCACAACTACATATAGTGTACTTCCTATATACCAAGTTTCATTGAATTCGGTTCAGTAGTTTCAGAGAAGTTGCGCTGACTAGATGATAAATGAGGATTTTCAGCAGTTTTCTAAGTTCAAAGGGCCATAACTCCCACAAACACTTGAGGATCAAAACTTTCTGGTAATATGCGCAACTTCATATTGTATACTTCCTATATACCAAGTTGCATTGGATTCGGTTTAGTAGTTTCAGAGAAGTTGCGCTGACAAGATGATAAATGGGGATAGTCAGAAATTTTCTAAGTTCAAAGGGCCATAACTCCCACAAAACTTTGAGGATAAAAAATTCCTAGTAACATGCTTAACTATATAAGGTGTACTTCCTACATACCAAGTTTCATTGAATTCGGTTCAGTAGTTTCAGATGAGTTGCGCTGCCAATTTTTTTTGACGGACGGACACTACAAAAACAATATGTCTCCCCACAAAAGTGGGGGGAGACATAATTATAATGAATTTCCACTCGCTTTTATTACATAGTAAGTGTAACTTCATCCACTTATTAGCTCACCTGGACCGAATGTCCAGGTGAGCTATTGCAATCACTTGGCGTCCATCGTCGTCGTCGTTAACTTTTCTTTGAAAATCTTCTCCTCCGAAACGACTGAAGGGATTGCTTTTAACTTTGCACACTTTATCTATGGGATGTCCTCTACCAAGATTGCACAAATGGTGACCGCCGTCCAAACAACATACTAAAAATAGACCAGGTGGGTCAGACTACTGATTTTGGCTTGTAAATCAAAAAGTATAAGAGATAGGTGAAATCTGATGCACGCTACTGTTTCAACATCAAAAGCTCTACAAAAGTGTCCCAGGAGTCGAAGTTGTCAGATGACCCCTTATAGGAGTTACGGCCCCTTAAAGGTGAAAAATGGCATTTTTTCATGTTTTTGGATTATAGAATGAAAACTATTACAGATAGAGAAAAGTTGTTGCTTGCTTAAGGTGTCTCGGGGCTATTAGAATTCTACTATAGATTTTTTTTCATTTTTGGCACATTGATAGACCTAAATGCATAGATAGAAAATATCAAATAAAAAGAGGGGGGCACCGTTCATTTTAAAGCTCTAGCAGCTTTCTAAAAATAGCAAAATTTCAATATTTTTATATAGAATATGTATGGAGAAAAGCTATAGAGGCACCTTGAGAAGAATTCCTACTATAGAATTGGCTCAAAATCTGAAGGAAAGTCCCTTTTCTAAAGCTCTTCGAAATTGTATGAAAAAAAAACATAGGGTCACCATTCATTTTTTCAAGATATTCATGAAAATTGAAAATTTTCCTTTTTATTCTATATAAATTGTCTCCCTTTGATTTAGTACGGGAAATTCTAAAAATCATCAAGAAGACCTTTTTTGTATTACAATTGCTCGTAATTTGTTAAATTATCTTATAATATATAGTTTTTGTCTGCCATATCCAGTTAATTAATCAATTTCATACAAAAAGCCAATATGTGCAAAAAGATGCTCAGTAGAAAAGCCTCGAGCCACCTTAAATGTTCAGCTCATCTAGCTCTACAAAAGTCTCCATAGGGTCGAAGTTGTCTTATAGGGGTAACAGCCCCTAAAATAACGTTTTTTCATGTTTTTGGCCTATGGAATGAAAACTATAGCAGATAGAGAGAAGCTTTTGCTTGATTAAGTGTTCAGCTTATTTAGCTGTAGAAAAGTTTCCATAGGGTCGAAGTTGTCAGATGCCCCTCATAGGGGTTACGGCCCCTAAAATAAAGTTCTTTCATGTTTTTGGCCTATAGACTGAAAACTATAGCAGATAGAGAGAAGCTGTTACTTGCTTAAATGTTCAGTTCATTAAGCTCTAGAAAAGTCTTTATAGGGTCCACATCAAGACCAGGTGAGTGATTCAGGCTCCTGGGAGCCTCTTGTTTTTAGTACTGGTTCAAGGATGGAAAGTCTCCCTAGCTGTAAACTTGTTTTTATAATTATGTAAAACACTATTTCGGACATTCGATTATCCCATTGATGCATCTGCTTATCATAGTCCTTATAAAATGATGGTGAGGATTTCGGAAATTGGATTGAAAACAAAGGAACCGTAAATTTGGAAGGAAGTGGTTAGTAGAGGGTGTAAAATAAAGCCTATGTTGTGTACTTAATGGGTTCTAGAGAAGTCTTCTTCTGGCTTTAAGCATCACACTCCCCCCTCATTAGCCCGCGGGGCAAGCAGTAAAGCTTTGTATTATGATCTGAAAATTGATTATGATAAGTAATTATTTAGAAATAAAAGAACAAAAATTTGTCATGATTTATTTTACCGAACAACGTTTTAAGAAATAACCAAACGCACCAGAAACAATTCTTCTTTATATTTTGTTGATAATTGGCAATATTGTCGTAAGAAGAATAACTCGAAACGACGAGGAAAAAAATTAGTGGTTAAATCTTAGATGTATATTCTGCTTCACCAACATTGTTTAAGAACAATTTTACTTTAACAAATAACACCGATTATTGCCGACGTGTGAGAATAATCATAATAGCGAAAGTTTGTAACGTTTGTAATCGAACGTAAAGTGCATCGCATAATTTTTAGCATGCTCAAAATAAGAATTTGGGCAGAAAATTTTCGTGTGTTGTAGTTTAATGTACGTTAAAATACGTTCGTCAGGCTGTAATGCGGAAAACCTTACCACAAACCATAGTGGGCTAACATGTGTCATCGGTCAGGGTTTCCTTACTATAGACCTGACAACCACTGCAGACAAGGGCAACCCTACTCAGCCATCAAGGGGTCACGCTGTTGGCTGAGAACTAACCGTGTCAGAATCCCAAGACGCTAAGTCGCCTCTTACGACAAGCTAGGCTCTGCTGCGGGGCCTATAAATTGTTTAGACCGTTTAACATATTTTTCTTTAGGTATTTAGTCAATTCTTTATCAATCATGGTGTATGCGCTGCCAAGCTATTGAATTTGAAGCGACTTCAAAATACTTTTAAAGGTGCCAAAATACAGACAGATGTTATGGTTCGTTTTGTTGTGTTTTGTGTAACTACCGAACCCAAAGATCGCAATGGAAGGGGGAGGTTTGGCGCGCCTTAAAACCTGGTTTAACCCACTATTTCTTTTGAAATGCCTGTACCAAGTCAGGACCATTGCGATCTTCAATTTTTTCGGTATGTCTTCCTTGTCTAGGAATATTGATAGGGGGAAGGTTGGGTCCAAAAAACTAGTTTAACCCCGCCACATATTACATGTGCCTGTCCTAAGCCAGGAATCCTTGACAAAGCTTTCGTTTGTACTTGTCTTTTTGATGTTTTCTGTTCCTTGTTTAAGAAGGGGGTCTATCTGTGACTATTTCAGGGCTGGATTTGAATTATATGCATCTTATTTAGACCATGGGCCAATTGCATAACCGCGAGCAGTGCCAAATGGCCTCGTTGAAGGCTGCTGGCGGTTGTCCATTGTGGTTTTTCTAAATTGCCGTTTAATTGTGGGCTGTGTCGCGTACACTTATTCCACATCTCTTTTTTTTCTATTATCTTGTCTTATTGGCATTTGAGATTGTTATTACCTTTATTTTATAAGGCATTACATGATGATGACCTATTCCAAATGAGAGATGTTAGAAACTCGTTTTCTCATAATTCTTTTTATACTATGCCGCTCTCATGATTAAGGATAAACTGCAATAAAGTAATTGGAAGTAATTGTGAACCTTATGATCCGTGATATATTAGTAATTTGGTTATATCTGATTTCCCGGAATAATAAACATATGTAAGTTACATCGTATAATTGAATTCATATCTATATTTTTCATTTCAATAGTTGCTTTATTATTTTGTGAAGATATAGTATGTGTTCCAATACGAATGACTACAGTAACTAAAATTCTCGTTTTCTTAATTAATACTTATATATCGATGCATGGAATTTACAGTTCTATAGCTTAAAAAATCTTGATATTATGACTACCGTTTATGGCTTATATATCCAAAACAATCAGCGAGAGAGAAATAATGTTGAAACCTTCCTTCGCATCATCAAATGCTCTATATAAGTCACCATTGGGTCAATATGTTCAGATGACTCCTTACAGGGGTTGTGACCCTTTAAAGGTAAAAAATTGTTTTTTCAATGATTTTGGCTTATAGAAAGAAGAAGTCTTGCAGATAGAACAAAAACTGTTGCTTGATTTGACCTTCAGCTTATGGAGCTTTTCAAGTCTCAATATGGCTGAAGACGTCAAATGACCCTGCCCATTAAAAAGTAAAACAATAGTGGTTTAACTACCCATCCACGCTTCATGCACGTAAAAGATCCCTTTCTGGACTGCCAAGTAGTGCAACACATAGGCTAAATTTCCCGCCCTATCCACATCACATCTTTTCCTGTGACCCTCAATATTTACCGTTCCTCTGTTTCCCATCCCACCCATACAATTCATTTCTCATCATATCCGTGCGGGTTCCGGGTGGCGAATTGGCCCGCAGCAGCGCTAAGCTTGTCGATAAAAGTCCACTAAAGAGCGATCAGAAACCTGACATCGGATCAGGCCGCTTTGCCCACAAAGTGACTGGGATGTGTGCCCCAGGTGGTTGAATGGGGCAGCCCTGACATCGAGAGATGCGGGTTCATCAGGCGATAATGCAGAAAACCTGACCGCAAACCATAGTGGTGCACCGTGTTGGGAAAAATGTCACGTTCCTCGCACGTTTAAGAACCCTGATGCAGGTTTCGGTAAGAGTAGGACCCGTAGGATCCCCATGCAGGAGGCTAAATTCCGTCCCTACCCATCACTCCTTTTCCCAGTGGCAGTCAAAACTCTCCTACCCGATTGGCCTTGTGTCCCCTTTTCCTCCACTTCATCATCATTTCATGTTCATTGTATCACCCTTTTCAATTTCATCGCCTGTAAATAACCTATATAGCGTTGCACGGGCGTAAAATACCAACTCACTCATTTTATCTTCATTTTCATGTCCATGGCTCATAAATAGCAAGGGGGTAGAACACCAACTCACTCACATCTTTCTTCAAAATATAAAAAGGAGTTTTCTACACTTAAATACTTATCCAAGCATGAACAAGTCTCCGTTTGTCCGTTTGTCCGTTGACCCCTTACAGCGGTTATGGCCCATTATAAAGTAAAAAAAGTGTTTTTTTTATTACATTGCCAATCAGCAATGGAAGAGTGAAGTTTGGCGCGCCATAAAACCTGGTTTAACAATTTCATTTGAAATGCCTGTGCCAAGTCAGGACTATTGCGATCAAAGATTTTTCTGTGTTCCTTCCATGTTATGTCTTTTCTCTTAGACGTTTGGATTGATCCTCTTTATTTACCAAACGTCCCATTATTATAAAAAGGGATAAGTAACAAGACTGAAGAACCATTGCCAATCAGTCAGAGAATCTACCATAAGAGAAAGAATTTTGAACCAGAAAATGAGCTTCTGATCAAATTTTCATTTTTTTCCAGAAGAAAGGCATTGATCAAAGGCGACCAAAAAGAGAGTTTCTGACCGTGATAATGGAGCTAGTTATGAACTTGTTCATTTAAATATCTTTGAATGGCCAGACATATTTAACACTCTTGTTGCGTATTTAAGACACAAGGGATATAACGTTTAGTGTAATTTATACAATATTCTTTTATTTATATATCCATACTAACGTTAATTAATTTATGATCTTATAGGGTATATGGAATAGAAAAGAATGAGATGTGGAAGTTGATCGAGGGTTATTATAGGCTAAATTTTCCGCCCCTACCCAATTCTCCCCTTTTCCTGTGGTTCTTCAAAATTTACTGTTCCTGTGTTTCCCACCCTACCCCATCTTTCATTTATCATCATCATTTCATGTTCATTGTATCATCCTTTTCATGTTCATCGCCTGTAAATAACCTATATAGCGTTGCATGGGCGTAAAACACCAACTCACTCACTCACTCACTCACTCTAAAGAAAACAAAACTTCGTTTTGACGTCCACAGGAAAAGGGGAGAAGGGTAGGGGCAGAAAATTAAGCATAGGTGGTGCACTACTGGCGGGCCACAACCGGGTCTTTTACGTGCATGAACCGTTGCACTCTCCACATACGTTGGTCCACTTTGGTCAGCGTTTCCTTATAGACCTGACAAGCCCCGCGGACGAGGGCAACCCCATTCAGCCATCTAGGGTAAACAAATGGTTTCTCTTTGGGCTGAGCACAGACCCGATGTCAGAATCCCTAGACCCTTATAAAATTAGTTGCCTCTTACGACAAGCTAGGCTTTGCAGCAGGCCTATTCGCCATACGGGCCTCGCATGGAACAGTTTATGAAGAAGTTCCCAGAAATCTGTCTGTAACATAATGGTTGATTTGCTTGAAATAGATAACGAATCTTCGGAAGGGAATAAAGGTATTTAAATTTCCTTGAAAATTTAAAAATATTATATTGTACTTTAATTTGTTAACAAGAATTAACACTCGCCTGGTAGCACCATCGGAATACTAAAAAGTACCTAGTTATTTGACTATTCATTCATAAATTTTCAACATTTTCCTGTGGACCAATTAAAATCATTCTAGATATCATAGTCATTGAAAAACATACTTAACATAAAAGACTGAACACACACAAAAAAAAACAATATTAACAGTCATTAAGTGTAGAAATGAGGTCAATGTAAGATGACATGGTGATGGACTAAAAAACCATGATTTAATTCATCTATATCCTAAAGATCAGATGCCTACCTATTATACTTTAAAAGTATATCATTTTCCACAAAAGTCTTCCAAGGACATTTACGGCTTGAAAAAAAAAACTAAGTTCACAAAGTCACTGGAGCATAAAATTGGGGTCAATGTCACAGAAAAAGTGACTGTGGTGTAGACCATAACCCGAACTGTCTGTATAACAAATATCTGATAATTATAGCTATTATACTTTTCAAGTAATTCATTTTCCACAAAAGTCTTACATAAACGTTTACGTCGCCGTTGCCGCGACCGCTGGAAAGTAAAACCTATGTCTCGCCTTTCGCGACTATTCGTCGCAGGCGAGACAAAACATTAGGTCACAAAACATTTTTGTAATTCAGATTCAAATTCATGTTTTGACCTTCACACTGCAAAATTTAAAATGGGGGGATTTCTGAAAAATAAAGGTAGAAAGAGGAAAAATCAATATTGTGAAAAAAATGGAGAATGCAAAATTTGGGCTTGAAACACACCATCTCATAACATTCCTGAATTTAGAATTGTACAATTTTTAATGCCACAGGTAAGATTGGGAATATAAGCGTTGGAAGATAGGCCTTTCTTTTGACTACATATAATAGGTTTGACACGCTTAATTGACCATTAGAAGTGCGACGGTTGTGCTAAAGCAAAAACGAACTGCTTAGTCTTCCTCGGCACCTAAGTTCAATCTCGAGTTTGCGTTGTTGATTGCTATTCGGTTGTTTATTTGTTTACGTATTGTCTGTTTCTTCTCGCTGTTCTAGTTAACTAGTTTTTTTCTTTGCCCTTTCGAACTTTGAAATTCGGATGCTCAATTGGTATATCTGCTTCTATCAATCAAGAGCTCGAAAAAGTCTGGTGAAGAGTAGGGAATCGGGGCTTTTTCCGCCCGTACCCACCTCTCCCTTTTTCCTGTGGTTCTTCAAAATTTACCGGTCTTTGTTTCCCACCCAACCCCCATATTTCATTTATCATTTCATGTTCATTTTTCATCCTTTTCATGTTCATTGCCTGTAAATACCCTATATAGCGTTGCACGGGCGTAAAACACCAACTCCCTCACTAAGTTGTCGAACATCCATCTTCATGCACGTCCCTTCGTTGACTGTTAGAAGGTGCAACACACAGGTTATATCTCGGTTGGATTAAAGGTCACTCGTGCGGGTCCGGGTCCCGGATGGCGAATAAACCCGCAGCAGCGATATATCATATGGTTGAATGATATGGGGTAGCCATGTCATTATAAATGCCGAGATCTGTCGACTATAATGCTGAAAACTGACCGCAAACCACAATACTGCATCGTGTTGGGAAAAATGCCACGTTCCTCGCACGTTTAAGAACCCTGTTGAAGGTCTCGGTAAGAGAAGGTTAGTTAGTTAGTTAGTTATTGCTTTACTCCCAAGCAGCACGATTTCGGCTATATCGGGAGATGAACATGAAAGTGGTGATACAATGAACATGAAATGATGATGAAGTGGAGGAAATGGGGACACAAGGCCAATCGGGTAGGAGAGTTTTGACTGCCAATGGAAAAAGGAGTGATGGGTAGGGACGGGAAATTTCTTCCTACGGGTCCTTCTCTTACCGAGACCTGCAGCAGGGTTCTTTAACGTGCGGGGAACGTGACATTTTTCCCAACACGGTGCACCACTATGGTTTGCGGTCAGGTTTTCCGCATTATCGCCTGACGACCCCGCATCTCTCGATGTCAGGGCTGCCCCATTCAACCACTTGGGGCACACATCCCAGTTGCTTTGTGGGCAAAGCGACCTGACCCGATGTCAGGTTTCTGAGCGCTCTTTAGTGGACTTTTACCGACAAGCTTAGCGCTGCTGCGGGCCTATTCGCCAACCGGAACCCGCACGGGGGCGGTAAGAGAAGGACTCGTTGGATCACCATGTAGAAGTCTTAATTGCCCATCCCTCCCCATCGCTCCTTTTTCCGATTGGCCTTGTTTCCTCCCTTCTTCGACTTATCATTTCATGCTCATTGTATGACACTTTCATGTTCATCTCCCGGATATGGCCGAAATCGCTCTGCTTGTGAGTAAAGCAATATCTAACTAAGTGAATGGGTTAGCAGTGCCTAGCTAGCCGTAAGAGGCGGCTAAGAGTATTTGGATTCTGACGTCTGGTAAGTGCTTAGACGACAGAGTGACTATGGAATGTACCCTAGATGGCTAAAGAGGGTGGCACTTGTCCGCTGGGTTTGTCAGGTCTGCAATACCGAAAGCCTCACTCGCTGAATATTTTGGGCCGATTATTGTTAAGAATACTACGCTTCGTCAAAGTAACAAATCCTTTTGTGGACCGCCATATAGACACCACATTTGCTACATTTTTTGCCCCTACGCACTTTTCCACTTTTCATACTTAGAGTCTTCAAAATTTTCTGTTCTCTTGTTTCCTTATTTCCACGCCCACATTTCAAATCATCTATTCATGTTCATTTTATCATACTATTCATCATTCATGTTCATCGCCCTTATTTAATCTATAAAGTATTGCTAGGGCGTTCACAACCCCATAATTCTGATCATCATTTCATGTGCATTTTATCCTTTTCATGATTATTTCTCTTCTTAAAATTTGCTAGGACGTATACGCGAACATAGGAACGGAATCAATCAATCAATCATTTCACTCATGATTTTCGAATAATCGGAATCCGTTATATCTTGGTTTGCATTTTATAACTTTTTAAAGTATTTATCTAGCTAATTTCAGAAAAAAAACCGCTTGCAATCATTATTTCCCTTTGATCACTAAAACGATTTAAAAATAAAAAATCCTAAACTTATCAAAATTATTAAAACATATTTTTTAAATAGTATTAAACTTAATGCACCTGAGGAAAAAGAAATATGAGAGGCCGAAGTATATGAGTTTTGAAAATCAAATGTTTTAATTCAGTTAATTCTCGCAAACAAATCGTAAAATGCTTTTATCATTACCGAACTTGGAGGATCAATCTCAATGACCAAGAGAAAAGACAAAACATGGAAGGCACACTGGAATAGTTTAATATAGATGTACTTTTGCGTGACTTATCTATTGACCATTGACTTATATGTACGCTCTTTTTTTCTTACATTTATTACTTTTGTTGAAAAAAAATTTATGAACTGCAGTGAACAATACTGAATTCTTTTTACGTGTGATTGTAAGTTGGTTTACATGTTTTTCTTGATATAGCGTTGCAAGGACGTTAAAAACTCACTTAATAGCATACTGTTTATTATTTTGCGGTAAATAGGCGCGAAGCAGGAGTACAATCGTATCAGCTGCATTTAAATCATACATTGAAAGGTCGAAAACCAAGAGTATTGAAGGAAAAGTTCTCAACCAGAACATGTTGAAACGGGGAAGCCAAATCGAGCACTGAGGATATCGACCAATTGCAATACAAGTACAGAAACCTGGTATTTTAAACGATGTTGAATTAAGCCAATCGAAAATTTGATAAATAAATGTGTTAATTAAATTTTAGTCAGTAAAGTCTTACGGTTACCCCAGGGTCCTCTGGTCCACAAGCATCGCTTTGAAAATACAAAATACCAAAGTGATATAAAACAATGCTTAAGCTACTCGAGTGAGTGAGATGGTGTTTTATGCCCTTGCATTTAAAGGCGATAAACATGAAAATGATGATAATTGAACATGAAATGATGATGATAAATGAAATATGGGGATGGGTGGGAAAGAAAAGAACTATTAATTTTGAAGAACCACATGAAAAGGGGATAGATGGGTAGTTGCGATAAATTTAGCTTATGTGGTGCATTACTTTGCGGTCCACGAAGGGGTCTTTTACGTCCATGGGGCGTGGCACTCTCCACACACAATGCTCCACTATGCTCGCCGGTCAGGGTTTCCGCATTATAGACCCGACAAGCACCGCATACGAGGGGCCACCCTATTCAGCCACCTAATGTACACTTGGTTGCTCTTTGGGTTGACCACTGACCCGACGTCAGAATCCCAAGACCCTTAGTCGCCTGTTAAGACAAGCTCGGCTCTGCTGTAGGTGTATAGCTCTTTTCAAAAAGTCATCCAGAATTCAGCTTTCGATTCTTTTACTTTCATTTTTACAAGATTTGTTTTCCCTTTTGGGTCGGCCACATGATGTGAACAACGTTGAGCAATGGAAAATGTCAATTTATCCCTACCCGTTTTTAACTCCCCGATTCAAATAAACTGGTTTAAAGTGTAGTCTTAGATGTAAACGTAAGTTTTAATAGTTTTAAACTTTGTCATGCAGATTCAAAATGTTTTAACAAGTTGACGAGTTTGGTTAATTTTAACAGATTTTCAATGACAAGGCCTACCCGGAAGTCGTAAACCTGTAGTGCTAATTTAAAGATTTCCCGGGTCAGCACGTCCGGAAAAAAGTTTGTTAAAACTATATCATTACTATGAAGCATACCAGAGGTGAATATAATTTACTGGATAGTTTATGTTCATTACTCAGTAACCCGAACCCAAAATGTTCCATCTTCAATTCAACTTGGAAATCTAATGGGTACCTTTCCAGATGACCACAAAGCATCAAATTTTGTATTGATGCTTGCTAAGAAAAATGTAGGTAAACTTTCTTCATACCATCCTTACTTTAAATACCAATACCACAGACGACATTTGTCCCCATTTAGTCCACTCTATCGTCAATTTCATTTTACCATCACTTTAATGTTCATCTTGCTGATTTAGAAGAATAGTGAAGTCTTTGGAGATATGAAGAAAAATGTTTCAGCTTTCGTTTGATGAAAGTGTTATTGCTGTTTTCCAAATGGGAAGAACTTGAAAGTAATTTTTCGCAAAACCAAAGCTTGTTTCTTCCCAATTTACAATACAGGACGTATCAGACCTTGCATTACCGCAAACGTGAAAACGCCTTTTAGGATGTCGTTTCATAAAGCGATCGCTTATTAACGTGCTCATTATCCCAGGTTAATTAAAGAGGCTAACGATCGCTTTATGAAACGGCAGCCTGTTCATTGATAACGTAACAACTTGGTGCCGTTTAATAACACGATCATTAGCTATAACGTTGAATCGCTCACTTATCGCATCAATCGCAGTTAGCGTGCTAATAATCACAATCGCAGTTAGCGTGCTAATCACAGTCGCTATTTACGTGTACATGATCTTCTCGCTAATTAATAGATTCAAAGATGGCAACATTTGCTTAAATCTTAAATGCAAACAACTTGAGATATTTGAAATAAAAATGACAACAAAGTTCCAGACAATAAATTTTGCTACGCCTGACGTGCGTTTCGTCTATTCAAGACTCACACGCACACGCAGTGAAATTTTGCTGTTGTACATTTATCAAAATCATGTCAATATGTGGATCGTGTCTTTTTGGTACATATTCCATATTCTTTCGTTTTTAATATTATTTCAGAGTTTGGCTTTAGTGCCGTGTGGAGGTCGTAGAAAGCTTCCCCGTGCTTCAGTTGTATGCTCTTATATATTTTCGAGTACATGGAATATGTGTTGGAAAGAAACAGTTTACATATTTCCAAAATTTGATAACTCGTTTGGCTATTTCATTAACATTTGATAGAGTTATCTGTTTGGTTATTGTTGTAATATTTTTGGCTTCTGTTTTTGTTTTATCAATTCTTATATTTTACCGGTTTTCCAAGTTTTCTACTCCTAGCGTGTCTGATGAAGGTTAATCCAGAAAAGTGCTTCACACGCCAGGGTTCCCACTATTTTTTGGACACAAAATTCAAGGGTTTTTCAAGGACTTTTCAAGGGTATTGAGGTCATTTTCAAGGATTAAAATAGTCCGCAAAAATTTTTAAAATCCAATATTTTTCGGCCTTTTTTATCAAACAGTCAACAAATCTGCATATTACAAAATTCCAGGGTTTTTCAAGGATATTTGATCAAATTCAAGGATTTTTCCAGGTTTTTGAACATTGAAATGAAATTCAAGGACTTTTCCAGGTTTTCTTGAATTCAAGGATGGTGTGGGAACCCTGACACGCAGAGAAATTTTGCTGTTGTACATTTATCAAAATCATGTCAATATGTGGATCGTGTCTTTTTGGTACATATTCCATATTCTTTCGTTTTTAATATCATCAGAGGCGCTCTACCAAAAATATTGAACAATCCAAACACTATATGATTATGAAGAACTTAGAACAATGAAACCAAAAATACCAAAATGGGGAACCAAATTATTATTAAGATGATCAATCTATGTTAGGGGTAGGCAGAACCTTAGGGTTAGACAATTTTGAAATGTAAACGGATAATTTAAAGCTTTGATGTGTTCTCCAACACAAAAGTGTTGGTACCTGAACGGGCTAGCCTCGGGGAATTAAAACTCCACCAGCAGTGTTAACCGTCACGGGTGTTCGAAATAAAAATGAGAACGACAGAGAGTTTCTAGATGATTTGGAGATCATACAGCGTTATCGTTTTACTTAAGGTCTAATATTACAACTTGTAGACATGGTAGATCCTAGACTAAAAAGATTGGTCCAGAAAAAAACAGGGAATCTACAGATTCTCATCACACTGAGTTTTTTTTTTGCAAAAGAAGGATTTTTATCGGAGATCGAAGACGTCTATGGCAATAGCAGATCGTCTGTGTCTAGGATTATAGAGAGTGTCACAGAAGCACTAGTATTTACTTTGATGAGGAAGAGTCCAGTTTGGCCTTGGCCAGAGATTTTTAATTTAGGCCCTGAAGAGGATTTTCACAAGATAGCAGAAATGCTCAATGTTGTAGGAGCCATAGACAATACCCTTATTCTCATCATTGGACCATGCAGTGGAAGATGAGCATTCATTTGTTTGCCGAAAAGGCTACCACGCCATCTTCCATGCAAACTAGATGTATTTTTTTACTAGGCTCGATTTTTAAGATTTTTTCTTTGCTTTTGTAAATAAAATCAAATTCAATTGTGAAATTAATCCAAATAAGTATAGGATATCCAAAGCCAACTGTAGCCAAATAGTAGAGGCCGTTAGTTAGGTGCCTTCGATCAGGTGTGCGTTCATAAATTTTTCAAGGAAATGAAATTTGTATCTCTTTTTAGCTCACCTGGACCGAAGTTCCATGTGAGCTATTACCATCACTTGGCGTCCGTCGTCGTCGTCTGTTGACAATTTTTCAAAAATTTTCTCCTCTGAAACTACTGAACAGAATTTAATGAAACTTGAAATGAATGATCCTTAGGGTGTCCTGCACGAAACTTGTGTTTCAATTTTTGATCTGTCAAAAACCATGACCACTGTTACTAAAAATATACCAGGGGGTCAGACTACTGTTTTTGGCTTGTAAATCAAAAAGTATAAGAGATAGATGAAATCTGATGCACCCTTTTTCTTCAGCATCAAAAGTTCTACAAAAGTCTCCATTTGGTCGAAGTTGTCAGATGATCCCTTATAGGGGTTACAGCCCCTTAAAGGTGAACAATAGCGTTTTTGCATGTTTTTGGCCTATAGAATGAAAACTATTGTAGATAGAGAAAAGCTGTTGCATGCTTAAATGTTCAGCTCATTTAGCTCTACAAAAGTCTCCATAGGGTCGAAGTTGTCAGATGATCACTTATAGGGGTTACAGCCCCTAAAAGGCGAAAAAAAGTGTTTTTGGCCTGTAGAATGAAACTATTGCAGATACAGAAAAGCTGTTGCTTGCTTAAACGTTCAACTCATTTAGCTCTACAAAAGTTTCCATAGGGTTGAAGTTGTCAGGTGACCTCTTACAGGGGTTAAAGCCCCTTAAAGGCAAAAAATAGTGTTATTGGCCTATGAAACGAAAACTACTACAGATAGAGAAAAGCTGTTGCTTGCTCGAATGTTCAGCTCAATAAGCTCTACAAAATTCTCAATAGGGTCGAAGTTGTCAGATGATCCCTTATAGGGGTTACAGCCCCTTGAAGGTGAAAAATAGCGTTTTTGCATGTTTTTGGCCTATAGAAAGGAAACTATTGTAGATAGAGAAAAGTTGTTGCTTGCTTAAATGTTCAGCTCATTTAGCTCTACAAAAGTCTTCATAGGGTTGAAGTTGTCAGTTGACCCCTTATAGGGGTTATAGCCCCTTACAGGCAAAAATAGTGTTTTTTGCTTAAAGAATGAAAACTATTGCAGATATAGAAAAGCTGTTGCTTGATTAAATATTCACTCATTTAGCTCTACAAAAGTCTTCAAAGGGTCGAAGTTGTCAGATGACCCCTTATCGGGGTTACAGCCCCTTAATGTGAGTGAGTGAGCTGGTGTATTAAAATAAAAATAATAATATAAAATACTTATATAGCGCCCTATATAAAAACAATTACTCTAAAGCGCTGTACAATACATAAAAAATACATACAAACAATTAAAATAAACCCTACATTTACAGTACATAGAAATAAAACAAGTAGGGGAAAAAAATCAATACTCATGACATATATGTAAAACCTAACACACAATGTATAAAAACTACTAAAATAACTTACATTAAATAAAACACAATGACACATTATCAATAATTTAAAAGAATATCATACAATTAAACAAATAAAACCCTAATCATTCTAATAAACACTTAGATATAATACCCCAGTCACACTGGGACGAAGACCACCAAATTCTTAGTACGTTCTTAAAACGCAGTACAAACGGAATAGAAATATTGCTCCTAGGTTTTCAATACGACTTCTCTACGTCCTTACAAAGACCGTGCAACGTCCTTCAAGTTTACAACCAAGTTCCTTCTAGGACTATCAAGTTTTTAATACGTGTCTTCTACGTTCAGCACGTTTTCACTACGTGTCTTCTACGTTTATCACGTCTTCATTACGTTCATACTACGTTTTTGCTGCGACTGTACTGCGACTAGCTCGTTTGCAGTACGTCTATAGAAAGTTTGCGACAGTATCACCTCCGCGCATACGTTCGATGTCTGATTTTTTTGTTAGCTCTACAAACCTCTCAAAAACTAACTTAATGTATAATGAAAATTGCACAAGTTGTGTTTCACAATCGTGTTATTTTGTGTTTGTGTTGCACGCGGATTCTAAAATTGCAATGAAAAGGGAAACTTTAGTACCACAAAACCTGGTTATCTCGGGTTTTTATTCAGCCTGTACCATAAGTCATGAACTAGTCTTTTATATAGTAAAACTTACGGTGACAAAAATATTAAAGTCTTTTGTGGTTTAAAAAAACTTACTTCCTTAATTGTCCATGCACTTAGGGTCGACACGAGGCGATGCTTCATTTGTGTTATTTAAACCAGAAGATTTTAGTTATTATGTTTATTTTGTTTTGGGTTTTTTTTGGTACTGTTGCCGTACAACTATTTTCTTAAGCGTCTCTTATTGGCCAGGGCATATACCACGCACTGAATTTTAATTATTCGCCCGCCGGAATTGCCTCCTGTAAAATATGTATGTATCAAAAATATTGCATGTGTATTTAAGACAATATACTAGCAAGATGTAATTTGTCAGATTTCACGGAGTGAAAATTCCAGGGATATATGGTAAATGTTGGTCGGGCGGGGAACCTATTTTTGTATCAGTTTCCTCAGCATCTACTAATCATAGCCTTTTGATATTTAGTTTATAAACGTATTGATTAATTCAAGCCTGATGCTTTTGTGAGTCCCTTCCCTGTTTGCAGTTTGCCGACCAGTGTGGCAATTGTATCGGGTCCCATTCAGCCTACTATCATCGAAGTCAACAAAAAAGCTCTTTAACGTGCACGTGTTATTTAGTAAGCATTGGCTTTTATAACGTATGATTCGATATCAGGTTTGTCGCTCATCTACTTCCTGACTTTAATTTGTTGACATAAATGTTCATTAGTAGACAATTTAGTGATTCGTACCAGTTTTCTCACTATCTACTCACCAGAGGTGCTTAATATATGGTATACAACATCATCATGGGCTCCCATAACATGGGAATTTATTTCAAGTCTAACGTTTATCTACTTTCTTTTACCGAAATCTGGCCATTTCTATGTTTGACCCGTTTTTTAAATGTTCTTTTATCTTTTTTATTTTCTCGACACATATACCCAAATAAACGAAACACCCATTTGATTTGTAAGTGTAGGCTGTGGGTAAATCTGACATCAAAAGGCAGGATTGTATCTTTCTTCAAAAAAATAATTCAGGATACCCATTGTGCTCTAATAAGGAAAAAAATAAAAAGTCAAGACAAAATCAAACAAAAAACTGAAACGATATGGAAAATTAGTATGGACAAGAACATATCCATTCCCCAACTTAAGATAATTTGGATCGTTCCGTTGTACATTATTAGACCATGTATAGAAATGCTAAAAAAATGTCTAATTTCCAGTATGCATCATATAATATTCGTAGATGTACAGGATAAAATAATGAGATGTGGAATAAGTATACGCGACACAACCTACAACATTAACAACAATTTAAAAAATCCACAACAGAAAACAGCCAGCAGCCTTCAATGTCACTATGTGACCAGCGGTTGCTGCTCGCGATTGGCCCTGTATTAAAAAAAAACTACATATGATTCAAGCTTATTCCTAAAGTGTCAATGAAAAACCCAATTCTTGACCCAAAAAAACCAGATGTCATTAATTTTCGCCGAATACAAAGTTAACAACAGCTTAGATTAAGATATTTATAGAATCAACATAATATATACATTGCACATGTATGGCGCGGGGCGCGACATTTTGGCAGTATTATTGACTAATATAATTGGCAAAGTATAATAATTATTTAAAAAAGTATCTTGTCCTTTGTGTATTAAATGCAGTAGAAAAGAATCCTCTTCCGGTAGGGGCAAGAGACAACCGATTCATTTAAATACATATCAAAACCTTTTGTACAAATTCATGTGAACTGTCAGAAAACATAGTAAAAACTTACTAGAAACGGCGTTAAAACCGCTAGGCTGTACTGTCGACGTAGTAAAAACTGTACGGACGTGTTAAGGACGCAGTAGAAACTTCCTTATGGTCGTGTTACAAACTTGAACGAAAAGTACCGTTATATGAAATCGTAGAGAAAACGTACGGCGAACGTAGTGCAAACTTTTAGGACGTAGCGTAATCGTAGCATAAACGGCACAAAAAATCATAGCGTCCAGGCCACGTCCTTGAAGTTTTTGATACGTCCCTTCTACGTTCATGCTACGATCATAAAGTTCTCAATACGTTCTTAGTAGGTCCGTACTACGTTTTTACTTCTCCACGTCCTCACTACGTTTGTTTTGAACATGTTCAAAATTATTCCACGTCCTTCACGTTCTTGAAGTTCGCACTACGTCCAAGAAAGTTCGTACTACGTCCATTAAAGTTCGCACTACGCCCATACAATTTTCTAGTACGTCTTTAGTATGCTCATCAAGTTCTTTTCACGTTTAATGCCTTTTTAGGACTTAGTAAGAACGTAGTACGAACTTTATCCAGTGTGACGGGGGCATTAGATAAAATTTAAAACACACTGTCAGTTTCAATATTTCAGTATTCAAATAAAACGACTAACATGAAAATGCTACACGATAAAAATATGTCTTTTAACTGTTTTTTTGAAACTGCCAATTGTTTTGCACTTCCTGAGATCTACTGGAAGATTGTTCCATAAATTTGCAGCGGCCCATTTAAATGTTCTATGCCCATATGTCTTTGTTCGGACTCTTGGAACCAATACTGTCATTGTTGACTCAGATCGAAGTGAGCGCGTCGGAGTATACAAAGTTACAAGTTCTTGAATATATGCTGGAGCTGTTCCCATCAGGGCATGGTATGTCAAAGTTAAGATTTTAAATTGTATGCGGTAACCAATGAAGCGTGGCGAGTATTGATGTGATGTGCTCGCGTTTGCCCGTTCTTGTCACCAGTCGTGCCGCAGTGTTCTGCACTTTCTGGAGTCTGTTCAGCTCTGATTTGTTGACACCATAGAGTAAACAGTTACAATAATCAAGACGGGAAATCACTAGTGAGTTCACAAGTGTTTTACATGAGTCAGTCGTAATAAATCTACGAATACGTCTAGTGTTGGATATGTTGTAATGACAAGATTTAACTAATGATGATACGTGTTTTTCCATTGTCATGTGTTGATCTAAATATGCTCCAAGGTTCTTTACACATGTAACACTGTTAACGATGTTGCTACCGACTTTAAGTTGTAGATTCGGTACATTCTTCACATTACGCTTTTGAGTAAGAAATATCAGTTCTGTTTTGTCTTGGTTCAGTTTTAGCAAATTTTTCGACATCCAGCGACTAATATCCGAAACACATAATTCAAGTCTAGCAAAATAGTTACTCCAATTCTCAAGGGGTTTTATAATCATATACAGAAAAGACCAAACCTAACCTGTACAAAAGTGAACTTAGAGTGGACTTGTGGTTCACTTTTCTGGTCTGGTTTAATTCTCTTGACCAATCCACGAAGCAGACCTAGGTCCACTTTTTTGGTTTGGTTTGGTTGGAAAGCAGACCAGACCTCACCACAAGTCTGGTTCAGTCAAAACTCTGGTTTGGTTTGCTTTAAATAGTGAACCAAGAGTGGACCAGACCTAGAACGGACTAGACCTAAGTTTGGTCTGCTCTAAATCTGGTCTTGTCTGCTTTTAATAGTGAACCAAGAGTGGACCAGACGTAAGTTTGGTCTGCTCTGGTCTGCTCTAAGTCTGGTCTGGTCTGCTTTTAAAAGTGAACCAAGAGTGGACCAGACCTAGAGCGGACCAGACCTAAGTTTGGTCTGTTCTAAGTCTGGTCTGGTCTGCTTTTAATATATGGTGAACCAAGAGTGGACCAGACCTATAGCGGACCAGACCAGACCTAAGTTTGGTCTGCTCTAAGTCTGGTCTGGTCTGCTTTTAATATATAGTAAACCAAGAGTGGACCAGACCTAGAGCGGGCCAGACCTAAGTCTGGTCCACTCAAGGAATGGTCAGTTTTTATAGGTCTGGTCTGCCTGAGGTCAGAGTGAACCAGACCTTGGGCAAAGTTTGCTTTTGGAGTGAACTTGAGAGCAGACCTAGGTTCACTAAAACCAAACCAGACCAGAAAAAAGCAGACCTGAACCAGACTTCTGGTCCACTTTATAAGTCTGGTGCGCATACAGGTTAGGTTTGGACCCATCTGTACAGCTGCGTGTCATCTGCATAACAGTGATATTCCATTCCATGTCGACGACATATAAATCCGATTGGCCGGGAGAATAGACAGTACAACTTAGGCCCTAGAACTGAACCTTGCGGAACGCCGAAAGTGAGTTCGTGTTTATCCGATGTGGTAGAGCCAATGACTACACGCTGAAACCTTTCACTTAGATAAGACCTGATCCATTGAAGTGCGCAACCTGATATTCCGTATGCATAATCCAGACGCTTTAAAAGAATTTCATGGTCTATTTCATCAAATGCAGCGGAGAGGTCAAGTAATACAAGAACTGCTGATGACTGTTTGTCCAACGCCTCGTTAATATCGTGACTTACTCAGTCTCGGTGGAATGTCGTTGTCTATACGCTGATTGTAACGGATCACATAGGTTATTTGCGTTGAGGTGCTCATCCAGTCTTTTTGCAATAACTTTTTCTAACACTTTCGACATGTATGGCAAGTTAGTGAGTGAGTGAGTGAGTGAGTTGGTGTTTTACGCCCGTGCAACGCTATATAGGTTATCCACAGGCGATGAACATGAAAATGATGATAAAATGAACATGAAATGATGATGATAAATGAAATATGGGGATGGGGTGGGAAACAATGGACCGGTAAATTTTGAAGAACCACAGGAAAAAGGGGAGAGGTGGGTAGGGGCGGAAAATTTAGCCTATGTGGTGCACTACTTGGCGGTCCACAAAGGGGTCTTTTACGTGCATGGAGCGTGGCACTCTCCACACACGTTGGCCCACTATGGTCGGCGGTCAGGGTTTCCGTATTATAGACCTGACAACCCCCGCGGACGAGGGCTACCCTATTCAGCCACCTAGGGTACACACTTGGTCGCTCTGTGGGCTGAGCACTGACCCGACGCCAGAATCCCAAGACCCTTAGTCGTCTCGTATGACAAGCTAGGCTCTGCTGCGGGCCTATTCGCCACCCGGGCCCCGCACGGCACTACAGCCCCTTCAAGGTAAAAAATAGTGTTTTTGGCTTATAGAATGAAAACTATTGCAGATAGAGAAAAGATGTTGCTTGCTTAAATGTTCAGCTCATTTAGTTCTACAAAAGTCTCCATAAGGTCAAATTTGTCAGATGATCCCTTATAGGGGTTACAGCACCTTAAAGGTTTGAAAAATAGCGTTTTTTTTATGTTTTTGGCCTGTAGAATGAAAACTATTGTAGATAGAGAAAAGCTGTTGCTTGCTTAAATGTTCAACTCATTTAGCTCTACAAAAGTTTCCATAGGGTCGAAGTTGTCAGGTGACCCCTTACAAGGGTTAAAGCCCCTTAAAGGTGAAAATAGTGTTATTGGCCTATAGAATGAAAACTATTGCAGATAGAGAAAAGCTGTTGCTTGCACAAATGTTCAGCTCATTAAGCTCTACAAAATTCTCCATAGGGTCGAAGTTGTCTGATGATCCCTCACAGGGGTTACAGCCCCTTAAAGGTGAAAAATAGCGTTTTTGTAAGTTTTTGGCCTATAGACTGGAAACTATTGTAGATAGAGAAAAGCTGTTGCTTGCTTAAATGCTCAGCTCATTTAGCTCTACAAAAGTCTTCATAGGGTCGAAGTTGTCAGATGACCCCTTATAGGGGTTATAGCCCCTTAAAGGCAAAAATAATGTTTTTGGCTTAAAGAATGAAAACTATTGCAGATATAGAAAAGCTGTTGCTTGATTAAATGTTCACTCATTTAGCTCTACAGAAGTCTCCATAGGGTCGAAGTTGTCTGATGCCCCTTAAAAGTTGAATAATAGTGTTTTTTGATTATTTAGAATAAGAACTATTGCAGATAGAGAAAAGCTTTTTCATGCTTAAACATTCAGCTCATTTAGCTATACAAAAGTCTTCATAGACATCAAGACCAGGTGAGCGATTCAGGCTCCTGGGAGCCTCTTGTTTATTCTTGCTTTTTATATACTAAATTGATATCCCAGAAATTTATACAAATAAAATTTACGAGGATTTTTTTATTCTGAATCATGACAAATTGTGAGTTGGATTTGTTTTTCAGTATTGGGGATTCCGTGTTATTTTTATGCACATCGAGTTCAAGTTTTTGTTCTAGAAATCGAATCTTCATCTCATTTGATTGTGGCTGTGAGTTTCCTTTCTTTGAACATCAACTAGTTCTATTAGCGTGATCTAGCTGTTTTATCCTTTGTGTAGACTTGCAAATACTTTTTTTCTCCTAAATTGTAATAGTTTATGAGCGGTTTATGGCAAACTGTTTTCTTTTAGCTGGACTATTTCTGATTCGTATTAGAATTTTGTTATATTTCACCCTTATGTTTCTATCCCTTTGTTAGATGTTTTACTTCTGCTTTTATAATAGACACCAAGTGATGGAAATAGCTCACATAACCCTTAGGGTCAGCCTGGAATACATTACAGGTCGCAAACTGTTATTATTGTCAACGGTCTCAATCGACTACTGTGTTTTAAGCTTGTCGACAGTATTCGATTGATATTGTATGGGTAAATAAAGAATGCATTGGTTAATTTGGGGTTTCCAGATCCCTTTTTAATCATGATGTTTCACTTTTAAAAAAAACTTTCAGCCTTTACGCGTATTTCTGTTTATCTCCTCAAAATATTTGTCTTGCTCCAAGACATCTAGTATGTCACCCAGAAAATCTTTTCACCAATTTCTTTATCTGTTCTAAATCGCCATTCAGTGAGAGTCTAGATGATGAGTTAGAGAAGTTAAGTACAAACAGTTTTTCAGAGATCATATCTGACTTTTGACAATTGCAGATTGTTGTTGATGACGGGTTTAAATTCAGGGAACGCCACTGGGATAAATATTAGTTAGTTGGTTAGTTAGTTAGTTATTGCTTTACTCCCAAGCAGCACGATTTCGGCTATATACGGGAGATGAACATGAAAATGGTGATACAATGAACATGAAATGATGATGAAGTGGAGGGAATAGGGACACAAGGCCAATCGGGTAGGAGAGTTTTGACTGCCACTGGAAAAAGGAGTGATGGGTAGGGACGGGAAATTTTGCCTCCTGCATGGGGATCCTACGGGTCCTACTCGTACCGAGACCTGCAGCAGGGTTCTTTAACGTGCGAGGAACGTGACATTTTTCCCAACACGGTTCACCACTATGGTTAGCGGTCAGGTTTTCCGCATTATCGCCTGACGACCCCGCATCTCTCGATGTCAGGGCTGCCCCATTCAACCACCTGGGGCACACATCCCAGTCGCTTTGTGGGCAAAGCGGCCTGACCCCGATGTCAGGTTTCTGAGCGCTCTTTAGTGGACTTTTTCCGACAAGCTTAGCGCTGCTGCGGGCCTATTCGCCTCCCGGGCCCCGCACGGGACGGATAAATATTAAAATTCTATTCCCTTTGACTAGTGCGGGTAACGGGTGACGAATAGGTCCACTGCAGCGCTTAGCTTGTCGGTTAAAATCCACATAAGAGCTTTCAGATACCTAACATCGGGTCAGGCTGCTAAGCCAAATTAATAAATCGTTAAATGTGCGCCTTAGGTGGTTACATGGTGCCGCCCGTGTCTGGAGAGTTCAACGCTTCACGCATATAAAAGATCCCTTTGTTGACCGCCAAGTAGTGCACATCATAAGCTAACTGTTTTGCATCTACCCACCTCTCCCCTTTCCCTCTGGTCTTAAAAATTTACTGTGCCTTCGTTTCGCATCCTTCATCCATATTTTATTTAATCATCGTCATTCCATGTTCACTTTATCATCTTTTTCATGTTCATCGCCGTTAAAAACCTAAATAGCATTGCAAGGGCGTTAAACGCCAACTCACTCACATAATTACCTGTAAACTAACATGTTTAAACATTATTTGTACAAGAAAACTGGGTTGAGTTCTATGGTCATACTTTGTAACAATTGATTCCCACAATGACTTTTTTTATGTTTGGTCAAGTGAAGCAATAAAAGCTTCGACTTGCTTTCATGATGTAACTGCACTTCAATGACGATGATATCCACTTCGGAAGAGGTGAAGTGTGCATTTCTTTGTTTTTTATCTTTACTATGGTCTCTATCCATTTTAGCCGTAAAGATATTTTCGTCTGCTAAAACTAGATACTAACATTAATATGAACGAGTTATAGGAAATTATCTATGTCTAAAAATTGAACGTCCGACAGTGATTGATTTGCGACTTAAAAAGGCGCTCTATGTAAAATATTGAAATCCAAACCCTAATTCCATATGAAGAGAAATCCAAAGATAAAGCCAAAAATAAAACAAAAAAACTACTAAACAGGAAAGCCAAATTATAAATACGATCAACCTATGTCAGGGGTAGGTAGAACCTTCGGTGTAGACAATTTTGAAATTTGAACGGATAGCTTTGATGTGTTCTTCAGCAATTGTATTATCAAACGCGCGCATCGTCGGTCGTAAGGTAATCGTAAAGCACACATAAAAGTTATCGATAATCGTTAATTACGATCGTTTATGAAACGGCACAAAGCTGGACTCAAAAGGCCCAACCCACCTCTTTCAAAATGACTGTTCATTTGTTTCCCTCCCAAACCTCATATTTCATTTCTCTAAATCAAGTATTGTTCATTTCAGCATCCTTTTCATAATCATCGCCTTTAATTTCAAGGGCGTTAAAACCAAACTCATTGGACTATGGCAATACACCGTTATGTGAAGCTAATACAACGAATAAAAAAGGAAATAAAATAAAACTGCTACATGAATTTCGTTACACGTCAGGCATAGCTGAAATTATTGTCAGGGACTTAAAATTCTAACATCCGTGGAGGTAAGCGCTGCTGATTGAGTTTGATTCCCCTAGGTTAGCCACACGTCAGGCATAGCTAAAATTATTGTCAGGGACTTAAAATTCTAACATCCGTGGAGGTAAGCGCTGCTGATGGAGTTTGATTCCCCTAGGTTAGCCTGCTCCGGCATCAACACTTTTGTATTGTAGAACACATTGAAGCTATCCGTTCAAATTTCAAAATTGTCTAAACCTTAAGGTTCTGCCTACCCCAGACATAGGTTGATCGTATTCATAATTTGACTTTCCTGTTTATGAGCTCTTTTTTTATCGTTTTATCGTTCGTCCTCTTAATATGAAACAAGCGTTTGGCTTTCCATGTTTTAGGTAGAGCGCCTTTTTTAGACTTGAATAGACAATTACGCGTCAGACGTAGCAAAGTTTATTGTCTGGAACTTGTTTAAACTTTCATTGCTGCCAGTATAAATTACCTTTATATGTATTTAAAGCCCTCCGTTGTAAGGCGCCATTGCATTCACAACAAACTATTTCCATCTAAAAGTGTACAACAACTTTGTTAGGGTAATGGTTTTTGAAAAAATAGTAGTGTGCCGAACGATTTACGAACCAAGAAGTACCACGGAAGACATTGTAACAAGAAACAATACTCACCAACAAGTTATAGCTTGGTCAGCAGTGTATAGAAGGTCCGAAGACAGCTAACAGGGGCCTGGCCAGGATTGTGCGTCTGAATCAGTAACCGGAAGCTGCTTAAGATGAACCCAATGACGTCATACGTATCCCTCCGCCGGTCAAGCATACCACTCACCACACTCCCCTCCCAAAAGAGGGTTCCTGGGAGGGAGTATGAAGGGTCCCTCCCAACCGACAGGGCCATCCACCAAAAGGCCAAACTCAAGTTAACTTTATATTTAATTTGTTTCCCTCCGACTTTCCCCGGCCCACTCCCAAGAACAAACCCAACCCATCTGTCCACTGCCTTAAATTTGTTGTCATTTGTATTCCAGGCTAGTCTTATCTCTTCAGGACCAGCCTGTTAATCATACTTTTCTCATTTCTGCCCCCTTCTCCCCGGGGCCAACTGTTCGTATCTAATTTTCCCCTCAACCGCCAGGCCAGTCCCATCTCTACAGGACCAGCTTATTAACTATACTTTTCTCATTTCTGTCCCCTTCTCCCCCTAACTGCCAGGCTAGTCCAATCTCTTCAGGACCAGCCTACTAATTAAACATTTCTGCCCCCCTCTCCCCGGGGCCAACTGTCTGCATCTGAATTTTCCCTTAACTGCCAGGCTAGTCCTATCTCCTCAGGACCATCCTATTAATTATTCTTTTCTCATTTCTGTCCCCTTCTCCCCGAAGCCAACTGTTCGTATCTGAATTTCCCCTCAACTGCCTGGCTATTCCTATCTCTTCAGGACCAGCCATTCCTACTATTTTCCCTTATTGGAGGGAGGGACACCTTTCCCGGGTCTTCTGACGTCTTGGGGTCACAGTACACCAATACCCCTCCCACCAGTTTTCCTGGCTGCACAGGCAGGGGTACCAGAGGACGAGATAAGAAGTGGGCCACGACTGTTCTGGAGCCGAGGCCAAGTCTCCGGTCCAGGTGGAAATGGCAGTCCATCCCACGCGGGACCAATTCCGGAGGCTCAACCCCTGTCCAACCGGTCTGTTGCCGAGGTTCCTTATCACCTCCCCCTACCCTGGGGTTGGGTTTACCCCGTCCCGTTCCAGTTGAAGCGGCATCAAGGGTTGCGGCTTTGGCCGGACGTCCCGTTCTCCACATAGGACCCGTTTTAGCACCGGTGCATCGGCCAGGACCACCACTCGCGCTGGGTCCTCAGATCCCTCCGACAGACTCTGGTTGTCTTTTAGTCGGAGGACTCGCTACCTTACCTGACCCCCTAGGAAACCGGAGAGACTGCACCGCTTCTCTCTTAGAGGCAGGCAAGAGACCGAGCGTCTCGATGAGGGCCCTCCAGTTCAAAAGAACTGCAGGTCAGTAAGGGGGGTTCAGAGAGAACTCCGCTGGAGTCTCCCATTCCCCCACCTGACAAACCTCCCTCATCGCCTCTACCTCCTCAAGCTCCACGGAGTGTCCCTCCAGGGTTGCCAACAGGTTTGCCACGTAGGCAAACGAGCCCCTCCCTGGCCCCCCTAACAACCTCAGGACAGTCCACAGGGCAGACATCCTGACCCTTCCCAGGTCATCCCCCACTTGGGTCAGATTTGAGATCTCCGGGATGTGCTCTTAAATGCAATGCTCCCGGAGATCTGAGAACCTCACCTCACACTCCACCATCTAACACAGCATGTCGGAGTATCTACTCGGTGATGCCTTTTACACCACCAGCGCTAAGCTTGTCGGTAAAAGTCCACTAAAGAGCGCTCAGAAACCTGACATCGGGGTCAGGCCGCTTTTCCCACAAAGCGACTGGGATGTGTGCCCCAGGTGGTTGAATGGGGCAGCCCTGACATCGAGAGATGCGGGGTCGTCAGGCGATAATGCGGAAAACCTGACCGCAAACCGTAGTGGTGCAGCGTGTTGGGGAAAAATGTCACGTTCCTCGCACGTTAATGAACCCTGCTTCAGGTCTCGGTAAGAGTAGGACCCGTAGGATCCCCATGCAGGAGGCAAAATTTCCCGTCCCTACCCATCATTCCTTTTTCCAGTGGCAGTCAAACCTCCCCTACCGGATTGGCCTTGTGTCCCCATTTCCTCCACTTCATCATCATTTCATGTTCATAGTATCACCACTTTCATGTTCATCTCCCGGATATAGCCGAAATCGCGCTGCTTGGGAGTAAAGCAATAACTAACTAACTAACTACAATTAAATGCTCAAATTTTAAATTTTAGAAGTAACTAACTAACTACACCACCCGGTCTCCCCCGACGGTCCCAGTTTTGGGTTCAACCCAACTAGGGAGCTTAAAACCACCACCACTTCTGCCTTGCCCTTGAACCCAGGAGGGCTCACTGGCATCAGGGGACAGGCAAACTGTCCCCTCTCCACCAGCTCCCCCTCCACTCGGCGACACAGAGGGCCAAGACCCCCCCATGTCCCCCACTTACCACCGCAGCCGCACGGCGTCCTTCTTCCGCCCTCCTGGCCCTCCGTGCGGCTCCGCTCCTCTTTCTGCCACTGTTCTTTTTCTTCTTATGCCTCCGCTGGTCCACTGGTGAAGGCTCCGGTGGTACCAGAGCCCCTTTTGGCTGAGACTCAAGTGGTACCGGAGCCTGCTCTGCCTCGGAGGCCCAAGCCATCTCCTCTGCCTTCTCCACTATCTTTGCTACTTCCCCGGCCGAGGAGTTCCCTTCCTCACACTCAGCGGTGAGGAAGGTCTCACTGCCGCTGTCCATAATATCTAATACATCTGCCATCTGTTAAAGAAAAAACAAAAAACCGGGCACATGGTGTCCTGAATCGACATCCCTGTGCCCGATTACGTACAGTAACTATTATTATCACCCTTATGTAGTCCCCCATACTCTCTGCTTACTCTGCCTCCTCGGGTGTCACCATAACACACCTACCGTGAAACAACTCCTTGCAGCCTTCACACTGAACCATAAACTTCCCCTAACGGGGTTTCCTGCAAGTATAGTACACCTTTCCACCCACCATAGCCTCGGGCATGTCCTCACTGACCCTACCCTCCCGAACTTCGGCACTGAGTTTCTGCACCCACACGGGAACCACCCTTCACACAATTTTAACCTATCGTGGTTAGCCATAAATACAGCTTTTTTTAGTTTGACCCTGTACAGATAGGGGGTAATACGCTTCACAATGACCCCTGGTCCCTTCCAAGACGGGCTTAACTTTCTACTTTTGCCTTTAACGGTTACGGTGTCTAACTTGTACACCAGGTCCCCCGGAAGGTACTCCTTCACCCTGCTCGCAGCGCCACTGTAACAAGATACAATACTCACCAACAAGTTATAGCTTGGTCAGCAGTGTATAGAAGGTCCGAAGACAGCAAACAGGAGCCTGGCCAGGATTGTGCGTCTGAATCATTAACCGGAAGCTGCTAAGGATGAACACAATGACGTCATACGTATCACTCCGCCGGTCAAGCATACCACTCACCACAACCCTTCGATAAATAAGTGGCCGCTCTTTGAAACAGTTAACAACCTGCATATATTAGAAGTGCAAGTTTAGTGAATGCATTTTAGAAAGACCTAAAACATTATTTCGTAGGGTGGGCCTCTAGTTATAGAAGACTGTGTCATGTTTATTACAGATCAACAGTATGTAATGGGAATGTCTTGAAATTGTTGATTTAATTAACACGTATAATTATTTTTTTCCTGGTATTGTACAGATTTTTGTTATATGACTAAAACCTTTTGAAAATCTCATTATTCATTTACTTTTACGGTCGAGTTAGATTTGCTGCATAAAAATAATCTTCCAAAAGTTCTTGCCTGTTACAACACTCTGTCTCACACATTTGATTATAAGCGTATGATGTATAATTAAAAAATTGCGATCAAAACGTGACAACTCTATCAAGAAATAAATGTTTCACAAGCTCTAGCATATCACAACTAGAGGCTCACAGGAGCCTAAATGATGTCGAGTCTATAAAGACTCTTTAGAGCTAAATGAGCTGAAGATTTAAGAAAGCAACAGCTTTTCTCCATCTACTATTCTTTACATTCTGTAGGCACAAAACATGAAATAACGTTATTTAGGGCCCATAACCCATATTATATAAGGATTATATGTAACATTCAACCCTATGAAGATTTTTGTACAGCTAAATGAGCTGAATGTAAAAACATTCAACAGCTTTTCTCTATCTGCGATAGTTTTAATTCTATAAGCCAAAACACTATTTTTTACCTTTAAGGGTCTGTAACCCATAGAACGGGTCATCTGCCAACTTCCATCCTATTAAGAATTTTCCAGAGCTAAATGAGCTGAACAGTTTAGAGAGCAACAGCTTTTCTCTATCTACTATAGTTTCATTCTGTAGGCCCAAAACATGACAAACGTTATTTAAGGGGCGGAAGCCCCTATAAGGAGTCATCAAAACGATCTTATAGAGACTTGTGTAGAGCTAAATGAACTGAACATTTAAGCAAGCAGCAGCTTTTCTCTATCTGCAATAGTTTTCATTCTATAGGCCAAAAACATGAAAAAACGTTTAAGCAAGCAACAGCAAATCTCTATCTGCAATAGTTTTCATTCCATAGGCCAAAAGCAATACCCCTGTAAGGTGTCGTCTGACAACTTCGACCCATGATTAATGAAATATGGGAATGGGGTGGGAAACAAAGGAACGGTAAATTTTGAAGAACCACAGGAAAAGGGCAGAGGTGGGTAGGGGCGGAAAAATGTTTATTTTGAGATGTAGATCTAAATATGAAGACTTCTTAGAATCCATGGTGTTCCTGATGATATATGAAATTAAAGTAACCAAATCGACGATTGTTCGGTGAGTGAGTGAGTGAGTTGGTGTTTTACGCCCGTGCAACGCTATATAGGTTATTTACAGGCGATGAACATGAAAAGGATGATAAAATGAACATGAAATGATGATGATAAATGAAATATGGGGATGGGGTGGGAAACAAAGGACCGGTAAATTTTGAAGAACCACAGGAAAAAGGGGAGAGGTGGGTAGGGTCGGAAAATTTAGCCTATGTGGTGCACTACTGGGCGGTCCACAAAGGGGTCTTTTACGTGCATGAAGCGTGGCACTCTCCACACACGTTGGCCCACTATGGTCGGCGGTCAGGGTTTCCGTATTATAGACCTGACAACCCCCGCGGACGAGGGCTACCCTATTCAGCCACCTAGGGTACACACTTGGTCGCTCTGTGGGCTGAGCACTGACCCGACGTCAGAATCCCAAGACCCTTAGTCGCCTCTTACGACAAGCTAGGCTCTGCTGCGGGCCTATTCGCCACCCGGGCCCCGCACGGGACACGATTGTTCGGTAATAGAAAAGCATCAATATAACAGAAGGCGTGTTACAAATAATGCAAGTCTATGATATTTTTTTCTAGAAAAGATTGCCAGAAGCCTGCCGTATAAGATTGAGTGAGTTAGTAAGTTAGTTATTGCTTTACTCCCAAGCAGCACGATTTCGGCTATATCCGGGAGATGATTATGAAAGTGGTAATACAATGAACATGAAATAATGCTGAAGTGGAAGAAATGGGGACAAAAGGCCAATCGGATAGGAGAGTCTTGACTGCCACAGGAAAAAGGAGTGATGGGTAGGGAACGGGAAATTTAGCCTCCTGCATGGGGTCCTACGGGTGCTACTCTTACCGAGACCTGCAGCAGGGTTCTATAACGTGCGAGGAACGTGACATTTTCCAAACACGGTGCACCAATACGGTTTGCGGTCAGGTTTCCCGCATTATCACCTGACAACCCCGCATCTCTCGATGTCAGGGCTGCCCCATTCAACCACCTGGGCAACACATCCCAGTTGCTTTGTGGGCAAAGCGGCCTGACCCGATGTCAGGTTTCTGAGCGCTCTTAAGGAGACTTTTACCAACAAGCTTAGCGCTGCTGCGGGCCTATTCGCAACCCGGGACACGCACGGAATGAAGACACAGATCTGCGATCAAAGGTGCACAATAAGTCCCTAGTGAAAAGTCGTTATTTTGCTATAAAAAAACTCGTCTGCCGAAGTGTACAAATATAAGGTCTATAAAATGTTATCTTGTCCTCTGTAAATTTAATCTTTTTTCTACTCATTGATGACAAATAGGCTTATTTAAGAAAAACGTGTTCCGAGATAATGAGTTTTGTTTATCGAAATATGTTTTCATCATTATAACTCTACCATTACAAATTCTAATTTGTAAAGAATTAGAAAATCTATGAAAAAATCTCCAGTAGTTTATTTTTAGAAAACTTCAGTCCGTGCTTGCAAACCGGATATATTTGAACAATTTATAATACCAAGACAAAAAGATGTCTAGATTTGTGCCAAAGATCAACAGACCGGTCGGATTTCTTTCTTTTTATATTCAAGGCGTGCATTTTTAATCCGACTGTGATCATGATGTACAATTAACAGTCTTCTTAGGTCTTTGTGAGTTTTAGTTTTAATAATACACAATACAGGTAACTATATCGGTACATGTAACCATATATCTAACGTGACAGACAATTAATGGGTCAACATATTCGTCTCCCAGGCCTACTATTCTTTTTGTGACGCTGGCAAAATTTTATCTTTTGGGTTCAAATATATTGACAGTAATATTCTAACCAAAGAAAATTTTAATTGAGAAAAGCAAAAATATGTCAAAAAGAATAATTCCCCATCTTGCAACATGTTCCTTATCAGCATTCTCTTACACTGAAACATGAATTTGGTGTCATCATAGATGATTTTTATACCATTTCATGATCATATAACTCTTTATATAGGACACATCCATTCAGGTTCCGGATGGCGAATAGGACTGCAGCATTAAGCTTGTTAATGAAATTCACTAACGTGCACCCATAAACCTGACATCGGGTCAGACCGCTCTGCCAACAATACGACTAGGATGTGTGCCCAAGGTGGTTGAACTGGCAACCATGTAATAATGAAAGCCAAAATCGACAGGCTATAATGCGGTAAACCTGATCGTAAAGCATAGTGATGTATCGTTTTGAAAGAAAATGTCACGTTTCTCGCCTATAAAAGAACCCTGCAAGATGTATCTCTAAGATTAGGGACCGTAGGGTCCCCATGCAGAAGGCTATAGATTACCTGCCCCTACCCATCACTCTCTTTTACAGTGGCAGACAAACCCCCTTTTTACCCCTACCTACCTCTCCCCTTTTCCTGTGGTTGTTCAAAATTTACAGATGATTTTGTCATCCATTTCATCACATATATCCAGTCAGTGTTTTTAATTTCTTAGCTATATTAAATTTTTTTTACACAAAAAGAATAGATGCTTCTTGATCCCCCGGCGGAAGATATTCATCAACATCATCCTGTTTTGAAGGCAGTTGTGAAATTATTAAAGGCATATTGTCTACCAAAATCTTTTTTTTTCGTCCCCATTTTTCTAAAGTCATGTTGACCAAAATGTAAAAGAAAACTTTGCAAATCAAATTTGCCATAAGCTTGGTTTATTTCGTTCATTTTTTTCAAACCTATTGATTGATTATTTGTTTACATTCGTGACAACGGGTATAATTTTAGTGTATTTAATGCGGCCATCGATCGGGATCTCGGATGTTTTGTTCCTGAAGACTGTAATATGGTGAAAAAAATTAAGTAAATTCAATGTAAACTATCTAAATCGTCTTCATTTATTATGAACGAGTCATAAACATCATTTTCTTTGTTTGGCGACTTTGGCGTTTTCGTCGCCGTGAATATTTCCACGGGCTAAAGCAGCAAGATACAGTGTAATGGCCGCTATTTTGAACAAGCAAAGTTTATAAACAAAATTCAAAACAGCGCGCATGCTTAAGGCGGGATGAAGCTCATGAATATGAATTATTGTAAAGCTTTACAAATATTATTTAGTGATTATAGTTTTTCGATCTTTAGATTAATTAGGTATCATAGCCGTATTTTTGTTGTTCATATCGTTAATCAAAGCGCTAAAGCGTTAAAAGGCAGAGCGACATAATGTAAATCTTAGCACTAAACTTGAAACATAGCACATCAGTTTTGGTTGTTAGCTCCGCACACTTTGTAATTTAGCTCCGCCCACTTGATCAAAAGTCAAAGGTCAACAATGCTAAAGTAAACGTCATCGAGTATTGATACACGATTTGTAGTGCACATTTATATCGCATTTAAGTTGGGGTATAAATATGTACCTCTTATTTTAGACAATCCGTATAAAATTTAAAATACAATACACGATTAATGTTCTGTATTTAGACCCGTGCGGGTTCCGGGTGGCGAATAGGCCCGCAGCAGCGCTAAGTTTGTCGGTAAAAGTCCTCTAAAGAGCGCTCAGAAACCTGACATCGGGTCAGGCCGCTTTGCCCACAAAGCGACTGGGATGTGTGCCCCAGGTGGTTGAATGGGGCAGCCCTGACATCGAGAGAAGCGGGGTCGTCAGGCGATAATGCGGAAAACCTGACCGCAAACCATAGTGGTGCACCGTGTTGGGAAAAATGTCACGTTCCTCGCACGTATAGAACCCTGCTGCAGGTCTCGGTAAGAGTAGGACCCGTAGGATCCCCATGCAGGAGGCGAAATTTCTCGTCCCTACCCATTACTCCTTTTTCCAGTGGCAGTCAAAACTTTCCTACCCGATTGGTCTTGTGTCCCCATTTCCTCCACTTCATCATCATTTCATGATCATTGCATCATCATTGTCATGTTCATCTCCCGGATATAGCCGAAATCGTGCTGCTTGGGAGTAAAACAATAACTAACTAACTGGTAGAGATTTACCCTGTCTAGACGAGAAAAAAACCTGGAAAATCAGATAGCTATATGACTCTATAAGGCTCTGCCTAAAAATAAGACAAAACAAGTTGTCTGTTGGCCTTATTTTGTCAGTAAAAAAATATTTTTTCGTAGACAATATCCCTTTTAGTGTTAATTATATATACTTTATTCTGATCGTCTTTGTTGTACAATTGTATACAAAAGTTACCTCAAGTAAAGTCCTCATTCAATCGAAAAGGAATAATACGAACAAATATAAATGTTCAGGACAATAACAAACGGATAAACCACGTGGACATGTTTGAAAAAGAAAAATTAAATTCCAATGCTGCAACTTTATTCACCATATTTTATGCAATACGTTTGACGGTTTGAAATTTCAGCTTCTTGTTTGTTAATCCTGGAGTGTCAATTTTCAAGAAACTGTGTTGCTAATATTGTCAGAAATATTTTAAAACTCCATCTATCTGCATTATGTATATCGCATTCAATTTCAAGAATATCCTTAACCTTATTTTCGTTTTAAACTTGTGACGCAGATGGTGAAATTCGTTGGAGACACCAAATTACTGTAAAAGCTGCTGTACCTAAGCACAGCTTCTATCCGTTAGTTATTGCTTTACTCCCAAGCAGCACGTTTTCGGCTATATCCGGGAAATGAACATGAAAGTGGTGATATAATGAACATGAAATGATGATGAAGTGGAGGAAATGGGGACACAAGGCCAATCGGGTAGGAGAGTTTTGACTGCCACTGGAAAAAGGAGTGATGGGTAGGGACGGGAAATTTAGCCTCCTGCATGGGGATCCTACGGGTCCTACTCTTACCGAGACCTGCAGCAGGGTTCTTTAACGTCCAAGGAACGTGACATTTTTCCAAACACGGTGCACCACTATGGTTTGCGGTCAGGTTTTCCGCATTATAGCTTGACGACCCCGCATCTCTCGATGCCAGGGCTGCCCCATTCAACCACCTGGGGCACACACCCCAGTCGCTTTGTGGGCAAAGCGGCCTAACCCGATGTCAGGTTTCTGAGCGCTCTTTAGCGGACTTTTACCGACAAGCTTAGCGCTGCTGCGGGCCTATTCGCCACCCGGAACCCGCACGGGTATTTTCTCACTGTCAATCCCTACAAAAAAGTATTATTACTTTAAATTAAAATTTTGGTGGGTTTTAATCATCTTTTCTGAAAATCAGAATTTACTGACTGATTTAGTTTTGCAAACGTTGTATCATATAAAATTAAAGAGGTGATTAAAAGGAATTAATAACTTATCTTTCAGATTTTAGCTTACTTTTATACCTGCCTGTAAATCGCTACCTATGTAATGGTACATGTACTCAATCATGGAATTTATCTCCTTTCTCGTCTACGTTTTTACTTTTTCTGAAATATATTGATTTCATTCTTTTGCTTATACAATTTCCTAGGATCAGCAACAGCTCTTCTCTATCTGCAACAGCTTTCATTCTATAGGACAAAACCGTGAAAAAATGCTATTTAACACCTTATAATGGCCATAACCCCCCCCCCCCCCCCTAAGGGATCTGATAACCCCGACCCAATGGAGACTTTATTGAAGCTCAATGATCTTAAGGTTTAAAAAGGGAACAGCTTTTCTCTATCTGTTAAGTTTTCATTCTACAGGCCAAAACATAAAAAAACGCCATTTTTTCTTCAAAGGGCCGTAACCCAAATAAGGGGTCATCTGACAACTTTCACATAACCGTGACTTTTGTTAAGCTCAATGAGCTGAATATTTGAGCAATCAGAAGCTATTCTATATCTTCAACTGTTTTCATATTAAGAACAAAATGTTGGAAAAAACGCTTTTTTTTACCTGTAAAGGGCCATAACCCCATAAAGGTCATCTGACAACTTTGACCCAATGGAGACTTTCGTAGAGCTTAATGAGCTGAACATTTAAGCAAGCAACAGTTTTTTCTATCTGCAATAGTTTTATTTTATAGGGCAATAACATGATAAAACGCTAATTATGACTTTAAAAGGGTCATAACCCCTATTAGGGGTCATCTGACAACTTCGACCCAATGGAGACTTTAATAGAGTTTTTGATTCTGAAGGAGGGTTGCTTCAAATTTCTCTATTATACTTTTTTTCATTTATAAGCCAAAAACTAGAGTCTGACCCCCGCTGTTCTATTTCTAGCAACAATGGCCATGATTTTTGGTCGGCAGTTACCATTTGTGCTATCTTGGTAGAAGACCTCCCATAGATGACCTTTGCAAAGTTTTAAAGCAATCCCTTCAGAAGTTACAGAGAAGAAGATTTTCAAAGGAAAGTAAACGACGACGACAGACGCCAAATGATGGCAATAGCTCATATGACCCTTTGCGTCAGGTGAGCTAAAAATGGATATTTGATTCAAACAACTTTACAGCGGGTTAGTAACCATAAAGTTAACATTAATACAGATTTTCAGCATCGAAATATGAATAGAATTTATAAAAACGTAAGTTAATCACTGACACACCAAGGTTTGGACTAGTAAAAAGTGACATTTTCTTCAAAAACTATGTGAAATACTTAAAGAATCCACTTAATACATAACATACTTAATAAAATATAATAAAACTTTGACTCTATACACTTAAATTGGCGAAAATACTCAAAAAAAAAATACACAATATTTAGTAGTATTTTATATATAATAATCATGAGAAATAACTTCATTCAGTTAAATAACTTTACATATTAATTTAAGGTAATAACAAAACTACCGAACTTGAATGATCAATCTCGTTGTTCAGAGAACGAATCAGTCATACCGGAGAATTGGTGGATCGCAATGGTCCTGACTTGGTACAGGCATTTCAAACGAAATGGTGGGTTAAACCAGGTTTGTTTCCCACCCCATTCCCATTTTTCATTTATTATCATCATTTCATGTTCATTGTATCATCCTTTTCATGTTCATCGCCTGTAAATAACCTATATAGCGTTGCACGGGCGTAAAACACCAAACTCACTCACTCACTCACCCCAAACCAGGTTTTATGGCGCCAAACCTCCCTCTTAAATGAAAGTATACAAAAATATGATAATCTTTGATTGATTTCAAGCATACATGTAGCTCACTACACTACAAATGCATATATACCCTTATTAAAACATAGAACGCTAAATAGAAATAAAATGTTGTAAAACATAATCATTCAATATGGTACAATATATAAAGGTAATAACAAAACTACCGAACTTGAATGATCAATCTCATAGTCCAGAGAAAATGACAAAAACGAATCAGTCATACCGGAGACTTGGTGGATCGCAATGGTCCTGACTTGGTACAGGCATTTCAAACGAAATGGTGGGTTAAACCAGGTTTTATGGCGCCAAACCTCCCTCTTCGATTGCGATCTTAGGATCCGGTAATGACCATAGAACACAACATAGTTGCGAGACACAATAGGGATATTGAGGTGATCATCTCAGTACAGAAGACCAGTCAAACACAAATTAAAACAATTAACTACCATATCTTTTAACTCAATTTTGAACTTTTCTACTAGTGGCTGATAACGAAGAAAGAATTTTTGTAGTGATCGTATGAGACGTATTTTCTTATAGCCCTGCTCCAAAAGTCGGTCACGAAGAAATCGGTGTCTGATCAAAAAATCTGTGAAATGTGTGCAAGCTCTGGCATATCGAATAAGTTGTGAAATATAAACACCGTATGCAGGAGAAGTAGGTATATTGCTCTGTATATTAGGAAAATTAATAATTTGAAAATTAAAATCGTCTCGTTTATCGTAAATTTTTGTACTGAGATGACCACCTGGGTCAAATTCGAGGTGCAAATCCAAGAAAGACGTGAAGCAATTTGATTCGGTGGTCTCTTTAATCTCCAATTCCGGAGGATATATTGAAGGAATCCATCTTCCAAATGAAGTGTTATTGACAGAAAGGACATCATCAATATATCTGAATGTAAGATTAAATGACCTTGCCTCTTTCATCTTCTTGTTCTTTACCGAGTCCCTGAAGAAATTCAGTCTCGTAAGAGTATAAAAACAAATCGACATGGAGAGGAGCACAGTTTGTGCCCATTGGAATGCCGATTTGTTGTTGAAAAATCTCTCCTCCGAAGGTGACAAATATGTTGTCAATGAGGAAATCAAGCATATCGCAAACTTGTTCCAGTGTGTAACAAATTTTATCTTTGCAAGATGTTTTGGAAAAGAAGGTAGAATTATAACCCAAAACAACAAAATTCCTAGAGTTTGAAAAGGCTTTTTCGAGAAGTTTTTTCAGGCGACATTTTAGTTTTTCGTGTGGCAAGGTAGTGTATAAAGTTGAAAAATCGAACGTTTTCAAAGAGTGAACCTCAGAAAATGATCTAACAAATCTTTTGAGTTCTTCAAAATCCACATATGGTTAATTCCACTACGATTATAAATAGTGTCGCAGTATGCTTGTTGACCTTCTTTGACAGCAGACAAGATTTAAGTTAAATGAACGGACAGCTCTGTAGTTGAACATTATGAAGATCCAGCTATATACCTTTCTTTGTACGGATTTTTGTGAAGTTTAGGTATCCAGTACAAATATGGTAACTCTTTATGTTCCTCTTTCATTGGAATATTGAAAGAGGACATAAAAGAGCTATGGTTGGCAATATGAATACAAATGAAACTGACATTTAACCCTGATAAAACAGAGATTAAGATATTTTCGAATATTGAACAACAGTCCCGTGCGGGGCCCGGGTGGCGAATAGGCCCGCAGCAGAGCCTAGCTTGTCGTAAGAGGCGACTAAGGGTCTTGGGATTCTGACGTCGGGTCAGTGCTCAGCCCACAGAGCGACCAAGTGTGTACCCTAGGTGGCTGAATGGGGTAGCCCTCGTCCGCGGGGGTTGTCAGGTCTATAATACGGAAACCCTGACCGCCGACCATAGTGGGCCAACGTGTGTGGAGAATGCCACGCTTCATGCACGTAAAAGACCCCTTAGTGGACCGCCAAGTAGTGCACCACATAGGCTAAATTTTTCGCCCCTACCCACTTCTCCCCTTTTCCTGTGGTTCTTCAAAATTTACCGTCCCTATGTTTCCCACCCCATCCCATATTTCATTTATCATCATCATTTCATGTTCATTGTATCATCCTTTTCATGTTCATCGCCTGTAAATAACCTATATAGCGTTGCACGGGCGTAAAACACCAACTCACTCACACTCACTCACGAATATTGAACGTCCAAATCTATCTTTCTCGTTAAACGAAAAAGGCATCCCTATTTCTAGTCAGCACAAACATCTGGGTATAACTTTGAGTGATGATGCAAAGTGGAATCACCACATTGACAACATTGCTAAAAGTGTTACAAAACACCTTAATGTTCTCAGAAAATTAAAGTTCAGTCTGAGCCGAACAGTATTAGAAAAGTTATACTTAGTATACATAAGACCTATATTTGAATACGCTTCTGAAGTTTGGGATAACTGTGGAACAACAAACGCGGAAAAATTAGAAAAACTTCAACTTGAAGCGGCCCGTATTGTAACAGGACTCCCTATCTTCTGTAGATCATCAGAACTATATAAGGAACTGGGATGGGAACCATTTATAGATAGAAAAAACAGAAAAAAGCTACAAATGTTTTATAATATTCAAAGTGGGAATGCACCAACGTACTTATCTAAACTTATTCCACTTAATATACAATCAACGACATTCTATCCACTTCGAAATGGAAATGATATTATTGTGCCTTTTTGTAGACTTTCGATAACAGCAGAATCTTTTGTGCCATCGACAATAAAGTCATGGAACAGATTAGATTCTACGATTCGAAATCTTGATACAGTAACAAAGTTCAAAAGGGAATTAAAACAAAGCAGCACTCATAATGAACAAACACCAGCTCATTTTCTTTATGGTCCGAGAAAACTAAACGTGATTCTTACTCAATTTCGATGTTCTGCATCCTTTTTGAACTTTAATCTATACAGTGTAAATATAGTTGCTAGTCCAGCCTGTTCATGTGGATATGTTAGGGAGGACAGAGATCATTACTTTCTTCATTGCCCCATCTATGAAAACGAAAGACGACACCTTTTCAATAAACTAGCGTGGATACCCCAACCTCTAACCATTAATATAGATCTTTTGACAAAGGGAAGCGTCATGCTTTCCTATCAGCAAAACACTTACGTCTTCGAGCAAGTTTATAACTTCATCAAACAGTCTAAAAGATTTGTTGCGGTTTGATTAAATCAAATATCATGTAATCAGGATCTCAGCACACCATTGTCAACCTCATCATCATCATTGTCATCTTACATATATAAAAGTTTAAACCATTTTCTTGCCTATTATGTATGCAAATATTTTGTTTTATTTCTAATATTGTATTTTCTTGGAGAAGACTCCATAAGTCTGTTTGACTTGTGTCCTATCCTTTTTGTAATTTTTGTACCATAGTTACAAATAAAATATGTTTAAACTAATGAAACTGACAATTAAAAAAAACAACTGACAACCGTTAAACTGTCCCCTTATAAAAATTATGTTCGTCCCCATCAGGAAACTATGTACAATTATAGTAAATAAACACTAAACCATTACATTTTGTCTTCCTCACTATTTACAGTTACAACATTATATGATTCGTCCTCCTCTGCCGTGTCCGTCTCCGACTGCTCTGATGAGAACTCATCGGAACAACTGGTGTCTGCACTTTAGGTTTCAGAGACACTAAGTATTACAACAGGTTCTTGTGTACATCTATTAGGACCGGGTTGTTGTCATCATCATCGTCCTCAATTACGATAGCAGTGTGACTGTCATTGCTTAACTATTTCACGCTCCTCTTTAATGAATCCTTTGGTCTATACTCCTGCTGTCTGCCTTTTCACTATAGCGGGGTCTGCCACCAATGTTGAGGTAAAATAATTTGCGGTCCCATCTTGAACTATTACCCTCTTGTCCTTTTTAACGCACGAGAAGCCGTAAGGCAACACCGACCCAGCATAATTCTGATTCCTTATAGCCCCCTTCAAGACTTCGTTCATTCTAGCTGCCTCGGGATGTCTACTGCTATAGCTCAGGGGAGCTAGAAATCTAATATACTTTTTGTCCAGGTCATCCTGCTTAGAAAGGACCAGATGACTACTTTCTTTCTTCTCGACTCTTTGCTTTGGTGCTGACAAAGAAAGAGAAACGGGGATTGGAGAAATGACTCTAACAGACCTGGTCTCCTTTAAAATGTTAATTATTTCCTGTCTTACAGGGGACACAGAGGGTGATCGTCTATTCCAAAGTTATAGAGGCTGGAGATATATTCCCTGTTGCGGCCCTTGTGCCATCTGCCATGAGACTGATATCTGTCTTATCCAGCTCTATAATCGTAAAAGTTGCATCAGTAGTGGGTTTCTCTTTGAGTTTTGTTTTTGCTTGTTCTTGTAGGGTCATAGGCAAGACCATTTCCGTAACATTCAAGGATTTAAGACCATGCCTTGAGTCTTGATGTTCAATCATCCTGTATCTTAGTGGACTGGCAACACAATAGTTTCACAAGTTGCATTAGATAACCTTGTTTGGATGTTCCATTTTAACATGTCTCATACACAGGCAAAATTTAGACATACGTCTGACGTACGTTAATAGTCCCGTGCGGGGCCCGGGTGGCGAATAGGCCCGCAGCAGAGCCTAGCTTGTCGTAAGAGGCGACTAAGGGTCTTGGGATTCTGACGTCGGGTCAGTGCTCAGCCCACAGAGCGACCAAGTGTGTACCCTAGGTGGCTGAATAGGGTAGCCCTCGTCCGCGGGGGTTGTCAGGTCTATAATACGGAAACCCTGACCGCCGACCATAGTGGGCCAACGTGTGTGGAGAGTGCCACGCTTCATGCACGTAAAAGACCCCTTTGTGGACCGCCCAGTAGTGCACCACATAGGCTAAATTTTCCGACCCTACCCACCTCTCCCCTTTTTCCTGTGGTTCTTCAAAATTTACCGGTCCTTTGTTTCCCACCCCATCCCCATATTTCATTTATCATCATCATTTCATGTTCATTTTATCATCCTTTTCATGTTCATCGCCTGTAAATAACCTATATAGCGTTGCACGGGCGTAAAACACCAACTCACTCACTCACTCACGTACGTTAATAAAAACGTGCGTCTGACGTAGTGCATTAACGTATGTTAAACATATGTTTCTAACCGCTGTACGGTAAACGTACGTTAAATTATTGTAAAAACATATGTCAGACGTACGTTTTTTAAACGTGCGGTAAACGTACGTTTACCATACGTCAGACATATAGTTTCCTAAAATGTATGAAGTTAGTAAGTTATTTATTTAGTGTGTTTTATTATGAAATAAAAATATTGCCAAGATAAATTTTTAACGTGCGTCAGACGTACGCGGTTAGAAACGCCATTTTAATATGCGTCAGATGACATGCGTTTAACGTACGCCAGACGCTGTATTTTTAAAGTTCAGAAAACATTTTCTACATTGAAACTGTTTCATTTAAAAAAATATAATTCGTATATTTTATAATAGTTCATGTCAAGCAATGAGCATTGCACGAAACACCTAACCAGAATTTACTCTATGCTTGCTTATTATTTTTATTATTATAATTATCCAATTTCGTACTTATGTTTATAGATTTTTAACCCCTCTTTTATTTTATCTATATTTCAGGCACCACGAGACAATAGTGCTGTCAGTACTTTGATCTGACGATTACTGACAATATGGTTTGAGTTGTCATGATGTACAATTTGAAATTTTGAAGTCTAATTCTTTTGAATTTTGTAGATAACATCAGACAGCTTTTGAGTAATAATATACGGGCCATCCCAGCCAGACCTGGGGTAATTGAAAATGTAATTGTAATTAGCCGTAATTAATTACATGTTTTCCATGTAATTGAATGTAATGTGTAATTGAGGCAAGTCTGAATTACTTGTAATTGAAAGTAATGCATTACTTTGCATATTTTGCCTGTAATGCCAAATTACATTTCAATTACATATCATAATGCTTGTTCTAAATATTTGAAAAAAATGAATTTTGACACTAAATCAAAAAGGAGTATCATGATTATAGAAACATAATATTTTTTTCATTGGTCATCCTTTTAAAATACAAAATATTCACATGCAGTTAACCTTTTGGGTAATAAACATAAATTATTTGTTTATTCTGTGAAAGAAATGATTGTATTAGACTAAACAATGGAATGATTTTTTTTAAGTGAATAAATATTTTTCATTTAAACAAACAGTAATCTAAATAACACCCAAGCCATTTAACCACTAAAACAACATAATCCCAAGCCCTGTGCATAAGACATTAATCCATCTTTAATCAGCAATAACAACAAACTGATTTCTTTTGTCCAGTGAGCATGGTGAATGTCAAATATCTTTTTGAAATATGGCTTCCAAAAAGAAAACTTTTTGGGTTGATTTGTCTTAATTTGTGTCATGAAGAAGTAGAGTGTTTCAAGCTTAATAGGTACTGTAATAATTTAGAATTTATCACAATTAGAAAATTCGAAAATTAGATAGCTGAATATTAATAAAATTGAGCATGTAAATTTATAAAACAAATACTAAAATGTTTCTTGTTCGCCCTGGAAGGAAATTGTAAGCTATGTTTGAGTTGCAATTTAATGCATGTATGACATGCATATTTTAGAACCTTGCTAGATGGCTTCTAATTTTCTACTTTTATTAAGGGGTTAGTTATGAATAAAGATGTATGAAATGGTTGCCTGTAACCAGTCAGGTTAAATAATTCAAATAGAGTAATATTTAAATTGTAAGCTTCATGAAAATTCAAACGATGAAAAATCATTTAAATATTGAAAAAAAAATACTTATTGCATAATTTGTTTTAATATTTCCCATAAAAGTAATTCAATAGTAATTAATTACATTGCCAAAGTAATTGTAATGTAATTAATTACTTTTCAAATTTTTGGTAATGTAATGTGTAATTTAGCTTAAAACAAATTACATGTAATTGAATTGTAATTAATTACATCTGTATGTAATTGACCCCAGGTCTGATCCCAGCGTCTCTGCAACTTTGGGCTTATTTGTTTTGTCTTGGCCAGTATTGTCACGAGTTAGGGGTTAGGCTGTAGGTTTATATTATTGATCATTTCTGGTTGACAGTAAACACTCATGTTCATTTGTTGTTTCACTCGCGTTCGTAGTTTGCTGTCAACCATCGCGACTATGATGGACATTCATGAACTATTTGTTGATGTTATATGTACTGCTATGCGTTATTATATTGTTTTATGGGAATTATTAGGCATGAGTTCGTCCTACTGTTTTATTCCAAGGGGGGTCCCGTGTCCCATTCCCGCTTGAGTTTTCGTTATATTCACTTGTCAATCCCTCTTACCATTCTCGCTTGTTTGTGTAAGGGTGATATATTGTAATGGGCTATGCATTCCGTTAAGGGTAAGCCCCGTTAAGTCCCATTTCACATATTTCCAGGTTGTAAACATTTCGTTTCTTTATAAGTTCCGCCATGCTGCTTGTTTACTTCTATTGCGCATGACCGGGAAGAAGTCCCGTTAGATGAACTTTTGTGAACTGAGGCGACCTATTGACCTGAGGGGCGCCCAATCGTTATCCCTGTTTTGTCCCACCAGAGTCCCACGGTGGGTTTCGAATAAAACCCGCTGCGCGTTCAAATTTCTTCAGTCAGCGGCCCGCGACCAGGGTACTATAACGTTTTTGAATACCTATAAATTAAACCAGAGCTTTCCACCCGCTGCCGTCTCAAATCCGCTACCAGGATAATTTCATACCTGAGTAAGCAGCCCTATAGAATAATTTACATACGTTATTTGTATGACCTGATCTGACCTGACCTGTGTATTGACCTGGAAACTAGTCCGAAGACAACGATAAACATAAATTTTACTTCATTCCCCAGCCCAATTTATAAATAGGGGGGTCCCCGTTTTATTCTACAAAGCTCTGGTAGGGATTTTAATTATTTATTGTAACTTATTATATTATATAGTAATTCTATAAAGTGAATTACTCTGTTATAAATTTATTAAATTGTTATTACTTAGAATCTACTGAGTTGGTCTCATTTTCAATATTGTTTAATTTGGTTCCCCAGTTTGGTATTTTTGGTTATACTGCTCTATGCTCTTCATATTCATACAGTGTTTGGCATTTTCAATATTTTTGGTGGAGCGTCTCTGATGAGTCTTGAGTAGACGAAACGCGCGTCAGGCGTAGCAAATTTTATTGTCTGGAACTTTGTTGTCATTTGTATTTCAAATATTTCTATAGTACATAGATCAAAATACATAGAGTATATATATAAAAATACACCTATAAAAACAGATCATCAGTACCTTACGAATCGGCTGAACATGCTACCAATGTTTGTCACGCTACCAGTGAGTAAGTTTACATGATACCAGTGTAAACTCCATTTTTTAAAACCATTTTACTTTATCTGTAACCAAGATTATAAGTACCAGTTATACCCGCTTAGGGTAACAAACCCATCACTACTTTATTAGTAGTACCAACCAGTTACGGTTACGGAAAACACACATATACCCAAAACGTAACATTTGGTGGCAGCGGTGGGATAATACCTTCAAAACGTAACATTTGGTGTCCGGCGGCGGGATTTTCGATAACCCAACCTCTTGCGACATAGGTGGTATTTTTATATATTCAAATTTCTATAGTCCCGTGCGGGGCCCGGGTGGCGAATAGGCCCGCAGCAGAGCCTAGCTTGTCGTAAGAGGCGACTAAGGGTCTTGGGATTCTGACGTCGGGTCAGTGCTCAGCCCACAGAGCGACCAAGTGTGTACCCTAGGTGGCTGAATGGGGTGGCCCTCGTCCGCGGGGGTTGTCAGGTCTATAATACGGAAACCCTGACCGCCGACCATAGTGGGCCAACGTGTGTGGAGAGTGCCACGCTTCATGCACGTAAAAGACCCCTTTGTGGACCGCCCAGTAGTGCACCACATAGGCTAAATTTTCCGCCCCTACCCACCTCTCCCCTTTTCCTGTGGTTCTTCAAAATTTACCGGTCCTTTGTTTCCCATTCCATCCCCATGTTTCATTTATCATCATCATTTCATGTTCATTTTATCACCCTTTTCATGTTCATCGCCTGTAAATAACCTATATAGCGTTGCACGGGCGTAAAACACCAACTCACTCACTCACTCACTCAAATTTCTATACATATTTATTGTAAAATGAGTTCAAACCATAGTGGGGAGGAAACCCCTAATTCAGACTCAATGTCTAGGGCAAGCACCTCTGAAATTTTAGATGTTCATGATGTTCCTTTGCATCATAATGAGGGCTATGACTCACCCCATATATTTCAAAATAGAATGAAAGCTGAAAATGAAGCTTTTAGAAAATTTATGATAGACCAAATGCATGACATGAAACATGATCAAACCAGACAAATACATGACATGAGAGATGAACAAACCAGACAAATAAATGAAATGAGAGATGAACAAACCAGACAAACTGATAAAATTATCCATAGTTTCACCAATATTCTTTCCCAGCATGGTTCAGGGGATAATCATGTGCCACTACCAAGCACATCTCAGAAAGATACATCCACATTCAGACCCATACCATCAGCAACTTTTAGCTTACCAAACCTACCAACAAGCTCAGCACCTAGAGCAACTGCAAACCATTGTAATATTGGCTATACTAAACCATCAAACTATGAAGGTAACACTTGTTGGAATGATTACAAAATACATTTTGAAACAGTTTCAAAAATAAATGGTTGGCCTGACGACATAAAGGCACTCAAACTTATCGCATGCATGCAAGGTCCTGCTTTAGCATCATTAGGTGATATAGATATTAACCAACCCCCTACATATTATGAGTTAGTACGGATCTTAAATAAAAGATTCTCACCTGAAAACCAAACAGAACTTTATATATCTCAAATGAATTCAAGAGTTAGAAAAAGAGGTGAATCACTTCAAGAGTTGGCCCAAGATTTAAAAAGATTAGTCAGATTGGCATATCCGACGACCCCTGCAGATGTTAGAGAAGGGTTTGCTTGTCGGGCTTTTAGAGAAGCTTTACAAGATAACGACCTTCAATGGGCTTTGGTACAAAATAATTTAAATACAATAGATGAAACCCTAAACTTAGCAATGAAACTTGAATCATTCCAAAATAACAAAAAGAGAAGCTATTTGAGGTACCAAAGTGTAGATCAACCTGAAAACAATGAGCAGAAATATAAATTTGAAGGTAGATGCTTTTATTGTAATAAAGTAGGTCACATGGCAAAAGACTGTAAAAAGAGAAAGAGAGACCAAAGTGGTGCACTTGAAAGTACCCGCAGACATGTTCAAACACATGACAACAACAGAGACTGGCATGACCAGCAAGCAGTTAATTTCAAACCATCAAACCAGGGAAACTTCAATTAGCTGAGAGTGAGGGTCAACTTTCAGCTAGTAACATAGAACCTAATGAGAGACCCATATTATTTCAAATAAAGGATAATAACCATGAAGGTTTATTTTTAACTGTTAATATTTCAAACATACCTGTACATTGCTTAGTTGACACTGGCTCTACCATGAGCGTATTACATACCAAGATTTTTGACAAGGTACCTCAAAGAATTAAAGAAAGGTTACAACCTTACAATATAAACCTGAAAATGGCTAACGGCAACCAAGTTAGACCTCTGGGGAAAATTGCCCTACCTTTAGAGATAAATAACCAACTGATTTTCCAAGAACTTGTGGTAGCAGATGTAGAAATACCTGCTGTGTTAGGGTATGACTTCATGAAAACAAACCAATGCATTATAGATGTTAAAGATCAAACCATTCAAATCAACAAGGAGCTCATACCTTGTCAGCTAGAAAGCCAATTACCAAACCTGTTTAGAATCACAATTAGCAAAATGGTAACAATACCACCTAGAAGTGAAATGATAGTTAGAGCTAAAACCTCTGCGGACTTGTCTAAAGGGGGGACCTTACTTATCGACTCAACAACCGAGTCACTCAAAGAGCAGGGTATCTTAGTAGCAAAAACACTTTGTACTATGGAACCTGAAAAGGGGGATGAATCTTCCATACCTTTAAGATTAGTTAATCTAAATGACTGTCCCAAGACATTACGTAAAAATGTAGTAGCAGCCACTGCTGAAGGTATAAACACCCAGAATGTAATTTCTGACCAGGATGAGGGGCAGAACATAGAAATACCTCAGTTCGCTGAGATTTTAGAGCGATGTAAAGAGTCGCTTACCAGTAGCCAAATTGACCAAGTTGAGAGTTGGTTACATAGAAACAAATCTGTCTTTTCAATGTCCAAATTTGATATCGGTAGAACCCATTTAGCCCAACATAAGATTGATACTCAAGATGCCAAACCTATTAAACAGCATCCCAGACGTATTATTGATAAAGAATGTATTCTTGATACTGATGCTAGTGGTACAGGAATAGGGGCAGTCCTATCTCAGATTGGACCTGATGGTAAAGAACATGTAGTGTCCTACTATAGTAAAACTCTTAGCAAACCGGAGAGACAATATTGTGTCACAAGGCGAGAGCTTCTAGCTATTATAAAAGCAGTCAAGAACTTCCACCATTATTTATATGGTACCCATTTTATGATTAGAACCGACCATGGGGCACTCACCTGGTTAACTAATTTCAAAAATCCAGAGGGTCAATTAGCCCGATGGCTTGAAACTCTAGGAACCTATGACTATACTATTAAATATAGAGCTGGTCTGTTACATGGAAATGCAGACGGTCTATCAAGGCGACCTTGCACTAGTTGCAAACACTGCGATCGCAAGGACGCAGACCAAACTGAAAATGACTCAGAAGCAGCAGCTTGTCCCACTACAAGGGCAATACTTAATCCAGAGCCAGATGAAATTGAAGAAACTCTCATTGCTACTAACTGGCTTAGTAATAAGACCAAAGATGAACTCATCAGTTCCCAAAATGATGACCCCATTTTAAGAACCATTATTACATGGATGAAATCCAACCAGAAACCTGAGTGGCAAAACATTTCACATTTATCCAAGATATACAAAGGTTATTGGGCTCAATGGGAAAGACTGATACTTATTGACGGTATATTATACCGGAAATGGTCTAATGTAGAAAATGAAAATGAAACCTTACAGTACGTGTTACCAGCTAAATATAGGGGCGAAGTCTTAAAATGTCTTCACGATGACCCTACAGCAGGTCACTTAGGGGTCACGCGTACCCAGGCTAGGGTTAAAAGCCGATTCTACTGGCTTAATTATAGCGACTTTATTGAAAAGTGGGTACAAGAGTGTGACAAATGTCAAACTAGAAAAGGTCCATCTAAAAATACTAGAGGAGCTCTAAAAACCTATGTTGTGGGTGAAACCTTAGATAGAGTAGCACTTGATATATTAGGCCCCCTCCCAGAATCTCATAGTGGAAATAGATACATACTAGTAGTCACAGACTACTTTACTAGATTTGCCGAGGCTTATCCCTTACCAAACATAGAAGCTGTTACAGTTGCTAACAAGTTTTTAAATGAGTTTATATGTCGCTATGGAGTACCGAAACAAGTTCACTCTGACCAAGGTACTCAATTTACCTCTGAAATATTCACCCACTTATGTTCCAAACTTGGTGTAGACAAAACCAGAAGTAGTCCTTTTCACCCACAAAGCTCAGGCCTAATTGAAAGGTTAAATCGCACAATCGAGGATATGTTGGGAAAGTTTGTACATAAGAACCAAAGAGATTGGGACCAACACCTACCTCTTTTAATGTTAGCATATAGGTCTTCTATACATGAGACAATAGGACAGTCACCTAATTTTATAATGTTTGGTAGGGAGGTCATGGTACCAGTAGTCCTGATTTATGGCAATGCCTACCCTACCTCTAGTCAAACCATTCCTGATTACATAGAAACATTAACTAACCGTATGGAAAAAGTACATGATGTAGTTCGTGTAAAACTCTTAGATTCTGCTGAGCGGCAAAAAAGACGCTATGACATAAAAACTTCAACAATTAAACTTAGTCTGGGTGAAGGGGTTTTGCTTCAAGATACCGAAAAGTATAAAGAAGTCCTAAACTACAAAGTAAATGGGAGGGACCTTATACAATTACCCAGGTGATTTCTGACCTCTTATATAAAATACAAGAGGGACCAAAAACTAAACCAAAGGTGGTACATATCAACAGACTCAAACCTTACCATGGCCACATGAAAAGGTGGTACCAACCCCAAGGGGGGCCTGCCTCTAATACGAGGAGTAAACAGACAGAAAACTGACGGACCAGAAGTTCATATGATTTATTTTAGTTCATTTTAGTTTCTTGTGTCATATACTTATTGATTATTCATATGTGTTGCATAGGCATGATGTTAATGCTAAATGAAGCATGATAGTCTACTATAAAAAAAAAAAATAAAATAATAATAAAATAATTGAGAAAATAGAATACATGGCAGAGGTTTACATGAAATAGCTATGACTATAAGTGTTATGTTTGAGATATGAATAAATGTACGTATACAAAAAGTAAAGGTGTCAAGGAACTATGAAGAACGTTCTATACATCAAACTACCTGCGTAACCAGCAGTTGTGTACGGTACAAGACGTGTGCAGAGTTGTGCACTATTTGTAGTATTAATGTATTTTTTTTTGTCTATATGTCATACCAGTATGGTAGACCTCACCATCTTGAGTACTTACTAGTAATGTCATGAGACGCTTCATGCACGTAAAAGACCCCTTTGTGGACCGCCCAGTAGTGCACCACATAGGCTAAATTTTCCGCCCCTACCCATCTCTCCCCTTTTCCTGTGGTTCTTCAAAATTTACCGGTCCTTTGTGTCCCACCCCATCCCCATATTTCATTCATCATCATCATTTCATGTTCATTTTATCATCCTTTTCATGTTCATCGCCTGTAAATAACCTATATAGCGTTGCACGGGCGTAAAACACCAACTCACTCACTCACCCCAATGACTGAGCATTTATACATACCAATAGCTTACCTAGGACAACGAGAATCAGAGCTAAAATTTCCTTGATGTTATGCATGTACATATAAATTCATGATTGTCTATTGCATTAAATAGTCCAAAAATAGTGGACGACCATGTACTTTTAGGGTTGAATCTTTATATTTGCAGAACCAATAAGATGTTCACACCAGTGTGACACCTGTGGGAAGAGGTTCCCAACCAAGCAGAAACTAAACAAGCACACCAACCACATACATGGGGCTAAGCAAACCTGCCCATTTCCAGGCTGTTCTTGGAGATGTTCAGTCTATGACAACTACAGATTGGACAACCACTATAAGAGATGCCATACTGACATCCCAGTATCATCCAGATCTTCAAGACTACCTCCCAAGTTTGTACCAGCAGAGACCCCTGTCCATGACGTTAGTATGCCGTCCGTGGTGGTCAAACCTGCCGTAATATGTGTTAGCCAAAAACCAGCTGCACTGGGGGCTCCTCCTGAACCCACAGAAGCAGAAACAGCTCGACAGATGGAAAGTCTAGACCAGGAGATGCCTGACTTCGCAGAGCTATTACGTATGTCCCCAAGGACACCATCTCCTATGAAAAGACTGAAGACAGGACCTGCTAGTCTACCACCTGACCTGCAGATGATATCTTCTTCCCAACTATTTTCTAAGTACCTGGCTGATCCTGCATCTCCTGTATCTGGTGGGTACTCACCCAGTGACCCACCATTCCTACCAGAAGCCCGCTTACCTCAGAAATCACCTTCATCACCAGCATCCTCAACTCATACTCTAGCAACTGACCTTCATGGACCTGACCCTACTGCCGAAATATACTGCCCTAAACCTACTGGAACATGGAAAACCACACCTATAGAAATTCCATTGGAAAGGACCTTGTCATATGGTGATCACTGCTTGGACCCTCGACTTTTCTTCGCTGGGGCTCCATCGTCGTATATGGACCACCCGTTGGCTTCAACTATGAGAGAGCATCTGAACTTGTGTAGACAGACCAGGGCTGCTCGGTACCAGAAGCGGCTATTACCAGTTGGTACCTCTACTCTCATCCGAGAGGAGAGGTATTACCTTCCAAATGGATCCCTGCATGAACTTAGAGATACCTGGATTAAGGAACAGAAATAAGTTTTATTTTTTTTTAATAAGTGTTAGGTAGGTTTCTGCTAGGTAGGTGTTCCTCTTATTTTTAGTTCGGGACGAACTCTTCCCTGGGTGGGGGGGGGGGTGGTAGTGTCACGAGTTAGGGGTTAGGCTGTAGGTTTATATTATTGATCATTTCTGGTTGACAGTAAACGCTCATGTTTATTTTTTGTTTCACTCGCGTTCGTAGTTTGCTGTCAACCATCGCGACTATGATGGACATTCATGAACTATTTATTGATGTTATATGTACTGCTATGCGTTATTATATTGTGTATTATTGTATATTCATTGCTATTTATGGGAATTATTAGGCATGAGTTCGTCCTACTGTTTTATTCCAAGGGGGGTCCCGTGTCCCATTCCCGCTTGAGTTTTCGTTTTATTCACTTGTCAGTCCCTCTTACCATTCTCGCTTGTTTGTGTAAGGGTGATATATTGTAATGGGCTATGCATTCCGTTAAGGGTAAGCCCCGTTAAATCCCATTTCACATATTTCCAGGTTGTAAACATTTCGTTTCTTTATAAATTCCGCCATGCTGCTTGTTTACTTCTATTGTGCACCGGGAAGAAGTCCCGTTAGATGAACTTTTGTGAACTGAGGCGACCTATTGACCTGAGAGGGGCCCAATCGTTATCCCTGTTTTGTCCCACCAGAGTCCCACGGTGGGATTCGAATAAAACCCGCTGCGCGTTCAAATTTCTTCAGTCAGCGGCCCGCGACCAGGGTACTACAACGTTTTTGAATACCTATAAATTAAACCAGAGCTTTCCACCCGCTGGCGTCTCAAATCCGCTACCAGGATAATTTCATACCTGAGTAAGCAGCCCTATAGAATAATTTACATACGTTATTTGTATGACCTGATCTGACCTGACCTGTGTATTGACCTGGAAACTAGTCCGAAGACAACGATAAACATAAATTTTACTTCATTCCCCAGCCCAATTTATAAATAGGGGGTCCCCGTTTTATTCTACAAAGCTCTGGTAGGGATTTTAATTATTTATTGTAACTTATTATATTATATAGTAATTCTATAAAGTGAATTACTCTGTTATAAATTTATTAAATTGTTATTACTTAGAATCTACTGAGTTGGTCTCATTTTCAAATATTTCTATAGTACATAGATCAAAATACATAGAGTATATATATAAAAATACACCTATAAAAACAGATCATCAGTGCCTTACCAATCGGCTGAACATGCTACCAATGTTTGTCACGCTACCAGTGAGTTAGTTAACATGATACCAGTGTAAACTTCATTTTTTTAAACCATTTTACTTTATCTGTAACCAAGATTATAAGTACCAGTTATACCCGCTTAGGGTAACAAACCCATCACTACTTTATTAGTAGTACCAACCAGTTACGGTTACGGAAAACACACATATACCCAAAACGTAACAGTATGTTCAACCAAACAGGGTCTCCTACTTTGAAAGTATATTGGTTTAAAATTTATATCATGATTACGCTTCTGTTTATTGCTAGCAGACGCAATGTTTTTTCGAGCTTTGTTGTGCAACTTCCACAGTAACTCTTGTATTTTCTGTTTATATTCGTTACAGGCTACAGTTTCATTTGGATAAGAATCCCTTTGCGGATAGGACCCATAGACCTAATCTACACGTGCAGGGAATTGAATTTCCCGTCCCAGCATCATTATGCAAGGCGACAATTCAGTCGTGTCATGTTCAGAGGAAATATAGGCCATGAGAGCCCATGGGACATATTCTTCTCAGTCTTTCTGATTCTTACTGACATATTTGCTTGAAATATCCCCAATAGACCTATTTAGTCTCTCTACGAGCCCATCAGACTGTGGTTCTGGTTTTGTTTATTGTAAGTTTTCCATACATCTCTTTGAGTGAGTGAGTTGGTGTTTTACGCCCGTGCAACGCTATATAGGTTATTTACAGGCGATGAACATGAAAAGGATGATAAAATGAACATGAAATGATGATGATAAATGAAATATGGAGATGGGGTGGGAAACAAAGGACCGGTAAATTTTGAAGAACCACAGGAAAAAGGGGAGAGGTGGGTAGGGGCGGAAAATTTAGCCTATGTGGTGCACTACTGGGCGGTCCACAAAGGGGTCTTTTACGTGCATGAAGCGTGGCACTCTCCACACACGTTGGCCCACTATGGTCGGCGGTCAGGGTTTCCGTATTATAGACCTGACAACCCCCGCGGACGAGGGCTACCCTATTCAGCCACCTAGGGTACACACTTGGTCGCTCTGTGGGCTGAGCACTGACCCGACGTCAGAATCCCAAGACCCTTAGTCGCCTCTTACGACAAGCTAGGCTCTGCTGCGGGCCTATTCGCCACCCGGGCCCCGCACGGGACCATACATCTCTTTGAAGAGATTTGATTCAAATTGCCGACCCTGGTCAGTATGGAGTTGGCGAGGAACACCAAATCTACATACAAAGTTGTTAAGGAAGCACTCAGCAACCGTACGTGTTTGAAATTTAGATTTGGCACCGAAGGTGTGAATGCATCTGATATTCAGTTTCAGCTGGTAAAAAAATTCTAGAGAAACGTTATACGGTATAAAGTGATTGATTCCTCTGATGAACAAGATAAAGGTTTTAACTGACAAGTTGACACCATGTAAATAAAATCAAAATTACCCACTCAATTATTGTCATCGGTTGTCCCTCGATAGATTTTATATATTTACCTAAATGTTTTCTCTTGAAATTTTAATTGATAATTTGATTGTCAACATGTATACAAACACTTGGAAATGACATAAATGAATTCCATTTGTTGACACACCGTTCTATCATTGATTCCGTCTGAACATTGGATACACATTGTTTTTGTGACACTGTAATCTATAGGTGCTAATTAATCAACCCATTTCTTGATCATTTGGAGTTTGGTGGTAAATGAACGACCGACGTAAGTTGAATTATTGTACTTTGATTTATACATGGAAATTTTTCTTTTTTTACGGATCAAATCTTATTGAATGCCCCGATTTGACCGATGTGTAAAGTTTCATATTTTTCAGATGTTTGATTGTAGAGAAAACACTTCTTTCAGCTACCAGCTTGCCTAAAATCTATTCAAGTGTTTTGCATCAACAGTTTTTTTTTTGAAATTATACAAAGGTAATAACAAAACTACCGAACTTGAATGATCAATCTCATAGTCCAGAGAAAATGACAAAAACGAATCAGTCATACCGGAGAATTGGTGGATCGCAATGGTCCTGACTTGGTACAGGCATTTCAAACGAAATGGTGGGTTGAACCAGGTTTTATGGCGCCAAACCTCCCTCTTCCATTGCGATCTTAGGATCCGGTAATGACCATAGAACACAACATAGTTGTGAGACACAATAGGGATATTGAGGTGATAATCTCAGTACAGCAGACCAGTCAAACACTAATCAAAACAATTAACTATCATATCTTTTAAGTCAATTTTAAATATTGAAACCTTTAGTAAAGAAAATATATAGCCACACAATTAAATAGAAAATAAAGTAGAATCGCATGTTAGATAAAAAAAAACATTTAATGCTTTCGACATTTTAAGTAGTTGTACCAAACAAAAACAGTCGGATCATTTATACCTCATTTAATAGCAGGTATTTCGTACTATAGATTGACGAAGTTTAACAAAATAGACAATGAAGAGATGTGGAATAAGTGTACGCGACACAACAAACATTAAAGAAACGGCAATTAAAAAATCAATGGAAAACAGCCAGCAGTCTCCAACATGACCAGAGGTCACTGCTCGCTGTCTTGCACTGGCACAAGACTAAAAAAAACAATACTTAAGATTCAAACAAATCCCCAGATAATCAACTAAAGACCCATTTCTGGACATAAATAAAAAAACAGATAGTAAACAGGGTCAATCAAAAGCTTTGACAAGGACTCCTGGCTTAGGGCAGGCACATATAAAATGTGGCGGGGTTTAACTAGTTTTTTTTTGCCCAACCTTTCCCCTATTGGTAATCTTGTACAAAACACAGAAAATAACGCACTTTAACAATCAAATCGATAACAGTTCAATTCACCAAGAGAGAACCTATACGAGAAAAACGAGACGTATAAAAACTCTCTGGAGAACACTCGCAGCAACTGACAGCTAGCTAAGAAGCATTTATCGACTGATGTAAAAAAAAATCAAACATCGATTCTTAATCCAACATAACACTTCAAACAACTAATGATTTAGTATAATATCATCACACATCAATTCGGGATGTGATATTCCTTTTACACTGAATGAGTGAGTGAGCGAGTTGGTGTTTTACGCCTGTGTAACGCTAAATAGGTTATATACAGGCGATGAACATGAAAAGGGTGATAAAATGAACATGAAATGATGATGATAAATGAAATACGGGAATGGGATTAGGCTTAATTTTCCGCCCCTACCCACATTTCCCCTTTTCCTGTGGTTCTTCAAAATTAACAGTTCCGTTGTTTCCCACCCTTTTACAATCAAAAAACGACATGCATGTATAGTTAATTTTTTCAATAGGATACCCATAATTATGAACGAATTTAGTAAAAGTTTTGTTTAGTTTGTGGTATCGATAACCTTGTTTTAGTAATTATTCTGTAATGAAATGGTTTTTGTCATTAAAATCAGAAACACCACTGACACTGAGATTTATCACTCACATTCGGTACTACTGTTGTTACCTTTATTATTTCATAAAAAGTATATAAAATATTTCAATCTCAAGCATAAGTCGTTCTTAGTTTTGTTGTAGAGATGTTATATTGTTTTCATATCATTATGACCTTTTCTTTCACAAATCAATCAAGTGCTTTAAAACACATTCAACAATTTTTATGAATCACATTTGGTCCGAATTAATTAATTATAAAAGGATTGCATTCTTTGTAGACAAGGACATGTGTAAAACTGTCTTATTAGCAATTAATATTTGCATACATTAAATATAACGTGGTCATTAAAAGTTGATATGAGTAACTGTCTCTTGTGGAGAACAATTCACTAGAAATACATGTACATGTAATACCTTTTCAATTTTGACTGAGCTTAAGACCCTTTCATAGTGGAACAAATCTCAAATTAAGTGCAATTGTATTGTCTTAAGACACTTGTAAATGCTCAAATTGTGTGTGAATAGTTCCACGCTTCATGCACGTAAAAGAATACTTAGTGGGCCACCATTGATACACCACTTCCTTTCCTTTTAACAAGTGCTTTTCCTTTTCACTTTTATTGTTTTACTCCGGGATTCTGTCTTATCAAAGTGGTGTACAAAAAAGGGTGATACGATGAAGTTAAAGAAATGGGGATACAGGGCCGATCGGGGATAAGAGTTGACGTTGCCACTGGAAAATTGGAGGGACATTAGGATCGGGCATTTAAGTTTCCTGCAGCGTATTCTACTCTTATCGAGACCTGCAATAGGGCTAATTAATATACAAGGAATGTGCCATTTTCTTAACACGGTTCATCACTATAGTTGGAGGTAAGGTGCATGACGACTAGTCCCGTGCGGGACCCGGGTGGCGAATAGGCCCGCAGCAGAGCCTAGCTTGTCGTAAGAAGCGACTATGGGTCTTGGAATTCTGACGTCGGGTCAGTGCTTAGCCCACAGAGCGACCAAGTGTGTAACCTAGGTGGCTGAATAGGGTGGCCCTCGTCCGCGGGGGTTGTCAGGTCTATAATACGGAAACCCTGACTGCCGACCATAGTGGGCCAACGTGTGTGGAGAGTGCCTTTTCATGTTCATCGCCTGTAGATAACCTATATAGCGTTGCACGGGCGTAAAACACCAACTCACTCACGCATGACGACTCAGACAGTTATTATGACTGGGCTATCCCCCATCCCAGGCGACCACCTGGAGCACGCATCCCAGTTGTTCTGTAGGCCAATGTTACCTGACCCAATGTCGGATTCCGCTCAGAAACCTAACACCGGGGTCAGGCCGCTTTGCCCACAAAGCGACTGGGATGTGTGCCCCAGGCGGTTGAATGGGGCAGCCCTGACATCGAGAGATGCGGGGTCGTCAGGCGATAATGCGGAAAACCTGACCGCAAACCATAGTGGTGCACCGTGTTGGGAAAAATGTCACGTTCCTCGCACGTTAAAGAACCCTGCTGCAGGTCTCGGTAAGAGTAGGACCCGTAGGATCCCCATGCAGGAGGCAAAATTTCCCGTCCCTACCCATCACTCCTTTTTCCAGTGGCAGTCAAAACTCTCCTACCCGATTGGCCTTGTGTCCCCATTTCCTCCACTTCAATCATCATTTCATGTTCATTGTATCACCACTTTCATGTTCATCTCCCGGATATAGCCGAAATCGCGCTGCTTGGGAGTAAAGCAATAACTAACTAACTAAAGTGATTTCTTTTCTAAAAACATATACGCCACTCGAAACCCCCGTTGTATTGTGCTTCATTTATATGGGATCTGTTTGATAACGTCTATAATATGGCAAGAATAAGATCAATTGTACTTATAACAAATAATTAACCACTTGTTATGTGAAGAACGTAGTTCACGGTCTCCAACTCACCAACTCACTTACTGAAAAAGATGATAACATGAATTTGAAATGATGATGAGATTTGAAATATGGGGAATGGGATGGGAAACAAAAGGAACAGTGAATTACTATGACCACATGAATAGGGGAGAGGTGGGCAGGGGCGGAAAAAATGTGATGCACTACTTGGTGGTCCAGACAGGGATGGTTTACGTGCATGCAGCGTGGCACTCTCCACACACGTTGGCCCATTATGCTTTGCGGTCAGGTTTTCCGCATTTTGACAACTCATATTTGGAAGTCCCGCTAACGTATATTCATGCATTGCATTTGGATAGGAATTTGCCCGATTGTTGGTCGTGTGATATAGACCATAATTCAGAGAAAAATCACTATTTTGATCAAACGGTTTACACATTATTTATTTTACTTAAACAAAACCAAGTATAGACAGCTATCATTTATCTTTTCACACATTAAATCTTTTATATCAATTCATCAATGCCGTAATGTTATAACCCTTAGCATTTCAAAAATAAATTACCTAATGAATCTTAATTTTTAGCCGGGGTAATCGCTAGCGATTAGCCACGGCTTTAGCTACGATAGCCTTTCGGTAAGATGGTTTTTCCGGCGGTTCACCAAAAACCTATTAATAGAAATATCAATACACGCTTGCAATATAGTCCTTTTCCAGGTCTGTTTTTTCGTCGCTTAACTCGCAATTATGTTATAAAACTTATTTATTTAGTTTATAAATTTTGTACAAGTATAAAAGACGCCTATCTGATGCGATAGTATTAAATGATTTATAAAGAATACAAATGCGGATTGATATTTTGTTTATAGGAGTGTACGCCGATCTCATTAGTGAAGTCATATTCACTAATTTGCATCTCATTAAGTGTCAAAACAAACATCGATGGACAGGATAAAATACCCAAAGTTCAAATCCTCATAACTTTTTTATTTGATCAGAGAAAATTGTTCTGCAAACGGTTCGTTTATAAAGAATTTATTCATATTTACCATTATGATAATTGATTTGAAAATAAGGCTTAAAAATAAATTTTCTGTAAATTATTTCTAGACCAAATAATTTTTATACAAAATTTTTAATCAACCATATTTGAACTTCGATCTTTAGAACCAATGAATATATTTATTTTCAAAATGCACTACAAAAACGATCTTTTTGTGAAAATTGTAGAACCAAAAGCAATTTTACAAAAAATGTAAGTGTGACTTCTCTGGTACCCAGTGTGTTTAACAGATTTCGATTAAATTTATAATACCCCCCACTTCAAAAGTGGGGGTATATAGTGATAGTGGTGTCCGTCCTTCCGTCCGTCCTTCCGTTACACTTCAGGGTACCCATCTCTTATCCGCAACTCCTCCTAAACCCCTTGGTGGATTTTCATGAAACTTACACATAATCTTTGTGACATAATGTAGATGTGCACCTACTATTTTAAAATTTGATCAGAATGATTTTTGGAGTTTCCCATAGCAAAACACGGACTTAGCCATTCGCCTACATGGGGGTACCCATCTCTTATCCGCAACTCCTCCTAAACCCCTTGATGGATTTTCATGAAACTTACACACAATTGTTTTGACATAATGTAGATGTGCACTTACACTATTATAAAATTTGATCAGAATGGTTTTTGGGGTTTCCCATAGCAAAACATGGACTTAGCCATTCGACTACATGGGGGTACCCATCTCTTATCCGCAACTCCTCCTAAACCCCTTGATGGATTTTCATGAAACTTTTACACAATCTTTGTTACATAATATAGATGTGCACCTACTATTTGAAAGTTTGATCAGAATGATTTTGGGGTTTCCCATAGCAATACATGGACTCAGCCATTCGACTACATGGGGGTGTCCATCTCTTATCTGCAACTCCTCCTAAACCCCTTGATGGATTTTCATGAAACTTACACACAATCTTTGTGACATAATGTAGATGTGCATCTCCTATTCTAAATTTTATGTGATTATTTTTTTTTGGGGGGGGTATTTATTTGTGAGCTGCGGCTCACAGTTTTTCTAGTTTTAAAATGATAAATTCTACAGGAGTTACAGGACAGATTTTGATCAGTTGTATTCATCTCAGATGTTTGTATAATAATACTATTTTGAGTTTCGAGTTGAACAAAGCTAACATAAATAATGATATTATTGTCAAAGTAAAATTTCAACGGTTGTAAGGTGTGGAACGGTTCCTGTAGCAATCTTGTTAATTTGTATGTTTTTCCTATAGAATGAGAGAAATCTTATGCTTTATAAATTGTTTAGTTTAAGTTTACAATTCAACACAATTTTCACAACTTCTTCTCATGGGTTATTCCGTGTTTAATTAAAAAAAAATGGTGTTTGGTTAGCCTACAGAATTAAACGTTGCTTGCTCATCTGAAAAAAAAGTTGTAATAAGCTATACAGAGGAAGTTGTCCGTTGGCCTGCAAAATATATAGATAAGCTGTAGCAAATGTGATGTACAGAACTTATCAATTCAGTTGAACCGATGGGTCAACACAAAAAAAGTAATAGAAACACGCGTGTTTTTTTTCATTTGGCCTAATGGGATAATTTCATTGCAACAGGGGGTCAAAAAGGGGACTTCCACCAGAAATCGACTTTTTTATTTGAGTTCCGATGCGATTTGCAAACTCTTTTCATTGGAATCCTTGTGAAAATCCCTGCCTACTTTTAAAAATCAGATTTGCAACATTTTTAACGTTTTTGAGAAATTAAGGATTGAAGGGGCAAAAAACGCCATGTTTAAGTGTTTGTTGAGGCAAATAGTTTTACACAAGAAATTAAGTTGTAGTGGGCCCGCCAATTCAGTTATGAAGCTTTAATATGATGATAACCGTATAGCGGAAAATTTTCGCAAGGTTCTAATTTTCGCTATATTCGCGACCATTACTTTATCGCGAAATTAAGAGCCCGCGTAAAATATCTCTAATCAACATTAATTTTTATTGAGACTACTATAAAATCGCGAAAATAAATGTCCGCGTATATAACAACTTATTCATTTAATTGGTATGAAATCGCGATTTGAACACCGCGAAAATTACCCGCTATACGGTATATCCACTGAAAGAAGAACGGTGTTGTATTTGGGGATTGTGGCCAAAAGCGGCTAAAATGGGTGTATTGAAAAAACGGCTGTATAATTTTTATTGCTCATTCAATTTACAAAATTCTTTTTATTGAATTCCTCATTATATGTCAACTTAATACGTCAGTGGTTTTCATATATATTTCACCGTAACATTGCTACAGGTGACTAAAGACAAGACCAAGCCCAAAAAATCAACTTAAAAAAAAATGGTTCGATTTTCAAAATCTTTTTTTCATTGGAATCCTTGTTACAATCCCTTTTACACAAAAGTATCTTTTTATTTTTATTTTTTGCAACACATACACACTTTATATTTGTAGATTACCCCGGCTACCAGTACTTTCAGTACTTTGATTAATTTTATTTTCTTATAATACGTGTATAAGATTCAAAGGATATAATATATCAATGCTGATGCTCTGCGACATTGGATGTATGATCAGTATTTTGACAAATACTGGTAAAATCAATGCCATTTTGCATGTAATACAACATGTTTAAACATCAGTGATCATATTCCTAATAATGAAACACCACGTATATTTTATATTCCTGTGATGGATATGTATAAATTATCAATCTGGGTTTTTAGCATTAATAGTATGTTTGGGAATGGGTGAAGGGAAGATTTGCTGTTTAATAATTTTGTGGAGTCATCCAGGCGAAGGCATGTACCATTTTTTAGAGACTTAAGTTTTGAACCAGAGCTTTAATTTTTCACGCTTCTCTAGACAAACCTGTTTTTATTCGACGTTCTAGTTTGAAAGCTGCTGATCTTACTTTCAGGTGCAGTCTGGTAATTTTAATTTGCTAGTGGTCCTGTGCGGGGCCCGAATGGCGAATAGGCCCACAAGAGCCTAGTTTGTCATAAGAGGCGACTAAGAGTCTTGGGATTCTGACGTCGGGTCAGTGCTCAGCTCAAAGAGCGACCAAGTGTTTACCCTAGGTGGCTGAAAAGGATGCAATCGTCCGCGGGGGTTGTCAGGTCTATAATACGGAACCCCTGACCGTTGACCATAGTGGCCCAACGTGTGTGGAAAGTGCCACGATTCATGCACATAAAAGACCCCTTTTTGTACCGCTAAGTAGTGACCACATAGGCTACTTTTTTTGCCCCTTACCACCTCTCTCTTTTCCTCTGGTTGTTCAAAATTTACAGTTCCTTTGCACAGTTCCCACCAACCCAAAATTTCATTTATCATCATCACTACATGTTCATTTTATCATCCTCTTCATGTTCATTCCCTTATAATTGCTTACCCGTCCGGAGCACCTGTGTTTACTCTTGTTTCGAGTTCATGTTGCTGAATGTGGTTTTGTTATGTGTGTTTTTTTTCAGTGTATATTTGTCGTTGTGTGGTTTTTTGACTCGTATCCCTGAAGGCAATGTGAGCTTTCGCCATCATTTGGCGTCCGACGTACGTCGTCCGACCGTCGTTCAATTTGTTCTTAAATCTTCTTCTCTGATACCGCTTATCCAAATGTAATAAACTTAGTAGGGTTGTTCTGTAGTATGACCTCTACAGAACTATTGTTCGAAATTTTGATGCCGCCATGGCTAAAAATAGAACACAGGGGTAAATTGTAGTTTTTTTGTAAATAACTCAAAAACGGTAATAGATATCAAAATTATGATTAAAGTGGTCAGCACATCAAAATCTACCTGCTCTAAAATTTTGAAGAAGATCCAACAATCGTTTTAGGAGTTTTTTCCTTTTTGTTTTATTTTTTTTTTCAAATTTGCACATTTTTAGACCAACATCTAGAAAACTATACAAGATATTTGAAAAAAATAAAATTGCATATGGTTAAGCACATAAAGATCTACAAATTATGTAAGGGGTCAAAGGAGTAGGTTCGCGAACCTTCATATTTTACCCTAAAATTTTCAAGTATTAGATAATCATGTCAATAGTAGTGTGTACAGCCATGTACCAAATAGATACTTTGGAAAAAAAAATTTCAGGACCAACTTAATTTGTTACCAAAAGGATTTTGTGGTACATGGGTGTTGCGGTCACTTCCCAGAGCGAAAATTATTAATAATTTGCTAAAAAACAGCCGATTTGGTCAATTTTGTGCAATTTGTTCAATTTTGACGTCACTATGACGTCACAGTAGGGTCAAAAATATTTGACCCTTATCAACCCTAGTCCTTTCAGTTTTTGCAAATAACTAAAAAACGATAATAGATATTTAAATTCTGGCTGGGATAAAAGTGATCAGCACAACAGATCTACCTGCCTTGATCTTTTGAAGATCTGACAATGGTTGTAGGAGTTATTGCCCTTTTTTCAAATTTTGCACCTTTTTAAAACAATATCTTGAAAACTATACAAGATATTTGTACAATTTAAAATGCATTTGGTGAAGCACATAAAGATATACAAACTATATGATGAGACCTTTCCTGATAGGAGTTGTTTCCCTTAGAACGTGAAAATTTATCATTTCACAGACTAACATTTCTTTGTATATATCAAGCTTATTAGTATCATTGAATATAAGGGGAGCGATTCAGGCTCATAGGAGCCTCTTGTTTTTCGTTGTCATGATTTTTCGTCAACCCATTTTGTCTTTGTCTTTTCGGTATTATGATATGTGATTACCCCTTTTGTACACCTTTGCTTCTCCCAAATTGGAGTCCCGCCTAATCAAAAACTTTATCAAATGAAGGTGTAAACAACTATCAGAATCAATGTGTTTTATTCCATAATACTATCTTGAGCTAATTGAAAGAATCTTATTGATCCATCTTCGGAAACCCAGGGAACTCATTCATCACCCCTTGGTCATGACACATAAAATGACTCGTTTTTCATAGGTTTGTATCGAGCCTTCTGAGCTATCCTCGGAAACCCAGGGGTTCTCTCTCGCTAACTCATTCATCACCCCTTGGTCATTACACATGAAATGCCTCGTTTTTTATAGTTTTGTATCGAGCTTTTTGGTTAACATCATCGGAAACCCAGGGGTTGTTCTCTCGCTTACTTATTCCCCCTGAGTTTCCGACGATGTCTGATAAGGTCGCAATACATTTTTCTAATGGGATTATAGCCTGTTTGTGTATTGAAATTTTACCAAGTTTAAGAATTACAAATTAATACCAAAACGCGGGTATAAATGGTCAATTTGAATATGCTATATAATCGATATTTCAAGGAGTAACCTCTCATCAGTAGCATTTAAATCAAAACATTGGAGGGTCAAACTCAAAAACTGTTGAAAACGAAAAGCACTCAAAACCAAAACGTTTGAACAAGGAAGCCAAATCCAGCACCGAGGATATCGACCATGTGCATTACAAGGATATCAGACCAGGAAAGCACAAACGAACAAAATCATACGAAATGACCCAGTGGTAATGAATGAGTAGGCGAGAAAAGAATCCCCGGGTTTACGAGCATGCTTATTGAACTCATTAATTAATTTAACTAATAAATTAATTTATTGTTTTGTGTAGCAAGACATTACTCGATAGAACTTTTTGTTCATCTCTCTTGCTTTAAAAGTATTCAATTTTAAAGATGACCATGAACTATTGCCTTAACACAGCCCCCCCCCCTATATAACATTTTCAAGTTGCCTCATCGCGAAATTTAGTATCCAAGAAGATGAGATTTCACAGAGATCGAAATAGCACACCACCTCTGCCCATTAAAATGTTCTATACGTTCGTTTTCGTTCATCTGATAACTCACTGAAATGTAACTTTCAAAGGCCGAAGAACACATTCAGTTGACATTTATGTGCTGACAGTGCACGGCCGCATGAACGTAAGTAAAACTAACAACAAACCTAATGGACTGGTGTGATCAATGTCATTTATCAAAGAAGAAGAAAATAAAATAAAACAAGACAGTGACGAACTAGAACAAGAGGCTCCCAGGAGCCAGGTCCTTAAGCCATAAGGGTCTTCTAAAAGGGATCAACGGACAGCTTCCAAGTTATGAAGACTTAGCAAGCAACAACTTTTCTCTATCTGCAGTAGTTTTCATTCTATAGTGCAAAAACATGAAAAAACGCTAAAGCTGAATTAAAAACGGCCTTTATTTCTACAAAGGGTCATCGGGCAGCTTTGACTCATTGAGGACTCATTGTAGAGCTTAAGTAACAACACGCCAACTGGACTTGTGTGATCAATCTCACTTATAAAAGAAGGAAAATAAAATAAGGGAGTGACGTACTAGAAAATTACATGTATGGACAATTTGTGGACCCCCAAATATGCTTTATTTTCCGCTCCCACTCATTTTTTTCAAATAACAGTTTCTTTGTTTTCCATCACATCCCTTATATTTCTCATCATTCATTTCATGTTTATCGCCTTTATATAATCTATATATAGTGTGTAAAACACCAACTCACTCATCGTGTTTTGACCTGACAACCCCGCGCACGTTGGCCAGCCACCTAAGGTATGATTGCAAAGTTAAGTGTTCTTGCTAGATATTGTTTATCTTGGATAAAAACTGAACTAGCCTAATGATATAACACAAGGTATAAATTTGATCTTGGATCAGAACAGTGAACTACCCAAATGATAATAAACAAGGTATAAATCTGTAAGGATTGTTTTGTTTCATGCCGTCAACCAAATATTAAAAATCTCATCAAAAGTCTGATATATAATTATGAGCACTGTCTTTGTCATGTAATGAAGTTTTAAGAATACCTCCTTCGAGACTAATTTCTCTGAACTATCCTTACAAGCTAAATTTGCATGTAAGTGGTTATTATGTTCATACAACTAAGGTAGCATTAATGACCATGTTTGGGTTCTATGATCTGTATGTTTCAATCTCGTTTCTTTTAGCCGTATTGTATGTAATCAAACACGATAAAGTTGTGTCCATGTGAATCTTGATATAACCTTCTGCATTGTCGATCGAACAACCGATCATATTCATTTTGTTCATTTTATCACCTTTATCGTGTCCATCGCCTTTAAATAACCTTGTCCCGTGCGGAGCCCGGGTGGCGAATAGGCCCGCAGCAAAGCCTAGCTTGTCTAAGAGGCGACTAAGGGTCTTCGGATTCTGATGTCGGGTCAGTGCTCAGCCCACAGAGCGACTAAGTGTGTACCCTAGGTGGCTGAATAGGGTGGCCCTCGTCCGCGGGGGTTGTCAGGTCTATATAACGGAAACCCTGACCGCCGACCATAGTGGGCCAACGTGTGTGGAGAGTGCCACGCTTCATGCACGTATAAGACCCCTTTGTGGACCGCCAAGTAGTGCACCACATAGGCTAAATTTTCCGCCCCTATCCACCTCTCCCCCTTTTCCTGTTTTTTTTCTAAATTTACCGTTCCTTTGTTTCCCACCGCACCTCATATTTCATTTATCATCATCATTTCATGTTCATTTAATCATCCTAATGATATTCCCCGAGGTTAGCCCGCTCCGGCACCAACACTTTTTGAGTTGGAGAATACATCAAAGCTTTAAATTATCCGTCTAAATTTCAAAATTGTCTAAACCCTAAGGTTCTTCCTACCCCAGACATAGGTTGACTATCTTAGTAATAATTTGGTTCCCCAGTTTGGTATTTTTGGTTATACTGTTCTATGCTCTTCATATTTATACAGTGTTTGGCATTTTCAATATTTTTGGTAGAGCGCCTCTGATGAGTCTTGAATAGACGAAACGCGCGTCAGGCGTAGCAAAATTTAATGTCTGGAACTTTGTTGTCATTTGTATTTCGAACACACGTGAAGGTTAGCACTGCTGGTGGAGTGTAAATTCCCCGAAGTTAGCCCGCTCCGGCACCAACACTTTTTGAGTTGGAGAATACATCAAAGCTTTAAATTATCCGTCTAAATTTCAAAATTGTCTAAACCCTAAGGTTCTTCCTACCCCAGACATAGGTTGACTATCTTAGTAATAATTTGGTTCCCCAGTTTGGTATTTTTGGTTATACTGTTCTATGCTCTTCATATTTATACAGTGTTTGGCATTTTCAATATTTTTGGTAGAGCGCCTCTGATGAGTCTTGAATAGACGAAACGCGCGTCAGGCGTAGCAAAATTTAATGTCTGGAACTTTGTTGTCATTTGTATTTCGAACACACGTGAAGGTTAGCACTGCTGGTGGAGTGTAAATTCCCCGAGGTTAGCCCGCTCCGGCACCAACACTTTTTGAGTTGGAGAATACATCAAAGCTTTAAATTATCCGTCTAAATTTCAAAATTGTCTAAACCCTAAGGTTCTTCCTACCCCAGACATAGGTTGACTATCTTAGTAATAATTTGGTTCCCCAGTTTGGTATTTTTGGTTATACTGTTCTATGCTCTTCATATTTATACAGTGTTTGGCATTTTCAATATTTTTGGTAGAGCGCCTCTGATGAGTCTTGAATAGACGAAACGCGCGTCAGGCGTAGCAAAATTTAATGTCTGGAACTTTGTTGTCATTTGTATTTCATGTTCATCGCCTGTAAATAACCTAAATAGCGTTGCATGGGCGTAAAACACCAACTCACTCACTCACTTAAATAACCTTTATAGCGTTATAGAAAAAAATAACCTTGAAATTTGGCACATAAGCTTGCTTTTCATTTTCGGTCTCTAATTTTTTTTTAATTATCGGATTGGATTTTGTGGCAGCGGGGGTATTTGTTTGTGAGCAGCTGCTCACAGTTTTTCTAATTTTAAAATAAGATGTTTGTACCAGTTCAGGTCTTATTACAATGTGTATTGCCTTGTTTTATCTTTTGTTATCGGACTGTTGAGTGATCGTCACAGTTCTGTAGTTTTTTTATCACTCTTATCTTAATTATTAACGAAAATATGCCAATTGATGGCGATTTAAATGAGTTTGTTGGTGTTTAATTGACAAAGAACAATGAATAATCTTTTTTTTTTCTTTTAGGGCCATACATTCTTTGCTTTTGCAATCTCAGGTATTATTGTGTATTCACTGTAAATGACAACTTCTTGCTTCATTATTAAATGAATTAAAATAATTAAATGGGTGGCGAATAGGCCCGCAGCAGCGCTAAGCTTGTCGGTAAAAGTCCACTAAAGAGCGCTCAGAATCCTGACATCGGGTCAGGCCGCTTTGCCCACAAAGCGACTGGGATGTGTGCCCCAGGTGGTTAAATGGGGCAGTCTTGACATCGAGAGATGCGGGGTCGTCAGGCGATAATACGGAAAACCTGACCGCAAACCATAGTGGTGCACCGTGTTTGGAAAAATGTCACGTTCCTCGCATGTTAAAGAACCCTGCTGCAGGTCTCGGTAAGAGTAGGACCCGTAGGATCCCCATGCAGGAGGCAAAATTTCCCGTTCCTACCTATCACTCCCTTTTCCATCGGCAGTCAAAACTCTCCTACCCGATGGCCTTGTGTCCCCATTTCCTCCACTTCATCATCATTTCATGTTCATTATATCACCACTTTCATGTTCATCTCCCGGATATAGCCGAAATCGCGCTGCTTGGGAGTAAAGCAATAACTATCTATCTATCTGCTTCATTATTACATGCAACTTGATAAGTTTGTGTATTTGAGTGGCTTTATTTAAAAAACTCATGAAACTGTGTGAATAATTACACGGTGATTTAAGTCAAGTAATTCATATCACGGCCGTCATTCGGTATCGTGAGTTTTTGACTCGTGAAGGAATCGACAACGGCGGCAAAGTATAGAAAGCTGCTCGTGGAGGGAGGAGGCAACGGCTCGTGGTGGAGGAATTCGGACATTTCAAATAGAAGGTTAGTCTTCTATTCTAATTTTCTTATATTTATATACAAAATATTCAAAAAACAAATATGTCTCACAAAATTAATGAACATTATGAACAAAAGCCAACGAAAAATAAAAATAAAAATGCATTACTTTCTTCAAACTCATTCAAGGCGAATATTTCGTCATAATTTTTTCTGTAAACAAACATGTTATTCTACGAATTGCGGGTTGCCTTTTGCATAAAACGTTACAAATTTGGCATGTGCGTGTGCAGCATCTTTTGTTTTTACATATTCCACACCATTATAATGATTTAAAGAAAAAATGTATTAATGAGCTAAGAAAAATATGCTCGGTACCGAAAAATCGACTCGTGATGAATGGTGTACCGTATTTTTTGCTCGTGAATTATGCTCGTGATGGAGGAATTTATCAATTATAAAAACTTTGTACCGGCACTAGAATCAATCATAACCTAAATGATATTGCATATAATACTTATATATTTTTTTAACAAATTCGCTTGGGTATTTATTGTCATATTTTTATAACTGTAGATCATGAAAAGAAGAAAGAGCAATAATAATGACAACAGAAAGAGACATTGGGCAATAAAGAGAAGAAAGGTACAAACAACAACACCAGGAGAAAATGGGACGACGACCACATCACCAGTCGAAGACGAGACAGTAACACCAGTTGAAGATGAAACAGCCACGCAAGTCGAAGATGAAAAAGTAACACCAGTAGAAGATGAAACATCCACACTAGTCGAAGATGAGACAATAACACTAGTCGATGATGGAAAAGTTTAAATTGTACTGATTACCCTTAAAGTTCAGCTCAACAGAAGAAAAACTGAGACATAAAGACAAAAATATATAATATAAACGGAATATAGCGCAACTCTCGTTTAACCACTTGTTATCAACTGACTGCTGCGTGTAACTTAGAATCATATCGAATTAGAATACGACTCAACACTTCAAACAATAATTTAGTGAAGCGTGATCACTCACACACTTGATCGTTTAAAAAGTGATACAAGTTTAAAATTGAAATTTACATTTAAAGTAAATATCAAATGGTTAATATTGCTGCCAAAGAATACTAAATTGAATTTTAACAAGAATGTTCAACTGTACTCAATAATTGTTTTAAATAAGCAGAGGCACCAAAGGGGCATTCGAGTGTCAAAAGTCCGAAAAGGCAACGACAAAACCGGTAAACATGAACAAGAACAGCACAAGGAAACACAAAACATAAAAACAACCGAACAGAAATCAACAACGCGAACTCAAGTCGTAACAAGAGTGAACTCGGGTGCTCCGGAAGAGTAAGCGGTTCCTGCCTGCTATAGCACACCCGCCGCATTTTCATTCCCATTAATTGTTTTAAAACATGTATAAATAACCATAGAGATTCACAATAAAAAATCGAGGTGATGTACTATCTAACTCACCTTTCTGATATGGGTATGTTGTGTTGATAAGTTTTTCATTGGCAAAACTCGCGTCGGGCCCAATCATGTACTATTAACTTAAACTGATCCAATATTAAATTGTGATGAGCGATTAGACAGTAAAAAGGTCTAGTCAATCATTTCCGCAAAGTAGATCTTTTGCCTTGACATTTCACTGAATATACAATGAAGAACATACATGTAATGATAACTACAATAGTAAGCACTTTTACAAACGGCGATATGTAAATGAATGTTTGACTGCACATATTGAAGAAAATGTTCATTTATGAATTTTATTTTAATTTTTCAACATATTAATATTTTTGTCTATAATCTTTCTCCAAGTTTTGGTCCGTATTGTATCTAAATTATTAGAGATTGACCACTTATGATCTGTAGATTACCGGAATAACCGTATCTAAATATTTTTTTTAAATTTGGATTTACTTTTTGTGCCTACTTAATGGCCGATTTATTGTTTGATCTAACTATTTTGAGGCCATTTTTACTGGTCACGCTTGCTACTTCACGAGCGATAAATCGTCGCCGCATTCTTCACGAGCAATAACAGCATCTTTTTTTGGAAAAAATGAAATTTTATTACATTTTAATAACTTTTCGTTTCATATTAGCTGTCACGATGTGGTAAACATTGTTTTGGATATAATGATATTCTTAAAACGTCATTTTTGTGCAATTTAATACATATTTGTATAAAAAATGTCCTTTTTATAACCCCCAAAAATATAGGGTGCAGTAACGCCTTTAATTAATTCTCGAAATTGGTAAAGCTTTTTCGTGTACTTTTTTCCCATTCTACAGAGTGAAAACAATCATTTTGTGAGACAGTTTTATTTTCTTTATTTTTCTTCAAATAACTTTGATATTGAGTGAAATAAATCAACTTTCAGAAAAATTATAGTTAATGCTCCACCACGAACCGTCGCCTCCTCCCTCCACGAGCAGCTTTCTATACTTTGCCGCCGTTGTCGATTCCTTCACGAGTCAAAAACTCACGATACCGAATGACGGCCGTGCATATGATCATGATAGTAGATTTGAATAAAATATATTTCAACATATAGATAAAGATTTTAAAAAATATATATGTTACGTATTACATTGTGAACAATAGTCATTAGAATTCTTATGCAGGGCAGACAGATGTAATATTTTATTGAACATTCAATATGAATAGTGTTAATGTCTTTTCACTTTTACCAATTAACGAAAATGTTTATCTTGACAACACAACACTAAAACTGTTACTTTATGGGACTTTCTTCGTGTCATATTACTACGTTCAGAATGCCATTTATTCTCCAGCCTGTATATTCTCTGCTATCTGTTTATTTTTTTACATCATAAATGAAGTAAATGTGATACTATTTCTGTAAATCCATCCTTCCTACATGCATTTAGGTGTGCTGAAGGTTGATATATTTGATATGAATTTGAGTCTCTTACTACCAAATAATAAGTATTTTAAGAAAGATACGGGGTAAACCATATGGAAGTAATATAGATTCAATATTACTTCCATGGGTAAACGAACATGAGACCACAACACACATGTAAACTTTCACTGCAATTAATTTTTATGAGCTAACTGAGTTGAAGTTGTTAGGTGACCGGCCTTTAAAGTGAAATAGCCCTTTCTTTGTCAATATAAATTATGCTTTTGCAGACGAAGAACAGCTTTTGCTTTCTTAAATGTTTCAGAATTAGAAACTCTACAATGGTGTACAGTAGGTTAAAGTCGCCAAATGACCACTTTTTATGGGTTTTGGTTTTTTAAAAGGTACAAATAATGTTATAAGATGAAAGCTAGTGCAGATAGAGAAAGCTTTTGCTTGATCAAAGGAACACCTTACGAGGTTATACAAAGAGCTCTATTTCTTTGGGATTGTTGGATGATCCCGTTTATGGATTATTGCCCTTAATGTATATGAACCAGAAAAAGGGATGGACATTTAATATACTATACACAGTAAATTACTCAATTTTAAGCGTCTGATGGTCACTGTAATAATCTACTGTGATACAGCTCTCATCAGATTATTACATTTTTTGTCTTTCAGTTTTTCTTTGTCTTGGTGTTAATCAGGTTAAGTTTCTTTTATGATTGTCTAGAACTGTTATTGACTGAATCAAATCTTACAGAACTTTCAAATATTCCCTTGATTTAAAATGACTGATGTTCACTGCGCCGTTCAAAGTCAGTAATAAATGGATTTAACTTGATTAAAAATGATAGATGCTAACTGTAAAATTTAGTAATAGAAAAATACTAAGTAAACTATGTATTAGTGATCATTACCTAGGAAATAAACTTGGTGGACATGAAAAATATCCCAAGAGATCAAAGAAGCAAAGAGGTACCAATGAGGCAACTCGAGTGTCAATGGTCCGAAAGGGCAACCACAAAACCGATAAACACGAACAAGAACAGCACGAGGAAACACACAAGATAAATTCAAAGGAACAGAAATCAACAACGTCAACTCAAGCCTAAGTCGTAACAAGAGTGAACTAAGGTGCTACGGAAGGGTAAACGGTTCCTGTCTGCTATAGAACACCCGTCGCGCTGCTAATTCTAAATTCAGTGTGTCAAATCTGGTAAAGGAAGGCAAATCAAAACCATATGACAAACCAACATCAATCCCATATTTGTCTACAAGTGCATGGTGTCTACTTTACAATTTCTTGAGTGAAGACAGCAACCGATGAGCAACGTTATTCTGTGTTAGCAATATCTGTGTCAAACGTGACGATCTACTACAGACTGTAAATCGTGTAAAATTATTGATGATGAAGCTCATTTTTTATTGTAAAATTAATTATAATACATGTATAAAAAGGACATAAATTGACAATATATACAATATACAAACAAAAAGAGCTACAAAATTGTAGCCAAGTTGTTTTATGTCCACAAAGGTTTTTTATGATTTTAAATTGTGGTTTTTAGTTTGCTTTACTCCCAAACAGTACGATATTGGCTAACTGCGGGCAATGAGCACGATGGGGGTGATATATTGTATTGTTGTGACTAATAGATAGTTTTTAAGCATTACAGCGATCAAATATGTCGGTTTGGTGTGATGATATAACAATAAATCATTAGTTGTTTGAAGTGTTTTGTTGGATTTAGAATCGATATGTTTGATATTTTTTTTACATCAGTCGATAAATGCTAGCTGTCATTAATTGCGAGTGTTCTCAAGAGACTTCCTTTACGTTTCGTTGTTCTCGTATAGTACTTTTGTCTTATGTTCTCTCTTGGTAAATTGAACTTATATCGATTTGATTTTAAAGTGTGTTATGTTTGTGCTTTGTACAAGATTAACAATAGGAGTAAGGTTGGGCCCAAAAAAACTAGTTTTATCCCACCACATTTTATATGTGTCTGTCCTAAGCCAGGAATCCTTGTCAAAGCTTTTGTTTGTCCCTGTCAACTATCTGTTTTGTTTTTGTTTTTCTACTATCAAAAAATGGGTCTTTCTCTGATAATTAAGGGATTCGCTTGAATCTTATTGTAATTTTAGTCTTGGGTCAATGCAAGACGGCAAGCAGCGACCTCTGGTAATGTTGAAGACTGCTGGCTGTTTTCCATTATGGTTCTTTAAATTGCCGTTGTTGGTTGTGCCGCATACACTTATTCCACATCTCTTTATCGTCTATAATGGACATGGAATGATTATAATGTGTAGGAAAGGGGGATACAAGGCACATTTGGGAGGGAGTTTTGACTGCCACTGGAAAAAGAAGTGATTGGTTGGGTCGGGTAATTTAGCCTCCTGCATATGGATCATATGGGTCCTACTCTTACCGAGACCTACATTAGGGTTCTTTAACGCCCGAGGACCGTGACATTTTCCCAACATGGCGTACCTCTATGGTTAGCTACAATAATGTATCTCCTTTGACAACTTTGGTTGGGCGGAAAGTTGTCAAAGGAGATACATTAGTGTAGCTACTCTATGGTATGCGACGGTCAGGTTTTCCGCATTATGGTATTCATTATGACAGATCTGCCACATTCAACCACCTCTGGCACACATTCCAGTCGCTTTGTGGGCAACGCAGCCTGAATAGATGTCAGGTTTATGAGCGTTCTTAAGTGGACTTTGCGCTGCTGCTTTCTTTGAGACCACGTTCGTAAATCGACGCCGATGCTGTATGGGAATTACCTTTCATATTAACAAAAACGCTTATTTAAATTTCACATTTATAAGTAAAACATCAATTCATCTACACATTTTATTTCAGACAAGCACAAACTCACAATTTACTCATTTGCCTATCAGTCTATAATGAATGAACATTAATACCCTCCGCTGACGATTAAGATTCTTGGGAAAGCACCCAGGAAATCGTTATTCGGAAACAATGATAACACCTAGTATCGCTTTGATTAGGCGAATACGAAACGGCTTATTCTGTTCAGTTAAAGGTTTGTGGAATAAAAGAATGTGCATCCACAAACCACTAATGATGGTTCATTTGCAAACAAGGAAATAAAAGGTTTCCAAGTGCATATCCAACTAAAATAGAACAATTCAAAAGGCAAAACAAAGAAGAGGATACAGGTTCCCATAAATACTTACAGCAATGGAAGTTTACATTCATTTTTTTTTAAATGGACAAACTCGACATTTTAATTTTATAAACCAAATCTAACCAGGCAGAATGGTTATTTATACATCGTAGTATTCTTTTGTATTTTGAACAAAATTTGTATGGTAAAAGCTAGAGAAAGTTAACGGCTAAATATGTATTTGAAGCAGTTTTGGTAAAACAATGTATGCTACAATTCTATTCGTTGGTTTAGAAACTAATTAATTATTTTAAAGGCTCTATGAGAACAAAGACATCATTTTTCGTCAAAAACATTGATGCTGTCAAGACATCTTACAGATTACATGACAAATTTGTTAACTTTTGTCCTGATAAAGCAATGAATCCCATCATTTGTGTTTGCAAAAAAGTATTATATTCACTGTGTAAAAGCTGAATTGGGTGCTGGTTGTGCAAGCAACAGTATTGTCAAAGAAAGAGATAACTGACAGTAATAAATAAAAAGTGACATTTCTTCCCGTGGTATTTCTGTCGACGTAAGAAATTATGGCATTCCATCCTTGTATTGAATTCCAAAATTACCTAAAAATCCATACAACCAACGTTTATAACTGGGTCATCCAAATGTACAAAACCTCACAGTTTTGTTCACACCAATATTACCGCCAATAAATACGGCCTAAAAAGGTTTTTCGATAGTTGTAACTTGAAATGGTTTCAATCAAATATAAATTCTCAAAAGTTCAAAAGAACTGATGGACATTCTCTTCTTCTTGTAATTCTTTTGACCTTCTGCATAATACACTTTGATTCCACGTGCACAACTAAATGTTCTTAGATCGTAATGGAAGAGGGAGGTTTGGCGCCATAAAACCTTGTTCAACCCACCATTTCTTTTGAAATGCCTGTACCAAGTCAGGACCATTGCGATCTTCAATTTCTTTAGAATGTCTTTGCCTTGTTTTGTCTTTGTCTTTTGGATATATGAGATTGATCACTTCAGTTCGGTAGTTTTGTTGTTACCTTTATTTGGCACAGTGGATATGTTCAAAAATAAAGGAAAACGTATTCGGTATTGAATCACATAAGTAACTGATTGTCAAATATTATACACTGTTTTATCATGCTTGAATGGAAAAAGATTTCAACATCTAGAAAATGCAAATTAACCTATGCAATTCAGAGTATTAATTTTCTCTATATTGACGTAGATGTTATAAACGGAATTCACATGCCTTATAAGTTATTGCTTTCACTTTGCGCTCGTCGCCCGTCCGTCCCTACAACTTATCAACAATGTTCTATAAAACCGTTAGAACATATGATACCAAACTTGGTTTAATTGTAAGTAATGGTTCCCTTAAAAAATCTATTGTTGGATTTTTGATACCAGGAAAATATGGCCGCCTTTGTTAAAATTAAAAGACAGGAGTAAAATCACCTTTAAAGCCTTTTAACTTAAAAACTATAACAAATCTGTTGAATCCTAGACTGAAAAATCAAAAGTTTACATAAGTCTCCATAAGTCAAAGGTGTTATGGTCATTTAGGTCAAAAGGGGCAAATTTTCTTGTTTTTATCTTTTATATAAAGAAAACCATTGATAGAGAAAAGCTTTTGCTTGCTTAAATGTTCATTGGTTTGAAGTTGTGGTATGACTTTGCAGGGATCATGGTCCTTTTCAGGTTAAAAATTTGATAATAAACAGTATTGCATATAGAGAAAATCTTTTTGTTGCGTATATGTTAAGTCAAAAAACCTCTTAGATGATCCCTTTTGGGGTTTATTTCCCCTAAAAGATACAAAAGGACAAGGTACAATAAGGGCCATTTTTGGCCCCCCTACTTAAGAAAAAAATAAAACCAATGTAAATAACAAAACTATCATTAAAGTTTCAAGTAAGATGTTTGACCTTTGTGACTATAGCTAGTATTGTTTATAATATACCCTGGTTTTTATTTTATAGAGATTAAAGAAAAATGTCATTTTTCATGGTTATTTCATGATTTTTAATTGTCAGCGACAACGTAGACCATTGATTTCTCAACTGATTTATAATCATTTCAGAGCGAAATTTAAAATTCTTAAACAATAACTGCGGTCTAAGTAGTCGCTGGCAACTAAAAATTTAAATTATTGCCCATAATTTTGCTATTTTCAGCCGATTTGACAGAAATCGTAAAAAATTGTCATCTTTGACATGGTATTTTAAGTAAATAACATGTAGCATTCTTTAAAACTGAGTTGTACGTGCTTTTTCATTGATTTTACTTACTGAATAACAAAAGAATTTTTCTCTTTATCGATGCTCAATTATTCAATCTTAAAGGGGGCCAAATATGGGCCTTACCGTACCTTGTCATTTACCTTGTTTTTGTATTTTCTTTACAGATTGAAAATATCGCAGATTGTTGTTGCACAATCATAGTATAAAAGAACCTTTAAATTGGAGGATTATAAGATAAGATAAGATCAGATATTTTATTTACCAATTATGGTCCCAAAGGGGGCTATTTCAAATATAAACAATAATGATTTATGACATACATGGATATTCGAAGAGCTATAATGAGACAGACAAAATAAAAATAACAATAGAAAAATGAATAATAATCATAAATTTGCCAAATTATAAAAGTATTATTCAAAACCAGGTGACCGAATTACACTCCTTGGAGCCTCTTGTTTAAGACCGATTTACAAAATATTCAGTTTTTCTTGATGTTACAAAATGAAGGCGAATTATATCGATGAAAAAAATAAATGGTTTCGTTTATTTGTATATTTGAATTGTATATAGTTAGTCTTAATACTGTATAAACAAAACAAGTTTTAATACAAAAAGGATAGTTCCTGCTGAAATGTAGGTGAAAAAAATCAAATTTGAATTTGATTTCGGTATTTTAGGAATATTATTATTTATTATCATTATATGCTCAAAATTCATTATTGTGTAGGATTTTATAAGAGAGGCAAACAGGCACCAATGGGGCAATCGAGTGTCAAAAGTCCGAAAGGGCAACGACGAAACCGGTAAACAACGAACAAGAACAGCAGGAAGAAATACAAGATCAACCGAACGCAATTAACAACGCGAACTCAAGTCGTAACTAAAGGTAATAACAAAACTACCGAACTTGAATGATCAATCTCACAGTCCAGAGAAAATGGCAAAAACGAATCAGTCATACCGGAGAACTGGTGGATCGCAATGGTCCTGACTTGGTACAGGCACTTCAAACGAAATGGTGGGTTAAACAAGGTTTTATGGCGCCAAACCTCCCTCTTCCATTGCGATCTTAGGATCCGGTAATGACCATAGAACACAACATAGTTGTGAGACACAATAAGGATATTGAGGTGATCATCTCAGTACAGCAGACCAGTCAAACACTAATTAAAACAATTAACTATCATATCTTTTAACTCAATTTTGAACTTTTCTACTAGTGGCTGATAACGAAGAAAGAATTTTTTTAGTGATCGCATGAGTGAACTCAGGTGCTCCGGAAGAGTAAGCGGTTTTTGCCTGCTATAGCACACTCGTCGTGCTGCTTATTTCCAATTTAGTGTGTCAAATCCGGTAATGGAAGACAAAACAAATTTCTACGACAAACCACCATCTGCACTCATTTGAGAGATAGAAATCCCATATTTGTCTACGAGTGCACGGTGTCTACCGTAAAATGTCTTGAGTGAAGACAGCAACCGTGGAGCAACAGAACCCTGTGTCAGCAATTTCTGTTTTAAGAACATCGATGTTTTTATATTTGACATTTGTCATACCTCTTGATATCTTCTTAAGGACATGAATTAAAAGGATTTTTGACACAAATCTCTTAATAACAAATTTTATTTCAATAGTGTTACATTTTGCCTTGAATATTTTGAACCAATATAGAGAAATCGTGAGCATTTGCACTTGGCTAATCGGAATATTAGAACATTAGTAGTAGTACATAAATAACCTTGTTTTATAACCATTTATCCGAATCATGACCTTTTCTGTTTCCCTGGGAAAGGATTACTGCTAAAGATGCACCTGCTACCCTAGAAAGCCTAAGGTCACTGATTGTAATGAAAACAATTTATTGTGTTGCTTGTCAAAGTTTTTGATGTACCTTTGTTTAGCATTAAATTCGAAATAAATAACTCTGCCTAACAAGGAACCCTACGTAATCAAACTTCTAAAGCTTTGCTCATTGAAATTGGGAAAAATGAAAATTGAAAAGACTTGTAATCCTGCTTTTTTGCCGAAGATAATGACGTTCTGATTGACTGACTGTTTGTCCAATCAGTAGTGAGTTATAAGCTTATACAAATCAAAGACAGGCTAAGATCAATTCATCGACTTTTTAATGTGATGAAGCTGAAGATTTACTATTTTTTCAGCATATGTTACGCTAGCAATTAAATATGCCAATTCACCAATCAAACAGTGGTCTCCTCGGTGGTTTATACTGGCCGAGCCCTTAAACATGGGCGCTTCATTGGTATATAATACTTACAAATGATTGTTTAAGTTCGATTTTTGTTCATACTTAGAGTGGATAATACTTCATCTCTTATATAGATGTATTGACTACTGAGAGCATCTGTGGAGTTCTAACTATTAATGTCTACTAAACTGTAAAGGATTGACGGGAATTACTTTCTCCTTCATTTAGTATGTTCAACTTTTATCTGAATCTGATTATTTTACAAAATAATGTTAGTTTGTCAATAATTCATCAATGTTTTATTTTTTTACAACACCTTTCAGAATTTTAGGAATAAGCAGATTTTACAATGCAATTTGACTCAAGGGTAGGAATATCCTAATTGTTTTTAATAGCCGATCAATTTTAGTAGAAATAATGAGTTATTACCAATCGTTTATTTGTAAAACTTTCACACTGATTGTAAATTGTTTATCTTATTTTATCGAAATTTTGCCTAGAAGTTAATTTAACCTTTCTTAGTTTATAAAAGCAATAACTACTGCCATGATAACTATAAACAAAAGCTAGAACACACAGATACTTACTAACTGATTTACATCAAGAGATCACTTGATGCGATTGATTTTTATTCTTATTTTATAGATGCATATGTAGTACCATGAATACAACCAGAAGTCCTATAGACCAGAGCACTATATCAAACTCTTCAATGGATGTGAACCTCTCTCTTATGATCGGCAATGATAATCAAACACAAAGGAACACGACCGTTTTGGGACCGATGGAAATACCATCAGAAGTAGTTTTAAACTCGTTGACAATCCTCTTCTGTCTCATTGGAACCGTAGGAATTTTTGGCAACTGTCTCGTCATTTGTGTCATACTCCTGGACAGGAAAATGAGACAATCAGTGACGAATATCTTCATCATGAATTTAGCCATTGCCGATTTCCTGATTATGATTTTTGGTGTTCCTGAGATTGTGTTGTTTAGACTTAACCATGGATGGACGTTCGGTACAGTCTTGTGTAAGATTAACAGATATATTCTGGTAGTCTCGCTGTACTCATCTGTGCTGTCTCTACTTTCTGTTTGTGTTGAAAGGTGAGTACATTTTTGAAGATGAGCAATCATCATCAAATTTCAGTGTCCTCAATTTATTTTTCTTTAAACGTCGTTAAATGGCAAATGATTTTCAAACCAAAAAACAATAACGGATTTAGAATCATTAATTAACAAAATTTTATATTTTTTCTAAATACATAACATTTATTTCATAAATAAATTGAATACTGAAAGTTTGTTACTATATATAAATCATTATTGTCGTGTTTTACGAAGGTACTGTCATGGTTTTTTTTTATCTTAAAAGAGTAAGTGTTTTGGGGTTTTTTTCTTTTCGTTTTTTTTTTTTTTTTGGGGGGGGGGGGGTGGTGGTTGGTTCATTTTTTTTTCGTTTTGGAAATCCTTTCAGAATACATACAACTGACATATGACAATACAAATAAAACCTTTTTCACTTGCGTTTCAACCCCAACCCCCTCCCCAAATAATTTGGTCCTGATCTGTTCGACGTTGGTTTTGCTGTGAATAGGTTGGCTGTAAATAAAGTATAAATGTAAACACAACGACGGTGTAATCGGACATACCGGAGAAATAAAACGTTGCAATGTTCATGACTTGGTACAACGATAGTGGTAAATGCGTCGGAATATACCAAAAAGAACCCTTTTTAAAGAAGAGTACGATACACAGGCCGCTCAAATTCGGCATTGCTTAAAGATCCTTTCCCAATTATTCATAGAAAGTTTACCTAAAGGATTATCATTTTATTTCTTCTACCAAGATGGTTAATATTAAGATTTCTTAATCTAAAACTAAACTAAAGATTTAAGTATAATAATATTACTAACCAGTAATGATGATATAACATCTGGTATACACTTAACATATATACCAAAGTACAATGTATGTAAAAATTAAGTCCACATTGGTTTTGAAATGTTATTGTAATGTCATTAATAGCAAAAGCTATTTATAATGTATTTTTAAGATGTTTAACATTTTATAGACATAATTCTATAGCACCATCATACTTTATATGGAAAGGAACAAAATGTTAGCTTATAATTTTCATAATGCACTAGTTTTTTTTACGTCGTCGTCATAGAATGGGTATAATTACTTGGCTATCGAAATCTTGCATGACAATTAAGGTTTAGTATCCTCGTGTAAAACTTAAACACTACACTATAAGTGATTATAAAAAATAACAAAACAATAGTTTAGAAGGTAAAACCACATTTCTAAGGTAGAATCCAAATAAGAAAATCACAATAAAAGGTAAAAATTAATAAAACAATAAAAGATGCCCAAATTTTCGGACCGCAAGTCCTTCCTCAGGGGCTATAACAACAAACAAACAAATTCTTTATTGTCAATCAAGACGCCCACGAATGAGCTGAACAATCACATTGATAATCACAATATACATTTAATTAGAGTTGATTACAATGATTTTAAATAAAATAAAAATAAAATATTTCTAGTTTTAAATAAGTACAGTGATCCTTAGTTAATTATAATATGATTACCAGAGCAGAGCACTTACTATGATCATGATAGTGTTAATATATATAGTGATAAGAGTATAATTAGTAAGAATAGTAATAATTAGAAATAATAACAATAATAATAATACATTATTTTTTCATGTTATTTAATAACTCATCTCTTGCTGTTGAAAGATTACCTAAAAGAGAATGTAGTTGGCTGTAAATGTATCTATCTTCAGCTGACATTAGCCAAATAAATTTTTGTTGGTTATCTAATTGTGTCAGATTTGGATACTTTATTAGTATCTCACCAATAATTGGTTTTCTAATATAATTAAGTTTATTACATTCCAACAAAAAGTGAATTTCATCTTCGACATTTTGGTTGCATAATTTACATATCCTCTGCTCAGCAGGGATATTTTTATATCTACCTTTTTCTATTTCTAAGCTATGACAGCTAATTCTCAATTTTGTGATACATTTTCTTTTGTTACAATCACCCCAATCTAGATAGGATTCAAAAATAAATTGATCTTTAAAAGTTCTATATGTTCTTAACTTATTACCCCCTTTCCCAGATCTGCTGTCATTGAAGAGTTCTTTTTTCCATAAATCTTTATATTTGTTTATAATTAATTTGAAAACATGTTGCTTTAAGACATAATTTGATTTGTCGGTTATATTACTAATATTAATTTTAAAAAACTGTAAAATTTCATTGATACATTTATACCAACTCGGCTTATTCTCAGAGTGGAGATTTTTTGATTCTATAAATGCATCAGAGATAATACCAGTACTTTCAGGACTCATTAATCTAACTAAATATTTAATCATATTAAAAATTACTTCTAAAAAAAGAGGGAGTCTACCAAGCTCACCCCTATAAGAAAAAGGACGATGTAGACACATCAACTGACCAAACCGAATGATTATAAAAATATGCTCATATCATTTCTCATTATTCAAGCGATACCCCTACAATAAACAAGGGGTTGCACTAAGTCGTGCTAAGCATACCCCCACTCGGCCATTCGGAAAACAGGAAATAGATGGCAGACTGACCTGGAAAGGGGAGGCACGATACAACTCATCATGCTAAAGCTGTATACCAAATTTGAAATTAATCCCTTAAGTAGAAATTGAGAAATCTGTTCATTTTTTACCCTTAAAATAGTCTAAGTTGGCTCGGAAAACACGAAGTAGACGACCAACTGACCTGAAAGGGGAGGCACGGTACAACTCATCATGCAGAATCTGTGTACCAAATTATAAATCAATCCCTTCAGTAGAAGCTAAGAAATCTGTTACGATAATGTTTCCATTTTTGACCCTTAAAATAGTCTAAGTCGGCTCGAAAAACAGGAAGTATATGACCGACTGACCTGAAAAGGGGAGGCACGGTACAACTCATCATGCTGAACCTGTATACCAAATTTAAAATCAATCCCTTCAGTAGAAGCTGAGAAAACTGTTACGAAAAATTTCCCATTTTTGACCCTTAAAATAGTCTAAGTCGGCTCGAAAAACAGGAAGTATATGACCGACTGACCTGAAAAGGGGAGGCACGGTACAACTCATCATGCTGAACCTGTATACCAAATTTAAAATCAATCCCTTCAGTAGAAGCTGAGAAAACTGTTACGAAAAATTTCCCATTTATTACCCTTAAAATAGTCTAAGTCGGCTCGGAAAACAGGAAGTAGATCATGGACTGACCTGAAAAGTGGAGGAAATGTACATTGCATCATGCTTAAGCTGTCTACCAAATTTGAAATCAATCCCTTCAATAGAAGCCGAGATATTGTACCGGACGGACAGACGGACAGACGGACGGACAGACGGACGGACGGACGGACGGACAAGGTGATTGCAATATAGCCCCCTCTCTTACGAGTGGGGGTATAATATAGACAAAGTATGTTTTCCATGACAAGATAAACTACAATAGATCGGCCGTTCTTATTGCTACAAATTAACATAGTTAAGTGTTGTTGACAATGGACATGACAAAATAACAAAAGAACAGTCAAATGATAAAAAATTTAAGTATCGTCTATCCATTAAAAAATGTTTTTTTCCGAGAAAAAAGGCTACCATTGGTCCGAAGCTCCCACCTTGCTCTTTAGCAATAAGGGTCTTTTCTTAGGCTATATAAATAAACCCTTAAGCAGATCTGACCTTTTTCACTGATATGGCCTGTAAAATCAAAAATAAACAGAGAAATAAATGATGTTGGCTCATAGAAAAGCTTCAAAACGTTGAACTTATATATGACGATTCCTTGTTCGAACTTTTCCCCTCATATTCCAATAACATTGGCAAATAAGATGATTTTCCTATTGGTCATTTGTTAGTTGAGTGCTTTCTGTAAGCCTCCTGTCCTGAATAACTTTTTCTCGATCATCCACGCATTAAATTAACTAAGGTAGATCAGTTTTCAAGGTTCACAATTTATACAGATTAGTACTGGACCCATCTGTATGATGGGTTGTTTTTTTTCAGTGATGAATGATATTCACGTTAGAACCATACAAGAAATTTGATGCAAGCAAATATTTTGTCGATTTGCTGTTGTTTGGATATCAAATTAAAAGTCTAAAGCAATTTTCGAAGCACAAGATTATTCACCACATTGTTTGCGTTCTTATTTTGGGGTATTTTACTGGGTATCGAACATAACCTTTTTGTAATTGTATTTAACACATTTTTTCATAGTATTTTCAAATACCATCTGCCAGACAATTTGTGGACAAACGGAAAGGTAGCTTATTTTATTACACAAAACCTTGGCAATTCATGTGGAGGAAAGTGAGAAGACTTAGCTTAGTAATGTTAGTTTGTTACCTGATGACTGCTTTACTAATTAAGGCTATATCAGGGAAGCTTAAGGCAAATCGGCGGAAAGGATTTTTGACTGACACTATAAAAAAGGAGGAGTGGGTCAGACCTACTACAGGGAACAATTGCAGGTCCGACCATTAACATGTACATGCAAAGAACGTAAAATTTTAACCACGGTATACTACCATGGTTTTTTGTCAGATTATCCGCATTTTAACTTAACGATCCGAGCATGGTACATTGCAGTGCTACCACATTCAACCAACTTGCATGGGTACACATCCAAATCATTCTGTGGACAAAACAGTCTGACTCAATGTCCTACTCTAGGTTCTCATTTTTGGACTTAAAATTTTCCCTGATCCGGGCAAATTCGTTACGCGGGAGTTCTACGGATGAAAAAAAACTATAAATTGGATTTGTTGAAAAGAAAAATTTAACCATGTGTGTATTTCATCAACTGTATCACGTACGTTCTATTTTTTTTTCTTTTTTGTATTAATGTTTTTTGTGCCTGGTTTTGCTAGTTGCTCATCGGACATTGACAAATCATCCACTACATTTGTACACTGAGTGATAAGCCGATGTCAGACTAATAACATAGAGGATATTTATTATGTTGTTTGCTGAAATAAAAATGTCCACGGTCTTATCTTTTTAGTCAATTATTCAATTAAGAAAGAAATTAGCGAAACTCATTACGGATCCTATCTCTGTTTCTGAAATAACCATTTATTTTTATTACACCATATGATTGTGTCTTTATCGCCGAATGGCCCAGTTCGTGTGAAATAAACTTTTTCTTATTAAATTTTACCATATTTATTGTTATTTCTTTGTTTTAAGCAAACACCTGTAGGAAAAGTTAATCAGAAAAAATGACTATAAAGAAATAAATATATAATGAAACTTTCTAGTATTCAGACTAAAATAGGTACTGCTGAACTTAATTTTTACAATCGTATAATGTTTTGGCGATGTCGATGTCGTTGTCGTCGTCGTCGTCGTTGTCGTCTGAAGACATTTGGTTTCCGTGCAATAATTTATGTAAATATTGACCAATTGTTATGAAATTTTGATATGATGTTTGTAACCACTCAAGAAAGTTTGGTATTGTATTTGGGGTTAGTGGCCCCTACCGTTTTAGAAAAAATGGCCAAAGGGGGCTAAAACGGGTGAATTGACAAAACTGTTGTACATGTTGTAGAATATTTATTATTCAATGACATTTGATTTTGAAAATTCCCTTTTCAATTAATTCCTCACTAAATTCTGTCAGCTAAATGTGTCACTGGTTTTGATATCTATTGCACAGTTACTTCGCTACAGGGGGTCAAAAAGGGACCACACCCAAAACATCGACTTTTTTATTTGTGGTCCAATTTCAAAAAAAAAAAATATTGGAATCCTTGTGAAAATCCCTGCTTGTACTTTTCATTAAGATTTGCAATGTCTCCTACCGTTTTGGGGAAATTAGGGGTTGAAGGGGCAAAAAAGGCAATTTTTAGAAGTTTGTTGATGCAAATAGCTTTACACAAAAAAATTAGTTGTAGTGTGCCAACCAATTGTTATGAAGTTATGATATCATGATTATATCCACTAAAGGAAAGTCGGTTACCGTTTGTTGCCCCTACCATTTTACAAAAAAGGGCCAAAAGGGGCTGAAACGGGTGTATTGACAAAATTGTTGTAGAATGTTTATTATTCATTCGATTTTGAAAATTCTTTTTTTTTGTTGTTGAATTGCTCATTAAATTCTGTCAACTAAATGTGTCAATGGTTTTTATGTGTATTGACCCTTTCATTGCTACAGGGGCCAAAGACAGGCCATGGCCATAAAATCAACTTTTTTTATTTTTGGTCCAATTTTCAAAATCTTTTTTTTTTTCATTGGAATCCTTGTGAAAATCCCTGCTTGTATTTTTCATTAATATTTGCAATATCTCTACTGTTTTTGAGAAATTAGGGGTTGAAGGGGCAAAAATGTCAATAATATATAAATAAGACTTTTTCTATTAGATGTTGATGAAAATATATATGTGTCAAATATGCATTTTAAAGTCAACCACAGGATGCATGTGTCTAAAAGCTTTGTAAGTCCATCATGGGCTGCATGTGACCAAAGCAATAGACTATCCAAATTGGGCCTCCAACGTACAGGATTCAAATTGTTGTGGTCGTATCATGCTGCGCTCGGCGTAGCTTTTTATTTTAAATCAATTATTTTTATGATCATTTACTTCCAAGCAGATTTCGGCTATATCAGGGAGAACAACAAAAGGGGTTTGAACTTGAAGTAATGATAAAGTGGAAGAAATGGGAAAACAAGGCTAATCGGGTTGGAGAGTTTTGACTGGCGCTTTAAAAAGGAGGGATGAGTAGGATCGGACAATTTAGCCTCCTGTATCGGGATCCTATGGTTCTTAATCTTGTCGAGACCTCCATGAAACCTGACATTTTCCCCAACACGGGGCATGATTTGCGGTCAGGTTTTCCGAATTCATTGTGATGTGCATGATAGATAAGGATTGTTTCATAGAATGACAAATAGAAAATCATAGATCCTTGTGCTCGTTTTTAGGCAAGCCTTATGGAGTCTATAGCGGAGTAGTGATGATTTTCGCGATTTTTTTTTCCGTCTAGACGGAGTGATCTTCCTGCATCCAGTCTTGGAAAAATGCTTTATTTTCTTTATTACTTTTCAATATTTCTTAACAATATACACTTTTATAAATCTCCATTTTTATTGGCATTTTATAGGATTGGCACAAGTTTTATTTATTCCTTTGAATTTTACTGACGAACTACTTGGTTTAAGGTGAGTGAGTGATTTAGCCTATGTGGTGCACTATTTGGCGGTCCACAAACACGGCGACCAATCGCGCAAACTCACATCCAAATGCTATGAAAGAATTTACGTTAGCGAGACATCCGGATATGAGTGAGCGGAACTTTTTCCTTTCGACTGGAATGTAAGTAACCTTTATTCTCTCTTATTTTTGCAAATATTCATAAAAATCGAATGTCATTCGACGTAGTTGAATAGTTCTAGTCCAGTATAAAAACACCCAGTGTAGACACCAAGCCATTTCTAAAAAAAAAAATAAGATATTCTGTGTTTACGCCCTGCAATTTTGAGGGGTCGGTTCGTAAAAGGGTTCATTACATAGCTCCAGTGATGCAGTTGTACCATGTTTTTGTTTCTAATGAGTTTTAAAGGACAACAAAAGACGAGGCTGTTCTCAGAATCCACACTATCAATAAGAATGAATGAAAATCAACACAAAAAGGCAAAAATATGAGTTTGCGGGACCTACTATGAGTTAGAACATCGGCTATGAGTTAGCGACACTTACAAGTGTGATTCAGTTGTTGTTACAATAGTCATTTATGTACAGCATTAAGCATTAAATAAAAAAAAACAACTTAAGACTTCCTCGTGTACACTGAACATACTAAAGGTTAGAAAGAGGTTTTGGCATTGGTGACCTACGTAAACCCGTATTTTTATACCTTTTTCTATTCACATGAGGAGAAATCGCTGTCATAAAAGAAAAATTTTAGTACAGCAATTAAAAAATTATTTGTTATATTTTAAAGAAAATAAACCGTTGGTCATGTTGAAGACTGCTGGCTGTTTTCCATTGCGGATGTTTAAATTGCAGTGGTTAATGTAGGTTGTGTCGCGTACACCTAGTCCACATCTCTTTATCTACCATTATTTTGTAGGTTTGAACATGGGAGTTTTCAAAGGAAAAAGGAAACTTAATCGGCTCATTCTATCAAAGGTGAAGGCATCAACCTACTGCAAAAGAAAACGTCCCATAAATGTTGTGTCACCATCTCCGTTTAAATCTCCTCTAGCCAAGAGGACATGTTTCTCGAAGAATTCGTCAACGCCATTTAAAAGCCCGAGACCTAAACCACAGTGTTCAATGTGGCCTGACATTGACTCTATTGTTAATTTTATAACAAAATATCCCGGTCCGATTATCAAACGGAAAAGAGTTCTTTTTAGTGAGGCTGAAAAAGAAAGTGACCATGATGACATTGGTGTTTCTCTCCTGCATGATGAAACTATTACAAACGATTCTGAATTAAGATGATAAGACCAATTTTGGATTGAATACCAACTATGAGTTTCAAGACATAATAAAAATGCTACCGTCAGCTTTAGAAAATTTATCAAAAGTAAATCAAGAGAAAACACTTACAACTTTAAACATGTATGAATGCAAATTCATCACACTAGGTCATTCAACCATGAAAATATCGGTAACTCATAGCCGGTGTGCTAACTCATAGTAGGTCCCGCAAACTCATATTTTGCATTTTTGTGTCGATTTTCATTCATTCTTATTGATAGTGTAGATTCTGAGAACAGCCTCGTCTTTTGTTGTCCTTTAAAACTCATTAGAAACAAAAACATGGTACAACTGCATCACTGGAGCTATGTAATGAACCCTTTTACGAACCGATCCCTCAAAATTGCAGGGCGTAAACACAGAATATCTTTTTTTTTTAGAAATGGCTTGGTGTCTACACTGGGTTTTTTATACTGGACTAGAACTATTAAACTACGTCGAATGACATTCGATTTTTATGAATATATGCAAAAATAAGAGAGAATAAAGGTAACTTACATTCCAGTCGAAAGGAAAAGTTCCGCTCACTCATATCCGGATATCCCGCTAACGTAAATTCTTTCATAGCATTTGGATGTGAGTTTGCGCGATTGGTGGCCGTGACAAAAGGGTCTTTTACGTGCATGAAGCGTGGCACACTCCACACACGTTGGCCCACTAAGGTCGGCGGTCAGGGTTTCCGTATTATAGAGCTGACAACCCCCGCGGACGAGGGCCACCCTATTCAGCCATCTAGGGTACACACTTGGTCGCTCTGTGGGCTGAGCACTGACCCGACGTCAGAATTCCAAGACCCTAAGTCGCCTCTTTCGACAAGCTAGGCTCTGCTTGGGGCCTATTCGCAACCCGGGCCCCGAACAGGACATTCTGGTTTAAGGCGATAGAATATAAATTAGGTATTCATCTATTACTTGATTGTTTCGTATAAATATTTCTATTATTTGATTGGTCAACACAAGGATACGGTCTTGTTCATTCATAAATTCAGTACCTAATACACATCAATGGGACGAGTGCATTTAAATCGAAGGGATGTTTCTCAATCGATACCGTTTGCACACGATACCTGTCTTGTGCGTGTAATTGTGTTCATTAACGTCATGGCGATTCTTTCCTCGCTCACCAAAATTATTATTTCGCAAACATTATGAACAATAATTATACTTTAACAGAGGATAAATCTTATTCAGTACTCATATAATACGCTTGCCTATAAACGATTTAGCGCTTTGATTGATATATGTATATGATGTCAAAATTTTGCAAGAAATAAGACTCCTTAATTTTACTTCACTTTGACATTGTGACGTTTTTGACCGTAACAAGTGGCAAATAGAATTTCAAAAAACTTTATACTGTTGCCTTTTAAGGTATATATATTCAGATGTCAGGTGAGTTTCTCTTCCAGAGCACCTGAGATCACTCTTGTTACGACTTGAGTTCGCGTTGTTGATTTCCGCTCGGTTGATTTTGTGTTTCTTCATGCTGTGCTTGTTCGTGTTTACCTGTATTGACGTTGCCTTTTCGGACTTTTGACACTTGATGCCCTATTGGTGCCTCTTTGCTTCTTTCATAAAAAGAAGGGGTCAGTGAACAAAAAAAAATCATCAGTTTTAAAAGGTTAATTCTTGAGGATTTCCGAAAACTAATCCTTAATACCAATCATATCATGATCTCAATTGGCCTTGTCGTATATTTGTATTTCTTGGAAGTTTAAAAAATTACCGATACAGCGAAGTTTTCATAGGAACAAGATCAAACTTGACTTTCTAGAGCACATGATATCATTATCATTTAGGTGGTTCATAAGATATGCTTACGTTGTGTCGTTACTATAAATATAATGGAGTAAATGAACACAAGATCGCAGTCACGTCTCAGTCCTTACAGCTGAACGGACGTGCTGGTTAGTCCTCTCTTAACCGGACATTGTCGCTGGTAGCAATACACTTGGTAACTAATGGCACTTCTACAACAACTCTCGAATTGCAGTAGGACCTGGGGCGCACTTGGATATGGTGAAGTTGTACCGTTCCCGCCTAGTACTTTGAGTTTGCCGCAATGCGACACACCAGTACCCGGATACGGACTTCGGATTCAACGGATCTTGCCTTGTACTCCAATCCAGTCCTCGCCAGTTGAGCTGTTTAGACATGGGGTGTACCTGGACTGGCGAGGTTATTCCTGTCCTGTTCCGAACTTGGACTTTCGCCATCGTGCAACACCAGTACGTTACAACGACATGGATTAGCCAGACCAACCAGATATACCAATCCAGTCTTACTGAATCGCCACAGTCTACCCAGTGTGTAGTTATCATCAGCATCCCGGTCTGCTAGACTAACCGACCTGGCCCTCAAAAGCGCCGTTGTTCACCATAAATTAGTAAAAAAAGAATCTTAATCTTAGTAATGTATCCTGCTCCTTCCTGCCACACTAGCCGGGCCAGGCACAAGTTTACGCACTTATACCACCAGGTGCCGTCGCTGCAGACCCAGTAGGGTATAGTCACGACGTAAAACTTCCACAGTCAGTCAGAACACAAGACAATAACATATATATGTAAACCCCAACTGTGATTAATTTTATTGAGCCGTATGGCTGTATACATGTAAGTTCTGTTTCTAGCTGTTTTCACATGCCGACAGGACATTAGCCAAACAGCAATCAATCAAACTGTCTCGGAGGCATGCAGCATCGATAAGCCTTTGATAAAAGTCCTCTAAAGGGAGGTCAGAAACCTGACACCGGACCAGGCCGCCTTTCCTTTAAAGTGAATAGGATGTGTGTTCCGGGGTGTTAAATGGAACAGACTTTTTTTAATGAATACCGGGGTCACTAAGCTATAATACGGAAAACCTGACCGAAAACCATAGTAGTGAATCGTGTTGGGCAAATATCATTTTTTTTGTTTCGCAAGTTAAAGAACTCTGCTGCAAGTGTTGGTAAAAGTTATACCGATAGAATTCCCATGCAGGAGGCTAAATTGTCCGATCATAGCCATCCTTCCTTTTTACAGTGACAGTCAGTGTCCATCGGCATTTCATGTTCATTTTATATGATTATCATGTTATCATTCCTTTTATGTCGATCTCTCCGATGAAGCCAAATTCGTGCTGCGTGGAAGTAAAGCAATAACTAACTTACTATCATATAGTTTCGGAATCAAAAGGAGGAATATTTGATACATTTTGCTTCTTTTGAAGCCCAAATTGTCGTTTCCGAATTAAACAAAAACAAATATCAAATGTTTGGATAAACCTTTAAGTACTCTATATTAATTTAAGATCAAACAAAATAACATCACTTGTTAATAGAGCTGGCATTTAATTTCATCTGATAATATATTGGATGTTATTTCTTATAGATAATTATAACAAGTTGCAATCTGATATAGAATATTTGTCGCGCAAAAAATTGTTTTAAAAACAATGAAGTTACAAAGACTGTACTCTTCAAAATTATAGTGCTGTTGCCGGGTCGCGAATAAGATCGCAACATCTTATCATGTTAATAAAGGACTGCTTAATAGCGCTCATCCCCTGTCGTCAGATCAGGTAACTTTTTCCAATGTGATAGCCGTAGCCTGCAATTTCCTTGCTGGATCGTAAAGACTGAAATGCGGATACTGGATTTCTAACCATAGTGGTGTACTGTCAATATTCTTCCATGTTAAAGAGCCCTACTGCAGATCTCGATAATATTTGAATCCATAAGATCCTCTGCTAATTAATTTTTCACCAGTCATTTTAGAAATTTCCGTTCCAAGTGTCTTTTAATCTTTATCATTGTCACGGGTCCTAAACTGATAGAATAATTTATCCGGTAACTCCGGAACTAAGTCCTCTCGCTGTTGGAAACCGTACAAAACAACCGCTTCAGTCATGACAAGGTAGGACATTTCTTTATTTTTTACTACTAGCAGCTCAAATAATTTAATTCAAAGTATGCCTATTCTAAGGAGAACGGTTATAAGATTTGTCCAGTGTAGGCACTTTTTCAAATTGTTTTTTGTAATATCCTTGAAAAGCGGACAAACGTGGAGTTTTACGATGAAATTCTGAACTATGTGTCAAAGTATATTAAAAACAAATAGATTCCAAGCCCCAAAGTGTCAAATTTATGTATTTATAACACAAAAAGGAACAAATACTTACAATCAGGCCATTTGTTTATTTACATTGTTGAAAGTTCATTAATTATGACGGTATAAGCAGAAATCTTCTGAGAAATTCTCGGAATAAGCCGCTAAGAATTGGGGAAAGTCATGTATCAAAATACATGTTGTTACGTTTTTTGACAGATGTCTCGAAAGATGAGACTAAGCCAATGTATCGTGATTCATTCCACTGGCGTCGGCGTTGATAACAGTTAAAGTTTTTGAAGAATTAAGTCTGTTTTATGCGATCAAGTAATGGTAGACCATTAATATTGATATAAAATGTCTGGTATGCAGTTACATCAGCATAAGTACAGATGAAAAGCAATCTATTTGTATGCTGCTGCAGTCACGGTCTAATGGCCCTTGAAACTTTTCACTGATTCGGCCAATGTTAACCTTTTTTGTTAAGTCTGTAAAACATGAAACAGTTATCGGACACCATAAACATTTGGTACTAGTATGCATAAGCATTAAGCATCATTGCATATCAATTTCAATAAAGACTGACCTTACTCCAACAGAATGTTAACCTATAAGAACCATCCGAAGATGAATCAATTTACCATCACAACTAATGGAATAACCAAATTACTCAAACAACTTTACCAATGTAATGCTCAGAGACAAGGTTACATATTGAGAATACTAAAAGAATTAGCAAAAGAAACTTCACCAAAACTTCTATATAATGTATTTAGATCTGTTTATGGATACCAGCAAAGTACCAGCTAACTGGTGCACAGCTCATGTATCATCATCTCTGCTTTAAACCAAAGCAGAAAATTATGCACCCATATCCCTCAAATCGATATGCTGTAACACAGCATAGCCAGTAGCATCACAAATCATGGAGAATCCCAAAACCTATCTTACCTTCTCCATAACGGTTTTAGACACATAAGCCCCTGATAGGGACCAAGCTGATATAATTGGTTGACGACATATTCTTAAATCTACAAGACGAGAAACAACCGAACATACTCATTACAGACCTCGCAAAGGCAGTCGATAAAGCTTACACTTGCTTTCTCACACATTAATATAAGCATTATGACATTGTTACCAAACCGTAAAAATGGACACAAAGCGCTGACTATCAGAAAGTAAACAGCCCGCAGTAATACTAGTAGATGGAGTAACATCCGATCAATGCAGTCAGTGTAGACAATGGTGTCCCCCAGGTTCAGCATTAGGAATAAGACTCTTCATCTATTATAGCGAGCATAGCTCGCAAGCGGGGCACGAAGTGCCCGCTCGAGCGGAGAGCTCTACGGTATTTGTTTCCGCGAGAAATTTGCTAATGCTGATTTAGATTTTTTATGGTCCGGAAAGAGTTATTATTTTTACCGGACAGGAGTGAATTTTTAAATAATTTATCAGAAAAGAAATAATGCTTAAAAAAATAACAAATTGCGCTTTTTACAAGAAAATAATATTCTTAAAATAATAAATACACATAAGCTGCTCGTTTCGTCTTGGTTATATGCACGTACGAAACTAACGCGTCTCGAAGCTTAATCGCCCCATACCATCTCGCCCCAAAGTAAGCAAATGGAAATATTGGAAATTAAATGATACCGATAGCCCTGAATGTTGACATTTAGAACAAAATATGAATAAAAAATATTTATGAAAAAGATTGTTAGAAATGGAAAAACTTGTTTACCAAATAAACTTATGAATTTTGTCATTTTACACATTTTTATTTTTTCACATATTTTCAGGCTATGCTCGCATTTAGGCAATGCCTACTCCATATTATCAACGACCTACATCCACAATACGCTTATTCGCTGATGATACGAGTGCATTTTTATACCTGCCAATATCAAATGCTCAAGATGCAAAAAAAGAGAAGAGGACTTTAATCAACTAGACCAGTGGGAAGAAAACTGGTGCATGAAGTTACACCCTGATAAATACACAGCCCAAATTAACATCAATAAAAGAAAACTTAAATTATAGAGCCAAACAATTAATTTCATGGTCATATTTTAAAACTAGAAGCAGTAAAATTAGCAAAATATCTTGGATTCACCTTCACTAACAAACTAATTTGGCAAGAGCACATAAACAACACCTGTAACAAATTTACAAAAAAATCAGCTCCATTTGCAGAAATCTGATATCATTAATTGATATGAAGAAAAGGCATATATTTCACTTGACAGACTCCTAGTTGAATCAACCAGTACTGTTTTGACCTATATAAACAGTGCAATAAAATTCAAATTGAGTCTGTAAACCAACAGTTACAAAGAAAGATCCAGTGTACACAGTATCATACTTAGTATAAAGTGATAACCCCTACAAGACCGTAGAAGGGACTCGAAACTCCTCATAATGTATGAAATTGATCGAGGGCTTGTAGCCATACTTAAACTCAACAGGCTAACAAGACACATGAGAACATTAAGAACTAGGAACAACAGAGCAATTCAAATATATAGATTACAGCAGAATCGATACCAGGAAATTTAATTTCTTTCCCATAACATGCAGTTCGTGCTATCATTCCTAGCACTAACTGTTATGGAAAGGAAATTAATTCCCTTCCTCCAGACATTGTAGAACTGGACAATTGAAAACTTCGAAGCTAAGATAGTGTCCATGTGAACAACATGTTAAATGTCCCGATTATGGCTGCAATATCGCTCACGGGACATTAAACAAACAACAATCAATCAATGAACCGTCAGACTCACCTGTAAATAGTTTTAAACAATTTAGAATTTTTAATATTAACAGTATTGCTGTCTCCAATTTATTCTTTAGTTTAAACAAGAATAAATCATCCACATGTATTAAAAGACCCCTTAGCCTATAATTTTCAATTTTTAGGATAAGTAGGACATGTGCATCAGTCAACATTGCATAATCTTTGAAACGACGAAGGAGGCAATTGAAAGCAGAAAAAAAAGCAGATTTACCAACCACATATATGATTTAGCAAAATCCGTTGAACGGATTCAAAGCAGATTTGTCTAGAAAAGATGACCTACTAAGCCCCACCGTTGTGGTGTGGCGATAGACCATTTATTAATATGAATCATAAAAATCTTACAGTGGTGGAATCGCACATGAATATCCGTTTTACATATATTATGGGCTTAACATGGCGTTTTCCAATTTTTTTATGCTTATGTCGTTTTATTGTTCGATACATATCATAATATCTATATAATTTGGTTGAAAGCGATCAACAACCGTCACAAAAATCATTGCATATATAGAATATACCTTAGGCAACTTAAAAAATGGTAAATATCTATAAATTTACTTTTAGGTGTGTGTCTCGGTAACCTTTGTCCTTGTTTCACTGTTTAACTAATTGACCCAGATTTTCCCTGTTTAATCAGTTACTTTTAAGAACGTATTACCTGAAGCTTCCATATATTTTTATTTTCATGTGTAACCATTTTCATGTGTAAAATGCATTTTTTAAGAGCCGAATCAATACGTTTTCCAAAAATTCAAGGCTTAACAAGACATTTACCAACAAAATAATTCTATCAGTTTCACCCGCGTGATTGTAAGGTTCTAATTTCACAAAATTATCGCTAAAAAATCGAATCCTCGCAATTACACTTTTTAATTGTTGATACATTTGTTATTCGTTTTCGTTGACAAACATCTAATGAGTTTAAGAAGTTCAAAATATGTGGATTGGTCGATTCCTATCAAAGTCCATCAGAATTTTTTTTCATATTTCTTTAAATTGGTCAAAGTTTTTGATGCAGGTTCAGATGGTCAAAATGTTTTGACGGTAGACTTTGATCGTGAAATCAGGGCTATAACTTTAATCAATGTGAATTCGGTTACTCCTCGTTTGCTTTCTTCACTAAAGAAATTGTTTATAGTGAACACCATGCACTCATAGACAAATATGGGATCTCCATCTCGCAGATGAGTGCAGATGTTGGTTTGTCATAGAGCTTTGTTTTGTCTTCCTTTGTCTTTTGACACACTGAACTGGAAATTGGAAGTGCGACGGGTGTGCTATTGCAGGCAGGAACCGCTTTCTCTTCCGGAGCACCCGAGTTCACTCTTGTTACGACTTGAGTTCGCGTTGTTGTAACCCCGACACATATTATATGTGCCTGTCCTAAGCCAGGAATCTTGGACAAAGATTTTGCTTGTACTTGTTTATTTTGATGTTTTCTGTTCTTTGTTTAAGAAGGGGGTCTATCTGTGACTTTTTCAGGACTGGATTATAATTATATGCTTTTTATTTAGACCATGGGCTAATTGCTGAACCGCAAGCAGCGCCTACTGGCCTCGTTGAAGGCTGTTGGCGGTTGTCCATTGTGGTTTTACCTGAATTGCCACTTTAATGTGGGCTGTGTCGCATTCACTTATTCCACATCTCATTATTTTCTATTATTTGGTGTTTTTTATGTTTTGTATTTCCTCGTGCTTTTTTTTATCGTGTTTACCAGTTTTGTCGTTGCCCTAATGGACTTTTGACACTAGAATGCCTCTTTGCTTCTTCCACTATATCAGGAGTAAAAGATGATAGGGATGATGAAATAAATGCAAACTATTGATGAAATGGACAGGGTACACAAGTGCAATTGGAAAATAACGCTTCGACTGCCATTTGAAAAAGGATGATGCATTAGGCCTACTGTACGGAAGGACTTCACATTTTAAAACCTCTTGAAGCACTAAATCAAGTCAAGCTCTGGACAAAGCGAACCGACTCTTTATAAGGATACTGTTTTGGGTTCTATGTATTTTTTTTTTAATTCAGCCAACAACATTTGAGATGTTTAGTTTTTTTTTTAAACAGGGACTCGCACGGAGTAAAAGAGTTGTGAGAAAAAAAATAACTTGTAAATCTTATGTAAATTTCTTTATGAAATTAATTGTTGTGATCGCCACATTTCATCATCAATATACAAGTATGGCTTTTCAACAATGGAGCGTCAAACTCTGCAAATAGCATACATTAATCTATAGTATAACAAATTTGTACACATATATGGTTCTTTCTTGCTGCTTTGACCACAGGTTATCTCAGAATGGAAACTTTCTGGTTTATTCACAGTTCGTTGATTGATGAAATCCGTAATTTCCTACAAGGAATTAAACGCCTCGTCGTCTGCATTTCATTTAACGACATAAAAGAGATATTTTTACGATATTAACAATCAGCGGTTCCGCGGATCCTTTCATTGGACACTTTCTTTTTGATAATTTATAACAATACTTAATCAAGTGATCTGTAAAACGCTTTCTTAACCAGGTCTTGACATTTGTCATCAACTATGATTTAGTCTAACCTTCATTCCACAAGCAGATACTTTATTAACGGAATTATATTGACTATGATGTTCCAATCATCAAACTATTTTTTTAACTAAAATTTAAACCAAGAAATAAAAAAAAACCAATCTTATATTATCAACTGGGATTTTTTTTAATTGAACTTAACACTAGGCTTAACAAGTATATGAAACAGACATTTTAGACCCATTTAAATTGATTCTGTCGTAATGAAAAACTGCTCAGACTTTGTAAAGAAAAAAAAACTGCTCAGACTTGTCAAGACTTTCGGTCAGTTTTCAACCTTGCATTCAGTTCATACTCAGTTCAAACTATGTCTGCACATGTCTTAATTCAGTGAAGGGCTTCTAATCTTTACAGAACTGAACACCTTGACAAGTCATTACAAGTTTTTTTGTTCAGATTTGTCGTTTTTTGTTGACCGTTTCAGACCGATTTTATAATGTAATAATGGGAAAAGGTAAAACTGTTCCTGATTCGGTACTGGTCAGTTGATGTGTCTACATCGTTCTTTTTCTTTTAGCCCCTGAGGAACTTTGGGGAAAATTTGGGCATCTTTTATTTTTTTATTAATTTTTACCTTTTATTGTGATTTTCTTATTTGTTTTTTACCTTTTAAATTTGGTTTTACCTTCTAAACTATTGTTTGGTTTACTTTTTAACTAGCCACTGTACAACACCTTTTATTATTTTGTTTCTTATTCACACTTTTATATTCAACATTTCTTTATATCTGTATCTTATTTTAGCATGGTAACCATGTATGGTAAGAATCTCTGAAACAGTTTTAGCCTAAATTTTATATTTTAACTGTTAAGTATGCTTCATATATGAGAATGAAATATTTATATATAAAACAAACAAGAAATGTTGATGTTTTCAAAGTGGAAATGGAGTTTTGACTGCCAATGGAAAAAAAATCGGTATCAGATCGGGCGATTTCGGATCAGTGCATTACAATAGTTTGAATGTTTTTTTTGTATAAAAGCCCGACGATCATGGCATACAAAAACACAGAAAACCCAGACATCGTCGGAAGCCCAGGGCTTCTTCTGTTTCTAATTCATTCATAAGAGAAGGAACCCTTGAGTTTCTGAGAATCCATCCAGAGTACACGTCCCATACACTGTATTGGCAAAGCGTCACGAACTGAACGGTCTTTGCCGAACTTTAAATGCAAAGCTTTTTGTTGCTGCGATCATATTATTAAACTTAACGTTAAAAGTGACCATTTCACCATTACATTCTGTCAGATACCTCGGCGAGATACAGTAATGCAGATTTTCATAACGTTGCCTCTTCAGCTTGTTATTGTAAGTTTTGGCTCCGTTTTCTGCATTCCGAGGGCGCGTTAAACCTTTTTGCGAATAGTGGAGGTGTATCCAGTTAACAGTGTTGAAGCAACTCCTTTCGCGACAAATCGCTGCTTTGTGATTGATAATCAAATAAGCGATTTGACTTAATGTCACATCATAAAATTGTTACCATGTACCTGTAGATAGTTTTCAAATTATTCACAAGCAACAGATCAGCTGCTAGTTTGATGCATGACTGCTATATTGACTTGTAAAGTAGTATGCAGAATCTACTTATTAAATAACAATTTGGGAACATGCTGCGCTTTATTAATATTCCACAGCGATTATTTGTATAACGACGTAGCATTTAATGAAGATTTTGATGTATATACTTTGTTATAATGAGATGAAGAGATTTGTTTGATAAACCATTACTTGTTCAACTATTTTTGATAAGTTCTGTAAATGTAATTTGCAGTGTCAGAACAAATTGTAAACCATCAGCTGTATACAGTTGATCTAATCATCTTAGCATTCAGCTACAGTAAAATAACTTACAACTACTAGAAAGGTACATTTTAATAGATAGGATTAGATTTTTATTAAATAAAGGTAATTACATAATTACCGAAAGAGAATCAATCTCAAATGTCCATAAGACAAGACAAAACAAGAAAGACATACCAGAAAAATTGAAGACCGCAATGGTCCTCATTTGGTACAGGCATTTCAAAAGAAATTTATTGTTTTCGTATTTCAATTACATATAAATCAAGTTTATGTTTATATTTAAATTTATAGGCTGTTTGAGACTGAATATACATGATTCCTAAAAACTTCATTCTAGAAAAGATAATAATTTTTAAATAATTTTGACAACTGTATGTTCGTAAACATTTCAAGAGAAAGGATATTTTTTGCATAAAGTTGTTTGATACTATGCACTTAAATAGAAGAAACTAACTTACAGAGCATCACCTTTGAAAACCACATTGCCTAAGGTGGATTATGGTGCTCCTCGGTTGTTGTCGGAATATTTTTATAAGGACATCATATACTCATACACGGAGATGGAATTTTAGTTAACCCTTTACCTAAAAAAAAATACTTCTTAAATTTTTTGTAAAATTTGTGAAAATCTTTGTTTTGTATGGACTTTTAAACAAACTTAATAAAAAATAAAGTTCACCATTAATTTTTTTGAAAAAAAGTTTAAAAATGTGTTTTTCCTATTATGTTGTAACTATCAATTTTGATATTTACCTTGCTCAAAAGAAATCAATTAGAATAACAAGCATTATCAGTTTTAATGTTATGATAGATGTACAAAAAAGATGCTCAGTGATAGACACCCCATCTAAGTGAAGTAGAGAAACCTCGAAAATATATTCGCTTAATGCGATTCAAAAATGACAGTATATATTTTTTCCAAATATAAAGAAAAACCGATAAAGCACGACATTTACACAAAACCGATATTGAGCCTTTTACCAGTTGTGGACAAATTTTCAATAAACAAGACGTCTTTTATATGGTTTTCAACAAAAACATTTATTCTTACGTAACACAAAGAAAAGTTCGTTGTTCAAAGTAACATTTACTACATTAACTGTAATAAATTTGTGTAATTGACTATATTTTAGTGTAAACCAGGAAATGAATAGTCATTCTAAATCAAACATAAAACATGTACACGTAACTGAAAATTAAGGTAAGAGGAATAAAATGAAAAATGTGTGAAAAGAAAAAAATACATCCAATTAAAATGATTTACGAATTCTGAAAATGGTATTTATTATGTTTCGTTGATCTGCTTTTTCCCTAAAAGCCTATCATTGTTACATGATACGAACAATAAAATAAAAACTCAAAACTGCAGGCTCAATTTTAATAGTTCAATCTTCGTAAGTTCTTTCTGAAAAAAAAATGTCACAATATACACCTAATAAGCAGTTCGTTCCGATATTCATTTTACCGTAGGACAACTTATGGATTGGCAAAATCCGTGTTGCGTTTTACTTGGCATCTTTTTGTCTTTACACATAATATTTGATTCACTTTCAACCCAATCGGTACTTTCAAGCAGTTTTTTCATTAAGATCAACTTCCGGTTTTACAGAAAATACATTTAAAAGTAATATATGTTTGAGTTAGGCGGCAAAATAAAAGAAAATTACAATCTAGTAATTTGTATTGCATAAGTTAAACAATTATTGTTAGATCAAATATACGTTTATCCAAACATCAGATCAACAAGCATTTCAATTTGCATTTCAAACGAAGCTCATAACACTTAAAATGTCGAACCAAATCATATAAAATGTTCCAATGATTTTATCTTAATTACATTTGTATGTTGAACGTTATAATTAAGTTTTTGATCTAATTATTTTGTCGGTTACTACCTTTACTACCTGAAATAGCATAAGACCAGGTCGAAAGAGTCGAATCATTTAGCATTCAAAACACGTTAAAAGGGATATAAAGGAAAATAATCCATCTTCGCAGGCACTTTTATGCAATTATTTCTGAGTTTTGTCGTTTCTCCTACCGATAAAGCAAAGACTCCATCAAATATATTACGGAATCATCTATGATTATAATTAAGTTTTAAACTTAAAAGAGATGTAACATGTAACATAGAAACATATTATAGACTCCGCTAAATGTCATTTAAACAATAACATTTTACTAGTCACTTATAAAGTACATTTGCTCTTTAGCAATACTTTCTTAGTTCTATAGAATTAGACAGAATTTAATGAAACTTGGTATGTAGCAATAAAACATCTGTTGCTATAACTAAAGATGTAGTTACAGATATTATTGTTTAGGATTTCTGCAGCTTGAATGTCATCTAAGTTACATGATAAACTAGAAGACTAATAGCTCCTACATACTAAACAATCAACCTCGTTAGATGTAGAGCCTTGTGTGATATTCCTGATACAGCCGAAATCGTGCTTTCTTTACAATAACGTGCGCTTTGGTATAAAAGTGATGAGCGGTGGACAAAACTGTGACTGTTAAGCTTAATAAAATCAATCAGTAAAAATGAAGTGATGTTGATCATGAAAAGTCTTGAGTAAATAATGGTAAAAAGGTGTTTGTTAACCTTATTAAAGCTGATGTTTAGTACATATTAAGTGCCATTCTCTGTAAGAATCAGGCAATGGGTGAATCATGATTAAAAAAACACACGAGTTTGACTTCAAAATACTGTTCAAAATGCTTAAAAAGTAACAAAAAATGCATTGGCACTTTTTAAAAAAATCAGTAATTTGAGATATATTTTGGTTGAAATACATATAAAATTTGAATCTAAGGGAGATAGCTTTGTCAAGTCACACTAAATTTCTATCATTTTAACAGAATTTTTTCTCCATCCTCTGACACTCGAGACAACATCTAATGTTTTTTTTCTTCATTAAAAGGCTATTTTGAATGACAATGCATTGTTAAAACCGTGCGTTTTTTAAATCATGATTCAAAGTTTTTAAATTTTGCCTGATTCTTACAGAAAACTTAAATAGTATGGGAAATCATGTACATGGAAGTTATATACAATAAACAAACTTAATCCTTTCAAATTTTAGTGGAAAAGGGAAAAGAACATTCAAATAATTCAATTTACAATGGTATAACATTTTTAAAATTAGTTCTTAAAATTGCATGATCCATAAATGTGAAGCTTAACCGATTCCATTCATGTCTATAATTCGAATTCTTCCTACGAAGAAGTCCTTGTATTCTGCCTATAGATTGCGGGTTTTTTTTTCACGCCATTTTAATCCATACCTAAATGTTAATAACGAAGTGTTTCGCTATTAGAATGAATATAGTAAAGCGTGCTCGTTAACGTAAAGTCCTATAAGTTTCTACCGGAAAGCGAAGATACATCAACCGGATGGCGTAGTACGACTTGGGATGAGAGATCATTTAATTGATTACTTTAATTGGAAATTAACGAAAACTCTAAGTTAAAAAGTTCATTTGTCTTGTTTTAATCGAATGTTAATCTGTTTTATGCGATATTTTAAACCTACAAATTGATAATTCACATTAAGACAATGGATTTACAAGTATTTATTCTTATTGTTTTTATCATGTATCAAATGAAAACGTAAAAACCGGATTCGAAGTCTAAAAGAAAACAAATTAAAAAGACGCCTTATTTCGAAATCCATTCAGCAAATATACGTGCAATGATCAGGTGGGATGGCAAATAGGATAAACAGGTTTCGACTGCCGGGTGGTGGTGTGGAGGGATTAACAAGGTCGGTCGATTAAACCTCATAAAGAAAACTACATGTATCAAACTTTTTAAAACAGATAAATACAATTCTTAGTAGATACAAAAAAGTTATGCCCTTACTTGGAAACTAAGTTTAGTAATAGAAATACATAAATTAGTTTTCCCCAGCAATTAAATGTTAAGATGTAAATGACATTGCATTATGATTATCTTTGTAACTGCATGTCCGCCAGTTTTTTTTTTTATTTTCCTATCAAGAAAATGAAATTTCATCTTGGCTACCGACATCAATTAAAAATCATGTACAAATTAATACTGTCTAACCTTTATCAAACAAATATCATGTATGAGTTACTACTATAGCTTATCTTCATCTACTAAATTTCATGTATAAGATTATAAGAATCTAACACCGGTGTTAGGGCAAGATAAGGAAATCTCCGACACCCCGAGGGTAAGATTTCAAGTCTGCAACGAGGCTCTGCCGAGTTGCAGATGTAAAGAAATCTTACCCAAGGGTGTCGGAGATTTCCTTATCTTGCCCTAATCATCGGTGTTTGATTATTTTTCTCACTAAACCCGTAAATCGTACAACGTGGATTTGTTTACAAAACATAGCATATGAATATGTGACGTCACAAACTGCACGAGGCTATCTCACATGGGGTGGTGTGAGACAGAAAAATCTCACACCGCTTAAAATAGGAACTGTCCTGTCCAAAAAGTGAGAAAATACTATCTTACCTACATCAACTAAATTTCATGTATAAGTTAATACTATCTTATCTACATCTACTAAATTTCATGTATAAGTTAATATTATCTTACCTACATCAACCAAAATTCATGTATAAGTTTATACTAACCTACCTATATAAACCAAATTTCATGTATAAGTTAATACAATCTTACCTACATCAACTAAATTTCATGTTTAAGTTATTTTTTGCTTACCTATATCAACTAAATTTCATGTATAAGATATTACTATCTTACCTATATCAACTAAAATTCATGTCAAAGTTAATACTAACCTACCTATATCAACCAAATTTCATGTATAAGTTAATACAATCTTACCTATATCAACCAAATTTCATGTATAAGTTAAAATACATCTAACCTACATCAACTAAATTTCATTTAGAAGTTGAAACTATCTTATCTACATCAACTTTATTTCATGTTTAAGTTAATACTATCTCAGTACAAAAAAATTACGATAAAAGAGACGATTTTAATTTCAAAATTATTAAATTTCCTAATCTACAGAGCAATAGACCTACTGCATTCACAACCTATTCGATATGCCGGAGCTTGCACACATTTCACAGATTTTTTTATCAGACAAATGTCTTTGTGACCGACTTTTGGAGCAGGGCTATTAGTAAATACGTCTCATACGATCCCTAAAAAATTCTTTCTTCGTTGTCAGCCACTAGTAGAAAAGTTCAAAATTTGAGTTAAAAGATATGGTGGTTAATTATTTAATTAGTATTTGACTGGTCTTCTGTACTGAGATTAATCACCTCAATATCCCTATTGTGTCCCACAACTATGTTGTGTTCTATGGTCAATACCGGATCCTAAGATCGCAATGGAAGAGGGAGGTTTGGCGCCATAAAACCTGGTTTAACCCACCATTTCCGTGCGGGGCCCGGGTGGCGAATAGGCCCGCAGCAGAGCCTAGCTTGTCGTAAGAGGCGACTAAGGGTCTTGGGATTCTGACGTCGGGTCAGTGCTCAGCCCACAGAGCGACTAAGTGTGTACCCTAGGTGGCTGAATAGGGTGGCCCTCGTCCGCGGGGGTTGTCAGGTCTATAATACGGAAACCCTGACCGCTGAACATAGTGGGCCAACGTGTGTGGAGAGTGCCACGCTCCATGCACGTAAAAGACCCCTTTGTGGACCGCCAAGTAGTGCATCACATAGGCTAAATTTTCCGCCCCTACCCACCCTCTCCCCCTTTCCTGTGGTTTTTCAAAATTTACCGGTCTTTTGTTTCCCACCCCACCCCATGTTTCATTTATCATCATCATTTCATGTTCATTTTATCATCCTTTTCATGTTCATTGCCTGTAAATAACCTATATAGCGTTGCACGGGCGTAAAACACCAACTCACTCACTCACTCGTTTGAAATACCTGTACCAAGTCAGGACCATTGCGATCTACCAATTCTCCGGTATGACTGATTCGTTTTTGTCATTTTCTCTGGACTATGAGATTGATCATTCAAGTTCGGTAGTATTTTTATTACCTTTGTAAACATCAACTTAATTTCATGTACAAGTTAAAATTATCTTACCTACATCTACTAAATTTCGTGTATAAGTTAATACTATCTTATCTACATCAACCAAAATTCATGTATAAGTTTATACTAACCTACCTATATCAACCTAATTTCATGTATAAGTTAATACAATCTAACCTACATCAACTAAATTTCATGTATAAGTTATTTTTTGCTTACCTATATCAACTAAATTTCATGTATAAGATATTACTATCTTACCTATATCAACTAAAATTCATGTCAAAGTTAATACTATCTTACCTACATCAACCAAATTTCGTGTATAAGTTAATACTATCTTACCTATATCAACCAAATTTCATGTATAAGTTAATACAATCTTACCTATATCAACCAAATTTCAACTATCTTATCTACATCAACTTTATTTCATGTTTAAGTTAATACTATCTCAGTACAAAAAAATTACGATAAAAGAGACGATTTTAATTTCAAAATTATTAAATTTCCTAATCTACAGAGCAATAGACCTACTGCACACGGTGTTTTTATTTCACAACTTATTCGATATGCCGGAGCTTGCACACATTTCACAGATTTTTTTATCAGACAAATTTCTTTGTGACCGACTTTTGGAGCAGGGCTATTAGAAAATACGTCTCATACGATCCCTAAAAAATTCTTTCTTCGTTGTCAGCCACTAGTAGAAAAGTTCAAAATTTGAGTTAAAAGATATGGTGGTTAATTATTTGATTAGTATTTGACTGGTCTTCTGTACTGAGATAATCACCTCAATATCCCTATTGTGTCCCACAACTATGTTGTGTTCTATGGTCATTACCGGATCCTAAGATCGCAATGGAAGAGGGAGGTTTGGCGCCATAAAACCTGGTTTAACCCACCATTTACGTGCGGGGCCCGGGTGGCGAATAGGCCCGCAGCAGAGCCTAGCTTGTCGTAAGAGGCGACTAAGGGTCTTGGGATTCTGACGTCGGGTCAGTGCTCAGCCCACAGAGCGACTAAGTGTGTACCCTAGGTGGCTGAATAGGGTGGCCCTCGTCCGCGGGGGTTGTCAGGTCTATAATACGGAAACCCTGACCGCTGACCATAGTGGGCCAACATGTGTGGAGAGTGCCACGCTCCATGCACGTAAAAGACCCCTTTGTGGACCGCCAAGTAGTGCATCACATAGGCTAAATTTTTCGCCCCTACCCACCCTCTCCCCCTTTCCTGTGGTTTTTCAAAATTTACCGGTCTTTTGTTTCCCACCCCACCCCCATGTTTCATTTATCATCATCATTTCATGTTCATTTTATCATCCTTTTCATGTTCATCGCCTGTAAATAACCTATATAGCGTTGCACGGGCGTAAAACACCAACTCACTCACTCACTCGTTTGAAATGCCTGTACCAAGTCAGGACCATTGCGATCTACCAATTCTCCGGTATGACTGATTCGTTTTTGTCATTATCTCTGGACTATGAGATTGATCATTCAAGTTCGGTAGTATTTTTATTACCTTTATTAACATCAACTTAATTTCATGTACAAGTTAATCCTATCATACCTACACCAACTAAATTTCATGTTTAAGTTATTACTAGCTTATACCCTTTTCACGTATACGATATTCTCTTAATTTACGAGTTGTTACGATTTTCAAAAAATTATAGTTTTACGAGTTCTTACGTTATTTTCTTCCGATCTTTAACAAGCTATTCCCGAGCTTTCACGATTTCTTCAGATATCCGAAAATTTTACGCAATTCCGTCCATCGACGATTAAAATTTTAATTTTGAAGCGTCCACGATCATGTAAGGGATTTTTAATAATGCCTTCACGAGTGAAATGCAATGTAGTAAAGGAAATCGTAAATAACTCGCAAACAACTCGTTAAAAAATCATCTGCGAGGTCTTCCCGAGTAAGTTAAAGAGTCAAAGCTAGTCATTTACGATCACAATGAGTTCTTTACGAGTAGTATACGATGGATTTCAAAAATCTTGCACGAGTTCAGACGATTTCACACGAGTTTTCAAGACCTCTTTACGAGTAACTGAGAGTTAATTGCGCGTAGATTACGAGTCATGGAGATCGAATACGAGTAGGAAACTCGTAAAAACTCGTAAGGAAATCTCGTACATGTGAAGAGGTTATTGCCTACATCAATAAGACAACTCAAAGATCTTACATGAAGAAAGAAATGTTCTTTTCTGATTGAAAAAGGTTAATAACACATATAACTGATTCCATTCCAAGGCGGAAACTCACATTAGTGAACCTTTGAAGGGTTTGGAAGAGGGATTTGTGTAGCAGTGGAAAATATGCCTCGTTGGTGCCCTCAAATGGTCCTCAAAAGGTCTGTTAAGCGCATTTAGCTAGATTTTCATTTCAACCTGACAAAAAACAGCTTATTCACCAACTCAAGATAGGTGAAACCCCTCAGTACTTCAGTTCCTTCCACAAATAGGGCTTTCTGCGTCCCGTGTGTGTTAAAAAAAAGTGTGACCTCCTTCCTGATCAACCTATCTAAATCCTAAATGTATAGGCGGAATTTTCATGGATTTTCTGATACAAAAACGGACAATACCATTTATCAGATCTTTGGATAAAGTCATTAAATACAACATTAGTTAAAAGTCATAGTTAAATTTGATCTTTATATTTGTTTGCCTGATAATATAAATAGATCAGCACGAGAAGGTTAATATAATAGGTCACGATTGACCAAGTATTCAGTTTTATCAGATTTATGGTGTGAAGTATTAGCAGAGAAAATAAAAATATGATATGAAAAACAAATTAGTAATGATAAAATATCTAGATAGCTGGGAACCCTATCGGACAATTTAATCAGGGAAACAGTAGGCTAAAATCAAGATAAACTAAATCACTAGTTAACTAGTCTTGCAGTGTGCACATATTCAATATAACATCTTAATTTTGCTACTCTCGGACACTGATTCACAAAATGTAAATTAAAAAACAAAAAATAAGGAGAAATGAAACTAACCATGATTTCCAATAAAAACCCTATATGCCCCTAGAATCTGAAAACCAATGAATTGTTTATTACATTTATAATTTAACGAACAAATTACAATTGAGTCCAATGCAAACTTTATCAAATCCGTTTTGTGTGCACGTTGTCTAATGAAAACTTTTAAGAGATACCGAAAGCTAATATAAAGGAGACAATCTAGAACCTAATTTATCTTACAAAAGCAATAACATTGCATATACACACGTATGTTGAGGGTGGCCCTTACAGTAAAGTAATACAAAGTTTTCTACACAATTTAGGATGGATACATTGTAACTGAATAACAGTAAGATCTAGACTCGGAAATTGTGCATGCCTTTGGGAAATCAATTGTACCAAAATTTCTACCAGTCAGAAAAAAAGCAAAGAGGCACCAAAATTCGAGTGTAAAAAGTCCAAACGGGCAACGACAAAACCGACAAACACTAACAAGAACAGCACGAAAAAACACAAAATCAACAACGCGAACTCAAGACGTAACAAGAGTGAACTCAGGTGCTCCGGAAGAGTAAGCGGTTCCTTCCTTCTATAGCACACAGTAAAATATTATAAAAAATCTGTCAAAGTCAAAAATGGCCGGATTTCGTTAAACAGGAAGTAGGTGAGCGACATACCTGAAATCGTATCCCACAATATGGGACCCCACCCTGATGCTGTATACCAAATATCAAGTGGCTGTGATTAGTAGTTGCTGAGAAAACTGTAACGAAAATTTCTTCCCCGCCCACCCGCCGACCGCCCGCCCGCCCGACATTCACCATTTTATAACCCGGATTTTTCACTCTTTGAAATCCGGCCAAAAATACAGCTATAGACATGATAGAGTTGAAATTTTCACTGAATATCAAGTGAATGATGCATATCATTTAAGGGTAAAAATCAGAATACTTTTTAATTCTAGTATCTGAGATTTAAAGATCCACATTTTTACCCCTAAAAATGAAAATTCAAAATTTTCACCCGAAATTTAAGCTATTCACTTTCAACCACTAAAATGATAAAACCTTTTTCGTGAAAATCAGCAAAAAAAAACTAAATTTCAAAAACTTGTTTTGTTTTTGAAATGTGGTTTTGTGAAATCCAGATTGACACTACATGATTTCAAACTGCAAACAAAACAGCTCTTATGGCATAAAAATGATTTAAGTGATGCACAGTTCTACTTTCCATTAGTATACGTTATTATATATACAGGTTAATGCAAGGCAGGTAAAACCTGTCGGGCTCCCGAAGTTTCAACGATTTTTAAAATATTTAACAAGCGATAATTATGACATATATATAACATACATATTGACAAAGTATGACAAAGTATCATCACATAATGACAAAGTATCATCACATAATGACAATGTATCATCACATATTGACAAAGTATAACAAATTTTGATCACATAATGACAAAGTATCGTCACTTATTGACAGAGTATGACAACGTATCATCACATAATGACAAAAAAAGTTTCATCACATAATGACAAAGTATCATCACATAATGACAAAGTATCATCACAAGATGAAGAAATTACATTAAAACAGACAGACATACCGTAGAAATTACTTTAACATGGCAAAGATAATTCAAAAGAAATGGTGGTTTAAAGAAAGTCTTCCTTCTTCCAATATATTTAATGAAATATCAATGACCATTTTAACATGTTATTAAAAAATGACAAACAAAAATACGTACAGAATCGTTAAACATAAGTAACTATCAAGCTATCTCGCATTTATAAATAATTTCGTGTCTTGTTATTTTGTTTCCAAGAAGCTTAAAAATTTAATCATTTTAGATTGAATTTATTCAATTTCAGGTCTATTCAATGTTTTAATTGAAAAAAGTTTTAAATGCTTATCCAGGACAGTCTTTGTCTTTGTTTAACTGATTGATGTATGGGTTTAGTGCATGACTATCTTAAGTCTTCAATACTATACATATAAATTAATCCAAAGTCTAGACTTAGCAGCCCGTCAATCCTTTCTAGATCCTCCTTATGTTAAACTATTGACCATAAGATATTTCAGTATTTTGCAACATAAACTTGCATATGTTAAGAATATGCAAGTTTAAGCAAAACAGTGATAAAAAGAATCAGCTTCAAAATATCCTAATTGTTCTGTTCAACCAAAACATTTATCAAGCGGGTATCTTGATTGTTTTTGGAAATTATTTTGCTAATCTTCAGGAGTTTTTTTTTATCCAATAAAAAGTTTTCAAAATTCAAAGTCAATCTTTTATTTCAGTAAACACTTTGCATTTATTCAGTGTTGATCGAAAAGACGTTTCGTTGAAATTAAATTTCCAGTTTTCACATTGGAATAGATGATAATAATATAAAATTAACATTTTAGCTGCATTTGTTTTTTTTTGGGGGGGGGGGGGGGGCAGTCTAAAAATGTTTACGGAGATGTATAAATTTGTTTCATGTTAACATATATTTATAAGCAATATAAAATATAAAGCATATTTTCAGAACGGAAGCAGGTGAGTGAGTGAGTGAGTTGGTGTTTTACGCCCGTGCAACGCTATATAGGTTATTTACAGGCGATGAACATGAAAAGGATGATAAAATGAACATGAAATGATGATGATGATGATGATACTCCGTCTATTCAAATTAAACACGCAAAAACTATCACTACTCTAAAAACTACATAAACCCATGCGGGTTCCGAGTGGCGAATAGGCCCGCAGCAGCGCTATGCTTGTCGGTAAAAGTCCACTAAAGAGCGCTCAGAAACCTGACATCGGACCAGGCCGCTTTGCCCACAAAGCGACTGGGATTTGTGCCCCAGGTGGTTGAATGGAGCAGCCCCGACATCGAGAGTGAGTGAGTGAGTTGGTGTTTTACGCCCGTGCAACGCTATATAGGTTATTTACAGGCGATGAACATGAAAAGGATGTTAAAATGAACATGAAATGATGATGATAAATGAAATATGGGGATGGGGTGGGACACAAAGGAACGGTAAATTTTGAAGAACCACAGGAAAATGGGAGAGATGGGTAGGGGCGGAAAATTTAGCCTATGTGGTGCACTACTGGGCGGTCCACAAAGGGGTCTTTTACGTGCATGAAGCGTGGCACTCTCCACACACGTTGGCCCACTATGGTCGGCGGTCAGGGTTTCCGTATTATAGACCTGACAACCCCCGCGGACGAGGGCTACCCTATTCAGCCACCTAGGGTACACACTTGGTCGCTCTGTGGGCTGAGCACTGACCCGACGTCAGAATCCCAAGACCCTTAGTCGCCTCTTACGACAAGCTAGGCTCTGCTGCGGGCCTATTCGCCACCCGGGCCCCGCACGGGACCCGACATCGAGAGATGCGGGGGGTCGTCATGCGATAATGCGGAAAACCATAGTGGTGCACCGTGTTGGGAAAAGTGTCACGTTCCTCGTACGTTAAAAAACCCTGCTGCAGGTCTCGGTAAGAGTAGGACCCGTCGGATCCCCATGCAGGAGGCTAAATTTCCCGTCCCTACCCATCATTCCTTTTTCCAGTAGCAGTCAAAACTCTCCTACCTGATTGGCCTTGTGTACCTTATTCCTCCACTTCATTATCATTTCATGTTCATTTTATCATCACTTTCATGTTCATCTCCCGGATATAGCCAGAATCGTGCTGATTGGGAGTAAAGCAATAACTAACTAACTTACTAAAGACTACATAAGGCTTCGCTGCGCTAGCCTAAAAATTACCTATACACGTCGATTACTAATAGGGAAAGTGTTGTTTATAAAGCACACAAGTTTTGAAAACAATTCATTGAGAAAAAACTGGCTTCAAAACTATAACGCAAATGAGATGAATTGAAATTCGGTTAAATCATTAATTATTTGAAGTGTTGAGTCGGATTTAAAATCAATGAGTTTGATATATTTATATTGGGCGATTAATGATTCTCGGCTAGCTGTCAGAAACAGCGAGCGTTCTATAGAGAGTTCCTCTACCGTTAGTTTTTTTCATGTTGTCTTTTATCAAAGGTTCCTTTTGGTAGAGCGCCTCTGATGAGTCTTAAATAGACGGAACGCGCGTCAGGCGTAGCAAAATTTATTGTCTGGAACTTTGTTGTAATTTGTATTTTGATGGAATTTAGACCTTGGGCCGATTGCATAAGGGCTCTGTTTTAAACCTTTGTTATGTTCTATGCTCTTTATTTCTGCCAACTTTTTGATGGAAAGTCTCCTGTGAGTATTAAGAAATGAAACGTGCATCAGAACAGTTGTTAAAATTATGTCTGGTAATTTGTTGCATTTCGGTTTCCAATCATTTTTTTTTCTAAAAGCCAGTGAGTTATTACTTGTTTAATGCTGACCAGTATTAACCAGATATGCCTCATAAATCCATTGTTATACTGATATCTCATGGGAAATTAGATAGCAAGTTCACATGAACTTGTAGATTTATTAATCAATTTCATAAAATCACTCCTAGTCAACATCAAATAACACAAAATGACATAAAGAAATAGTTCATCAACTCTTAATGACCTAACTGATTGATTAAGCCCAGTAAACAATGTGTCAAAAGCAACATGTTAGCAAACCGCTCATAACTGTTTGTAAAGCTGATCAATAAGTCAAGAGAAATAGACTAGTTTCTTGCTAAACCCTCACTTTGAAGATGGAGGTAAATGATTTTACGTCTTTCCGTCCTTAATGTCTTTTATCCATATTAATATATATCAGTTTTTTTCTGCAACTTCTTATCACAACTACTAGAAGTTTTTTACTGGACCTAAGCACGAAGTCTTGTATCGCAGTTACTGATTCTATTTTTGATGCTTATTTATTTCAAATTTACTTGGCAATGCAGTTTTAGGCTAATAGACGGGAAGAAGGCCTGACCTAGCCTAGCTTATAAAATGAATTCTTTTTCACATAATGAAAAGCTGATGTTTGAAAATAGGCTGACCTTAAAAAGTTCTTAAAACATTAATTGAATGAAAGTAGTCGTAAGATACCTGTTATGGGTTATGGACCCGAATGTGCACATATATTGTACATATAAACAAAATGTTCTTTGTTTTGTTTAGTGTGATTGGTTTTTGGGGGGCTGGGTTTTTTGTGTGTGTTTTTTTTTTTTTTTTTAAATTAAACATTGAGCTACTAGTATTTATAAAATAAACAGAGTTTCGTTTTATCAAAAAGATCAAAAGGTGAGCATTAAGCATGAATTCAAAACTCGTTTCACCAGTTATCCTTGTGTACTCGTCCCACTTCTTACTTCATTAGTTAATTACCTCTTTCACGTCATTGTTATCATTTCATGTTTATTTTTTCAAAACATGCACGTTGTCATCACCATTTCATGTTCATATTATCACAACTTTCTTATCATCATCATCATTTCATGTTCATTTAATCACAACTTTCCTATCATCATCATTTCATGTTAACTTTCCTATCATCATCATTTCATGTTCATATTATCACAACTTTCCTCTCATCATCATTTCATGTCCATTTTATCACATCCTTTACATCATCATAATCATAATCATTTAATGTTCATTTTATCACAACCTTTATATCATCATCATCATTTTATGTTCATTTTATCACAATTATTACATCATCATCATTTCATTTTCATTTTATCACAGCTCTAACATCATAATCATCAATCCATGTTCATTTTATCACAACACTTTTACACCATCATCATCATTTTATGTTTATTTTATCAAAACATTTTTTACATCAGTCTATTGATGATTCTCAGCTAGCTGCCAGTAACAGCGAGTGTTCTATAGAGAGTTCCTTTACCGTCCTTTCGTTTGTTCTTGATGTCTTTTGTCTAAGTCTCTCTCTAGTGGAATTTAACTTTGATTGGTTTGATTTTACTGTGTGTTTAGTTTTTGAGCTTTGTCTCGGAATATTGATTAGGTGAGGTTGGGCCCAAAAACCTAGTTTAACCCTGCCACATATTATATTTGCCTGTCCTAAGCCTGGAATCCTTGACAAAGCTTTCGTTTGTGCTTGTCTTTTTTTATGTTTTCTGTTCCTTGTTTAAGAAGGGGATCTATCATTATATGCATTTTATTTAGACCATGGGCCAATTGCATAACCGCGAGCAGCGCATACCGGCCTCGTTGAAGGCTGCTGGCGGTTGTCCATTGTGGTTTTTCTGAATTGCCGCTTGATTGTGGGCTGTGTCGCGTCCACATATCATTATTTTCTATTTCATATTAGCATCAATCCATATTCATTTTACCACAACTTTCACATCACCGTCATTTCATCTTCATTGAATAAAAACTTTCCCATTATCATCATCTTCATCGTTCCATATTCATTTTATCACCGCTTTCACATCATCATCATCATATCATGTTCATTTTAAGACCACTTTCATATCATCATCATTTAAGGTTCACCCTTTTCACACGATTTCTATTTCATGTTGGACCCTTCAACATCACCATTGCATGTTCGTCTCCTTAATATACATGAACTCGTACATCTTGGAAGGAAAGCTATAATTAAGCTTACTAACGTCTTATTTGAGAGAATGAGGATTGCAGAGGTACAGCTATACCAAGTGAGCAATGACTAATTGCTATTATCTTTTAGCTATGACTGAAACATCCATTCAAGTAAATTGACTAAATAAACTAGATAACTACCACGTGCATGCAAATAAGTGTTGCTCTTTTGGTTTATTCTAGAACTCTGCTTCATCATATTAAGTCTTGGTAAATGCTAAGTTTTATTAGTTAAATCTTGAGATTTCGGAAACTATTTAAATGCTAGACTTGCAGATTTTAAGTACTAACCTCTGGCTAAATGTACTTCTATGGTTGTTCTAGAATGTTTTGATTAATATATGAAGCATCATTATAATCTACTTTAGTTTGCTACATACGTGCATATAAGGAAATTGTGGACTTATGTAGCAAAACTGTTATTATAAGACACATTATTATCTTAAAATAAGATTAAACGAAATTATTATACAATAAAATATCTTAATCTAACCTCCCCATAATCATAGTACAGTATGGTAAAAAGTTCTACTTTTAGAAATACATTTGGGAGCTCATGTAATGACCGAATGCATGTAAGATTTAATTTACTCTTTCATTTACTAACTATGTTTGATTGCGTGTACTTATAGAGGAAATACCATTTATACTTAATATCTATTTATATAGCTTAAAAGGGTAAATCTATATTTATAAAAATTACGATCGCAAAAATGTTACCTATCTTTGTAATAATTTGCATGTCCTGATTTGACTCATTTTTAAAATTTCATAATTCTAACAAAATTGTGCTGTCGGTGTAATAATAAAGCGTTTTTGTCGCGAATTGATCTACTCAGATCACTTATTCAATCTCATTAAAAGGAAAAATACATTAAGTGATATCAAAACACAACAAGGTCAAAATCTCCGTAAAAGACCCTTGCTTCTTTGACAATAATTGCAATTATTTAGTTCGTTCAAGTACATTTCAAACACAAATCTGTGACCTGTAAAAGTACAAAGTAACTCATAAGTAAAGTTAACTTGTAAGTGTCATCATACGAATGTAAATGTCTCGACACTCCTATTACAATGTATATTTAATGCTGTACTAATCATCTGTTCGCTTAAGGTAGAAAAATACAAAAGTAACATTCATAAAATCTACTGATGTAAAAGTAAGAACGGTAACATATGTATTTGAATGTAAAATTTAATATCCTTCATTTAACTTGAAAACGTTTTATGACAAAGAGTTGATTACAACACAATACTTCACACGTTTTAATGATTACAAGAAAAAGCTGCCGATATCAATTATTTTACAATTCCAGTGGAATATCATTATGCTTTTTCCGTTATGATCAATGAAATCGGTGATAATGTACACATTTGAACCCTTTATACTTTTGTCATTTTTTTAGCATAACAGCGATCATGTGTTACAGTTTTGTTTGATGATGCATCACGAAATTGAAGTGTTTATTGGATTAAAAATCGATAAACTTGATTTGTTTTACATCAGTCGATAGATGCTTCTTAGCTACCTGTCTGTAACTGAAAGTTTTCTATTGAGAGAGTTTCTGTGTATCTCGTGTTTTTTTTTTCTTGTAGTCTTTGAGAAGCTACTGAATGCAGCTGCTGACTTTTTGAATTGTCGATGTTTAAAACTGTCGTTTATTTATATAGGCGGCGTCGCGTACACTTATTTTAAATCTCAAATCTTCTACCTTCTGGTCAAAGAAGCAGAAGTACCAATAGGGTATCCCAATGTCAACGTCCGAAAGGGCAGAGACAAAACCAGTAAACACCAACAAGAACAGGGCAAAAACAGACAACATGTGAAACATGGAATCACAAAAATAACTGAATATCAATCAACAACGCGAACTCCAGTCGAAACTAGAGTGAACTCAGGTGCTCCAAAATTTATCTCTCTTTGAGCTGTGATTTACATAATTTTTTCCCCATTTCATAATGATCAATTTTTCCATATCCTACGAAATTAAAGGAAGCTCCTAGAACCAGAAAAACCATATATGACTGTCAAATATCGAAAATTTATTACCACATAAACCTTTACCAATTTCCTGCTTTTTCTTCCAACGTGCGTCTAAAATTAGTAGCTTTGTGGGACTTCTTACCCCATAGAATTTGCAGAAACCATGTGTTAAGGAAAAAGCAGCACAGTCATCGTAACACCTGTCAATGTATATAGGTGATAATTTCAAATCAAGTTAACTTATGACCGTCTAACTTATAAAATGTAGTATAGTTAACTTGCGACCGTGTATTTTCCATACGCAATTTTTCAGATCCATTGAGTTCTCATTTTAAGATTGTGAAGGCTTCTTTTCAGTTCAAACTAGTTTATGAATTAGTTGATAATAGAGTTAAACAACTAAGATTGAATCATGTACATAAGATATATTATAATGTTAGTCCTAGTTATATGAAACAGAGTTTTACTAAACTTAGAGATTGCCATATATATAATACAAGACATAGCGAGTATAACTTCTGGGTTCCTGCTGTTATTGGTCAACAAAAAGAAACTTTTTTATTACAATGGAATCAAAAACTGGAACGCATTTCCAAATGATGTTAAGGCTATAAAAAATCATAAATTATTTAAAACTAAAGTAAAGGACTTTTTAATAGAGAGTTCTATATCTCATTCCGATTTTATATTTTATTGATATATTTATACCTGAAATTAGTCTAACTTATAGGTTTTGATATAGTCAGTAGTTTTTGTTTTATAATCTAGTTTTACATTAGTATATCATTTTATAATTATGCTTCTTTTGTATGACAAGTATCATAATTGTTTTATTAAACCTAAGTATATTTCACAAAATGGACCCCATTGGAAATAAGCTTTCGAGCTTTCATGGGCTATCCTAATAAATATCAACTTGTGGTTTTATATTACTCTTTAATTTGTGATCTGTATTCATAATTTTTAAAATATGTACGTTTACGTATATTAACCATTGTAATGTTGATATTTATTGAATAAATATTATTATTATTATTATTATTATTATGAAAGAAAAGACCAATCCTTGTTATAAAAATGTACAGTTCTACATGTAATAATAAAGACTATCTAAAGTGCATCTATTTTACGTAACGTGATGGAGTTTAGATGTTCTAAATTTCAAACTGGAACAAATAAATTTCAACATTATATTTTCTTCCATAAATAGGGCGATCGTGTAATTTTACCCATTATTGTCTGTACACACTTGAAACTGTTTTATTCAGGTTGTTTAAAAAGCAAAGATTTGTAAATTTATTTACCACTGAGTTCAAAGCGGGAAAATTTTAATTTTGTTCGTGCATTTGTTGAAACTACGAATTCATTTGTATCTAGAAGAAATTTTGTACACAAACAAATTATGCGTTCTGTAACAGCGAGTTTATTGCAGGGTCATCCAAATGTACCATTTAACCTCTTTCAGTTCTTTTGACTTCAATACTTACGGCAATAAAATCTGGCCTCCAGAAATATTACGATTGTTGTTATTCTAGAAATGGTGTCAATCAAAAGTGGATCCTGAAAATTCAAAAGTTTAACTCTAAATCAATTTTATCTTGTAATAACATCAAAACTTTCGATTTCTCCAGACTTTATACTTCTATTCAACATGAACAACTGAACTCTCGATTGGCAACTGATCAAACGCAGTTTTTTTTTCCCAAAAAGAATGAAAAACGCAGCAGGTACAAATATCTGGTAGTCGATTACACTCAGACTTATTTTGTAATCAATGAGTCTAAGAAAAAGAACAAATATACAGAAGACAAAAAAATCGACATGCTCAATTTTCTAATCGACAACATATTTGTTCGGTTTGGTGGACGTGTTTTTATGCAAACAATAGGGATTCCAATGTGCACTAATTTTGCTTGCTGAGGTGTTTCTTCATTCATATGAAGCGGACTTCTTACAATCTCTTCTAGACAAAAAAAAAGATTGTAGACTGGCACTCTCATTTAACCTCACTTTCTTTTATATTGATGATATTCTTTCACTGAACAATTCTTACTTTGGTGACTTTCTACATCTAAAATATCCCCCAGGAACTTGGGATAAAGGACACATCGGAGTCTATGAAGTCTTCTTCATATTTAAATCTTGGCTGATGTCATTTAACCCTGATAAAACTGATATTATGATCTATTCTAACACACATGCTCCAATGTTAAACTTCCTTTTCAATGACCAGCAAATTCCAATAACAGACACTCATAAACATCTAGGTGTAACTTTTCAATACGATGGAAAGTGGAAGATAATATTGTATCCTCTGCTATGAAACATCTAAATATCTTAAGAAAACTTAAATTCAAACTGAGCCGAACTAACTTAGAAAACTATACATTGTATTTATTAGACGTTCACTCGAATATGCAAGCAAGGTATGGGATAACTGTGGGCTCCTTAATGCTTCTAAGATTGAACATGTCCAGTTGGAGGCAGCAAGGATTGTTACAGGTCTTCCGGTCTTCGCTTCACCGTAAAAAAATTATAATGAGCTTGGATGGGAAAATATTAAATCCAGACGTGAAAGGGCGAAAACTCAATATGTTTTACAACATCCAGAAAGAAAAGGTCCCCGAATATCTGTACAATCTCATATACCCAAGATTCAAACAGCTACATTGTACCCGCTCCGCAATGGAAATGATCTGATCATTCCATTTTGTAGATTATCTATATCATAAAATTCTTACATCCCGTCAACCAGAAACTTTGGAATAATATGATTTAGAAATTAGGCAATCAGACTCTTGAGCCAAATTTTAAAATGGAATAAAAGACTTATATGTCTTTAAGTCACCTCCAAAATATATTTCTTACGGATCGAGAAAACTGAATGTTATTCTCACCCAACTAAGATGCTCAGCATAATTTCTTAACTACGAATTATTTAGAGTTAATATAATTTCAGATCCCTCCTTTCGGTGTAGTGCTCCCATAGAAAACACGTTTCACTTTATTTTGCATGTCCACTTTATAGAGACGAAAGGGCAATACTTGTTCAAAGAAGCAGATGTACCAATAAGGTATCCGAATGTCAAAAGTCCGAAAGGGCAGAGACGAAACCAATAAACACCAACAAAAACGGGACAAAAACAGACAACATGTAAAACATGGAAACACAAAATAACTGAATATCAAACAACAACGCGATGGCTTCCTAATGGCTGTAACATAGATCTTAACTTATTGTTATCTGGAACAGATCCCCATCTTCAGATGAAAGTTAAGTTGTACTAAATAGTGTCTTTACATTCATAAAAGGGTCAAAACGATTCTTAATTGTGTAAAACACACTCACACACACATCCACGCACTCTTTTTCTTTTTTTCCCTCAACTTTCTGATTGTTTTTTTTACAAACGTTATCTAATTTTGTATGCATAATCGTCTGTATTGTTATTAATATGCGAGCGAAGCGAAGCTCACTATTGTAGAGAGTCTGCCAAATTGCACGAGACTCAAAATACGATGGTTGAAAATAAATTCTGTCTGCTACTCTGAATGCATTTGGAATTTACGAAAAGACCGGGTCTCGCGTTAGCGAGACCCGGTGTTTTCGCTTATTTATTTGCAAACGGTTACAAAACTAAACCTTTTGTTGTTGTTAATGGCAAGAACTTTCTCAATAAATAATAACTATCTAACGAACGAAGACTAGTTGTTTTGTTTTTTTTAAAATATGGCCCCCTTCTCGCGAGATTACAATACACTAGTGACCTTTAACACAGAGTGCACAGTCATGCGCAGAAAAATGGCGGGAAATATCACATCACATCGTCCCTAACAAAGGTAATTAAAACTAAGTTCTGCCAATCAATCATCGGAACTTTTAACATAAACAGATTCATTATAAAAGCGTGACAAGTAACTATTTTTTCTGCATATGTATGATAAATAAATTTGGTCCTACCTGATCTGAAAATATAATCCTAATCCATCCTCATGACATGTGCCGTGTCGTGGTCCTTCAAAGTCAAACTGACACAGTTAAATGATCAATGCAATCATGGATCCGTCGTCATTTTCCACCAGGTTATTCAATCTTTTGCAGCCAGTACTAGTAAAAATTAGATACGGGTATACAAAAAATCTCACAAAACCTGACAGAAGAACATTGACATTTTGATTTCTGTTTTGATGTCTTCATGTTTACAGTCTGCTGGATATGTGACGTCACAAATGAACGATCAATATTTATGTATAAGTTATGGATAATATCGTCCCGGCCGCGCACCATATTTTGACGTTTTTTTAGGATAATACATTAATTTTTTTTTCGAACAAATTATTCAATGTTTAATCACTAGCGGACCCTCTTATATATTGGTCCAGCTGAGAGTATTTTGACAATATTTTCCAGATCCAAATTAAGGTTCGACCCAGATTAGGCTTAACCTATTATCTTATTTATCACATTGCATCAACATAATTTGTGTTGATTTTGTATCTTCGCGAGCTTTTAGGGCAGAGCCATTCTCATATTATGTTAATGTAGGAGAAGATTTTACTTGTGTCTAATCCATTTTGCCTATTTTGCAAATAAAATATGTTTATACAATTAGATCTTCATCTCGAAATAGTCTCTTGAGGAAAAATTTTTAAAAAACTCGATGAAAAACAAGATGACTTGAACTTTCCAATTGTCAACTTTCCCTTCTTGTGTAGCAAAATTCCGTCCGCTCCAGCATATGGAGTTTACGTATCAAAATGAATTCGTTACTCCAAAGCTTGCGGGAATTACTTCGATTTCCTTGGCAGAGCGTCACGTTTGAAACAAAATAAATGTCAATACGGTATTATGTTGCTCCTTAGTTTTTACTTAGAAATTTTACGGTAGACATCATGCACTCATATACAAATCAGATGTTGGTTTATCAAAGGATTTTGTTTTGTCTTCTTTTAACGGATATGACACACTGAATTGGAAACTGGCAGCGCGACGGGTGTGCTATAGAAGGCAGGAACCGCTTTCTCGTCCGGAGCACATGAGTTCACTCTCGCTACGACTAGAGGTCGCGTTGTTAATTGATATTTAATGGTTTTGTGTTTTATATAATGTCTGTGTTTTTTTGTCCTGTCCATTTTTGTGTTTGCTGGTTTTGTCTCTGTCCTTTTGGATTTTGACATTCGGGTGCCCCATTGGTACCTCTGCTTCTTATGAGGATTAAAATCCTTCTTACCCTATATATTTTTAAGATACTTATTATTGTTACTAGAACACTTTCATTGTGCATACAATTACTAAACCTTGGCTTTTGAAGGTAAATGTTTTATTTTTTACATTACAGATTCGTCGCTATTGTTCATCCGATCAAAGCTCAGATTCTCTGTAACAGGAAGAAGAACATCATGGCGGTTGGTGTGATTTGGATGGTAGCCATAGGATGTGGAGTTCCGACAGCTCTGTATAACCAAGTTATGTTTGCCCCACAAATCAATATTTCGTTTTGTGTGTCAATGTTTCCGAGTAACAATGTTCAAATAGCTTTCAAATATTTTGAATTCTCCTTTTTCTATATGATTCCCGTGTGTGTCCAGTTGATTCTGTACGCCATCGTTGGAAAGCGACTGTATGTGAGTACAGACGAACTTCACACAAAGTTCCAAATGAGGAAAGAGCTTAACAGGAAAACAGACCGAACCGCTGAAACAATAAAGGCAAGAAAAGGTGTTGTTAAGATGTTAGTTGCCAGTGTTGCTGTATACACCCTGTGCTATGCCCCGCCACAGATTTTATTATTTTACAACACATTTTCTGACGCTCTTTTCCACCAGACCTGGTCGTTTCAGGTTTTTGTTAATGTAGTAGCTTACGTCAACTCAGCTGCTAACCCAGTTCTTTACAGTATATTCAGCCAAAACTTTAGGCGTAACTTTAAAAGATGTTTATTTTGCATGTGTATGTCATATAAACAAGAGCCTTACATTAGAGCAAGATTTACAGATTCTTTAGATTCTCGTGGAATTTCAAGAAAGGTAAGCACGACAAGAACAACGATTTCCAGACTTTGACAGTAGATCAATGTATAAGTGATGTATGAAGCACATTTAACTAAACCACTTACAACAAAACTGTTAGTCATCAACGCATCAACCGAGATTGCTGCAGATACTTTATACTTGCGTGCCTTTCTGTTACATTGTGCTTTTATAAAGAACAGTACGTTCGATTGAATGTTAATTACAAAAAGTTAGTCTGACACCAGTTTTAGCTCCATAAGGAAGTTATCAAAACGGGTTGTGTTTCTGTTGTAATTCTGATGTGTGATTAAACCTTTCCTTTTGTATCAGGCTTTGATTAAAGAAGGGTGAATTGAATTTCTGCAACCAATGAAGGATATTAATTATTCGTACAATTTTTTATCGACATTTTTAAGAAAAATAACTGAGAAATCACAATCTGAAAATAGGGCTTCTAACTTCGTAAAAAAAAAACAATTTTATGCAACATATAATGAACAATAATAGACAGTATGAAATTTATTATATAATTGATTATATGATTACCCTAAAAATTACGTAAAGTACAGCCGTACCGAAGCAAGAAAATGTAACAAATGACAATGATAAATCAAGAAATACAATAAACAATCCTTCAAAATACATTTAATCGGTTTTTTTTTTTTTTTTACAAAAAATGCACCAAAAAATAGCTTTCCTAACTCCTGAAATTGCGTTGCAGATGTTTTAGGACCCTTTTTAGGGAAACCTACGAAAGCCCAGAAGGCTCATACGAGATTCGAGATTCGAAATTCGAGATTCGATATATATACCGAATGAGTTGGGGATTTTTTGCGGGAGCCAAATTTTGCGATTTCAAACCAAATTGAAGGTATTTTTTTCGCCGAATTAAATTATCGTGATTATTTGTATGGAGGCATATACTGAATATATCCTATAAGCGATATTTTATTTTCGCGGTTTTTAAACAAAAAAATTAAATAATAAATAACCGAGAAAAAAGCACGTGTCATAAAGTTCGTGAGTTTTGTTTACGCAGCCACTCAAATGAATGATTCATTAAGTGTGGCTTATGAAATCTAGGGATACCTAAGATGATAGGTGATTATATATTGAACTGATTTGCCCATGGGCGTCTGCCGAAGACCAACCACGTAGTGGGAGAAGGTTCCTGGCTCTGGTTCAACTGTAACTTGAGTATAGCTAATTATGGTGGTGGTGTGTCATGAGCTGGACGACTTATGTCACACAGCGAGTATTAATTAAAAGTAAGCAGTTGTTACATGTAATAGGGATGTTTTGGCATGATATAGCAATTTTGGGCTTGGCGCGCCACTTTTTTATAACCCTAAAGAAAGGGAGGTTATTCCAACTAAGAAACCTTTTCTGAATCTGTCCTGCAGCATCTGATTAAAACCGTCAGATTAAACTTGAGTCAGGTGATTGGAAATACACATTAATTATACAAATCCGACCAAGACTCATTCGTGTTTTGCCAAATAGAACATTAAATCATGGTGGGTAAATATATCTAAATTACAAGTAGAAAAAAATATTAATATATTGAGCTTACCAAATTACGGAATACACCGTTGAAATTTTGGATTTCTGGTATTTAATGGTGACCTATTTGGTTGGTTATTAGTATATTAAATTTCAAGTTTCGAATCTCGAATTTCGAATCTCGTATCTCGAACTTCGAATCACGAATCGCGATAATTACGTTTTTAAAAGAACTATTTTATTGGTACATGATTATAAAACAAGCAATCTAATTGGTTATAAGTATATTGATTTTCTAATCTCGAATTTCGAATCTTGAATTTCGAATCTCGTATCTCGAATTTCGAATGAGCCTTCTGGGCTTTCGTAGAAACCTAATGTTCAATGGACCTACAATGCAAAAAATGTGTTTTCAAATGACACGTCGTACTACATTTTTTTTTATTTCTATGAAGTTTCCATTGCTTAGAAATATACCATATAAATACATAGAGCATATATGGAGTTAATACGAAAACTCGGGGCAAAATCGTGATATAAAAATTTGTCAATGTCAAAAATGACCAGTATTCGTTAAACAGGAAGTAGGTGAGCGAAAGACTAGTATATTGCAATCATCTTGTCCGTCTGTCTGTTCGTCCGGTACAATATCTTGGCTTCTACTAAAGGAATTTATTTCAAATTTAGTAGGCAGCTAAAACATGATAAGATGTACATTTCTTCTACTTTTTTAGGTCAGTCGGTCATCTGCTTCCTGTTTTCCGAGCCGACTTAAACTTTTTTAAGGGTCAATAAACGAACAATTTTCGTTACAAATATCTCGGCTCTACAGAAAGGATTGACTTTTAATTTGATACACAGCTTAACCATGATGAGTTGTACCGTACCTGCTATTTCCAGGTTAGCCAGTCATCTACTTCCTGTTTTCCATGCCGAGTTAAACTATTTTAAGGGTTAAAAATGGAAAACTTTTCGTAACAGATATCTCAGCTTCTGCTGAAGAGATTGACTTTTAATTTTGGTATAACAGCTTCAGCATGATGAGATGACCCGTGCCTGCCCTTTCCAGGTTAGTCAATCATCTACTTTCTGTTTTCCGAGCCGACTTAGACTATTTAAAGGGTCTAAAATGGAAAAATGAAAAAAAAATCGTAACAGATTTTTCAGCATCTACTGAATGGATTAATTAACTAATCCTTACTTTGGTACACAGCTTTAGCATAATGATATGTATCGTGCCTCCTCTTGCCAAATCAGTGGGTTATCTACTTCCTGTTTTCTGAATGGTCGAGTGGGGGTATGCTTAGCATGACTAAGTGCAACACCTTGTTTAAACAGAAAAAGATTAGAACTAATAACAAGAGGCTCCCAGGAGCCTGAATCGCTCACCTGGTCTTGATGACAACCCTATAGAGAACTTTGTATAGCTAAATAAGCTGAACATTTAAGCAAGCAATAGTTGCCATTCTGTAGGCCAAAAACGTGCAAAATGTTATTTAAAGGGCCATCTGAACACTTTGACTCTATAGAGACTTTTGTTAAGAGCTTAATGAGCTGAACATTTAAGCAAGCAACAACTTTTTCTTATCTGCTATAGTTTTCATTATATAAGCCAAAAACATGAACATGTTAATTTAGGGGCTGAAATCCTTATAAGGGGTCATCTGACAACTTCAACCCTATGGAGACTTTTGTAGAGCTTAATGGCTGAACATTTAAGCAAGCAACAGCTTTTCTCTATCTGCAATAGTTTTCATTCTATAGGCCAAAAACACTATTTTCAGCCTTTAAGGGGCTGTAACCCCTATAAGGGGTCATGTGACACTTTCGATCCTATGACGACTTTTGTAAAGCTAAATGAGCTGAACATTTAGGCAAGCAACAGCTTTTCTCTATCTGCAATAGTTTTCATTCTATAGTCCAAAAACACTATTTTTCGCCTTTAAGGGGCTGTAACCCCTATAAGGGGTCATCTGACAACTTCCATCCTATGGAGACTTTTGTAGAGCTTAATGAGCTGAACATTTAAGCAAGCAACAGCTTTTCTCTATCTGCAATACTTTTCATTCTATTAGCCAAAAACATGAAAAAACGCTATTTTCACCTTTAAGGGGCTGTAACCCCTATAAGGGATCATCTGACAACTTGGACCCAATGGAGACTTTTGTAGAACTTTTGATGCTGAAGCAGTGAGGTGGCATCAGATTTCATCTATCTCTTATACTTTTTGATTTACAAGCCAAAAACAGTAGTCTGACCCCCCTGGTCTATTTTTAGCTACGGCGGCCATGTTTTTGACGGATCAAAAATCGAAACACAACTTTTGTACAAGACATCCTAAGGATCAATCATACTAAGTTTCATTAAATTCTGTTCTGTAGTTTCAGAGGAGAAGATTTTTGAAAAAGTGTTAACAGAGGACAGACGACGACGGACGCCAAGTGATTGCAATAGCTCACATGGACCTTCGGTCCAGGTGAGCTAAAAAGTGCTAAAGATTTATTTAAAATATATATTGAAATTGATCCGGTGTTTACAATGTACAAATGTTCTTTTCTACCAAATGAGAGGATATACAGGTCTTTAGTTAGTCTTGCTAAAGAGCAGTTTTGTGGCTGCACGGTCATCAAAATGATCCGTCTTCATTACCTTGTCGGAACTATTTAACACAACAGGAAACAGTTTTCACCAAGCTTAGTGATAAATCAGCTGGACTTTATCATCTCTGGAGGTTTTCAATTCATCAACTTCTTAAAGACATCCCCTATTGATGGATCAATTAAATAGTGCCTTCAAATGAAATCTTACTCATCAGTATTCTATTAAACTGTTTAAAGACTGAAGTTTCTGTGAACTTTGATATTTTCATTATAACAGATTACAGAACCTTTATCTTTTATTTTAATGCATACAAATTTATAGTTTTAAAAGGTCTAGGATAATCTGCTTTGTCTTTATATCATTGATAATGACTTTATCTTTGAAGAATTTGATGGATTGGTTGATTATCGCTTTCAAGCTATGAAAACGACGAACAGTCTGGTTGGTCTAACAATAGATATCATAGCTTTGATTGATTGTTGTTCGTTTGATGTTCCTTATCTAAATCAGAAAATATGAAAGAGAAATAACGACATCATAAAGTTAAATAAAGAAAAGAAACGCCTTAAAATCGGAACAATCACTGGATACATTTTAACTTACCTAACTCAAGTTTATTTTTGTACTTTATTGAAACTTATATCAACCGAGCGTCTTAAGGATGAATCCATTCAGGGTTTTTTTTCAGATATAAACACTCGCCTCCAGGTCAGTTGTATTCGTTATTCAAAACCCACTTTTTCTGTGAAAACTGCTTATGAAAACTAACAGGCCCAGGGTGAGGAAGAGCTCGTGTTTCTAAACTGAGATATTAAGCCTAAAGATAGGAGATGGTCAATCATCGGTTATACAAAAAAGGTAATAACAAAATTAGCGAACTTGAAGGATCAATCTCAACGTCCAAAAGACAAGTCAAAACATGGAAGACATACTGAAAAAATATAGATCGCAATAGCCCTGACTCGGTACTGGCTTTTCAAATGATATGATGGGTTAAGCCAGGTTTTTTGGCGCTCCTTACACTCCCTTTAGATGTTGGTGTATTTCATACTTTTTTAGAAAAAAAATGAAAACAGATGTGTACAATATTCATCTTTTACGCCTATCTTCCTTTCAAAAAACCTACATACATCGGCCCACAAGTAACCTATATCTGAGAGAAATGTAATTTTTAAATTTTTGTAAAATAATTTAAATTGAAAACTGTATCCAACTTTCGTAAAATGATATAATATAAAACAAATATGCAATTGGTTATAACTTCATCAGGTCAGATCCTAGTAAGAACGTTACAATGCTTTTCAAAAGCAAAATAAAATCTTTTCAAGACATCATATTCAAATGGGAAAAACATTGTTTCCAGCTAGTGACGTCACAATGTTATAAACCAAAATAGAAAGCCACATTGGTCCGTTGTTTTTCTTTTTAACCAAAAATAGTATTCTTTAATCAATGTAACAAAAACCAAAGAATGCGTTTAGAAGAAATACAGATAAAAATACATAAACAGGTTAAATCTGAATATAGATGCAAAGTTGCTTAAAATTTCGTAAATAAAACAGTCATAACAGTTAAAGGGACAGTTACTGGTATAAAATAATGTGGGTGGTAAAGGGTTTTTTTCGATCATCGTGTTGAGCAATTTTTATTTCCCGTTCAGCCGTGCATGGAGGTTCATCGTGCATCGTGTTCCTCTATGTTATTTTTCGTTCATCGTAATTATCATTTTTTTATTGGCCGTTCATCGTGATTATCATTTTTTATTTGGTCGTTCATCCGTGCATGTACCCCCCCCCCCCCCTTTACCACCCCCAATAATGTGTCGGTATCGTAACAAAAGCTGAGATACAAGTAACTCTTGTCTTTAAATCACAGGGCTAGAATAGGGGGTTGTGAGTGAGTTGGTGTTTTACGCCTTTGCAACACTATATATAGGTTATCTAGGGCGATGAACATGAAAAGGATGATCACATGAACATGAATAATACTAACAACAAAGCTGTCGAACTGGGATGATCAATCTCATATATCCAAGAATAAAAGACAAAACTAGAAAAACTGTAAGCAACAAATAAATGCCCCCGCCACAAATATCAATCAGAAGAAATCTAAAATAGGAGGTGCACATCTATGTTTAACAAGGATTGGACGAAAATTTTAGAAAAGTTTTGTGGATAAGAGGTGGGTAAACCCTTGTTGTAACAGCCAAGTCCTTGTTTTGCAATGGGAAACCCCAAAACTCATTATGATCAAATTTTAAAATAAAAGGTGCACATCTACATTATGCGTGAGTGAGTGAGTTGGTGTTTTACGCCCGTGCAGCGCTATAAAGGTTACTTACAGGCGATGAACGTGAAAGGATGATAAAATGAACATGAAATGATGATGATAAATGAAACATGGGGGTGGGGTGGAAAACCAAAGGCCCTGTAAATTTTGAAGAACCACAGGAAAAGGGGAGAGGTGGGTAGGGGCAGAAAATTTACATTATGTCACAAAAATCAGTTGTGTGAAAGTTTCATAATAATCCACCAAGGGGTTTAATAGGAGTTGCGGATAAGTGATGGGTATCCTGATGTGTAAAGGATGGACACGCAGACAGACAACCAAATCACTATATACCCCCCCATTTCCAAGCGGGGGTATAACAAGGCAAATACATACCAAATAAATTAAAGATCGCAATGGTCCTGACTAATTGGTACAGACATTTCAAAGGTGGTGGGTTGAACCAGGTTTTATGGCGCCATCTTAGGGTCCTGTAACAAAAAACACAACACGGGTGTGAGACAAAATAGGGATAAAGAGGTGATCATCTCAGTAAATCAATTAAATTGTCATAAACTAATTGAAACAATCACGAATCATTTCAACTGACATAGTTTTGAATTTAGACACCAGTGGCTGATATCGAAAGAGACCGCATGAGGCGTATTTTCTTATAACTTTGGTCTAAAAGCCGAAGATAACGTGATGATGAAAAATATGGAGAGTGGTGGGAAACAAAGGAACAGTAAATTTTGAAAACCACAGGAAAAGGGGATAGGTGAGTATGGGGTGGAAATTTAAGCCAATGTAGGGGGCGATTTTTAAAGTTGATATAAATGACAAACTATCAAGCCACTGTGCTTAAAATTAGTCTTAAACGCGTCTCTTGTTCATAGCACACTACTAAAAACACATAGAAAATGTTTACGATAGAAAAAAAAACTCAAAAAAAACGTTCTGGTGAAATCGACGAAGATCAAGAAAACATCATGATCAATTGAAGGGCATTATACAAATACCACAGAACAAACATCTTCCGATATAATATTGATAAAACAAAAATATATTCGTACATGTATTACATGTTCATCTTATTCCAGATCCATAAGCTGGAGCCGACAAAATGTCGGTACACTAGTAAAAGTTGACGAATGGAAAGTTGAAGTCTTTAACAAAGCTGATGTTTGTATTCGTCGAATTAATGTAATTTGTTTTTGTCAAGAAGAGGGTCTATCATAGGCACTTTAGGATAGGGCCTGAATCACATGTTATCTATTTTCAATCCAGTTGCAAAACAACGAGCAGCGACCGCTGGTCACAATGAAGGCTGCTGGCTGTTTTCTATTGTGGATTTTTTAAATAATCGTTAATATTGTAGGTTGTGTCGCGTACACTTATTTCACATCTCATTATCTTCTATATGTCGCATACACTTATTCCACATCTCATTATCGTCTATACATATTTGATTGCCAATTTTGTATTTATTTTTGTAACAATTGTGTTCTCCTTTTTGTCTTCCTAAAATGATGTAAATACGTTGATGTGCTCATTTTTCTAATTTTATGTTTATGATCTTTTTCAATATGTAACCCCGGGGGGGTCACTTCCATTATAAGATGAGATAGGGATGAGCCGCTGGAATAGGTACCTTTTTCACGCTTCGTAATATATGAAAAGGGCGTGAAATTGAGATGAAAATATCTGATAGGATACAAATTTTGATAGGATTATATGATAAGGTCACAATATTGAACCAAATCGGATGCCAATTAGCTTTTGACATCTTTAAGTTAATATGAGGCAGGTAAAACCTGTTACGCTCCCGAAGTTTTAATTAATTTAATTTTTTTTGTCCGAAAATTAAAACAAACTAGCTTTTCTTGTGGGTTACGTGAGCGTTTAATGACGTCTCAAATTTTCAAAGATAAAAACGTTAAAAAGACGCCGAAAGTTCGGGAAAACAAGAGCGTGATAAACCGGACGTTGAAGGAAAATTCATCTCATAGTACAACTAAAATATTGACATTTCTACCATTATCGCTCCCTTCGGAAGCGTAATATGATGCAGGTTAAACCCGTGACGCTCCCGAAGTTTTAACGTATCCTTAAATATTTTACAAGCTAAAATAAGTTTTCAAATGTTTATTGGGCAATTAATTGAATTCGAAAATAAAACAAAGTAGCTTTTCTTGTGGGTCATGTGTGCGTTTTATGACGTCAGATATTTTCAAGGTAAAAAGCGTTAAAAAGAGGCAGAAAGTCCGGGAAACCGCGCGTGGTTTACCGGACGTTGAAGGAAAATTGAGCCCATAGTACAACTAGAATATTGACATTTCTACCATTATCGCTCCCTTCGGGAGCGTATAAGATTACAAACCACATGTAATTTATTACTTAATCTCAGTGTGTGTTCTGTTTGAATCCGCAAATCCTATTATTTATAGGGTATATCATATTGTACAAATATATATGAAGAGGTATGATTTTCTGCAAAAATTATGTGATAAGGTATACTTTTTCAATAATCCTTATATATGATAAGGGTGGGGGTCATTGGGTGCCAGCGGCTCACCCCTACCACAAAATATATGGAGTGACCCCCCCGGGTATGTAACTCTTCATTTATAAAAGAAATAGAGAGAATCAATAATTCCATCTCTGTATTGGATTCCTAAATTACATTAAAAAAAAACATGCAAACAGCGCTACATTGCTGGGTCATCGAAATGTACAACTAAACCTCTTTCAGTTCTTTTGACTACAATAATGACGGCAAATTCGAAAGAACTGATGGATATTCTTAACTCTAAATAAATCAGTTTCATCTTGCAACAGAATCAAAACTTTCAAATTCTCAACACTTTCCGTATAAACAACTCCAATCACGATTGGCACAGCCGATTAAATCCAGTTTTTTTTCTCAAAAAGAATGGAAATTGCAGGTACAAATATCTGTTAGTCGATTACAGTAAGACTTACTTTGTCATCAAAGAGTCTAAGAAAAGAACAAATTTACAGAATATCAAATAATCGACATGCTTGCTCAACTTTCTTAGAGACAACATGTTTGTTCAGTTTGGTGGAGTTGTGTTTCATCAAACAATAGGGGTTCCAATTGGCAGTAATGTTCACCTTTGCTTGCTGATTTTTTTTTCATTCATATGAAGCAACCTTCTTACAATCTCTTCTAGACAATAAAAGATCGTAGTCTAGCTCTCTCTTCAAACCTCACTTTCGATTAAATTGATGATGTCTTTTCAATTCTCGATTTGATAGTTTTCTCCATTTCATATATCCTCAGAAACTTGAGATAAAGGACAAAACGGATTCTAGGAAGTCTGGTTCATATTAAGATCTACATCTCGAAAAAGACTCTCAAAGAAAAAACTTTCAATAAAATTCTACGAAAAATGTGATGAATTTCCCAATTCGTCAACTTTCCCATCTTATGTACCAACTTTCCGTCCGCTCCAGCTTATGGAGTTTACGTATAACAATTGATTCGTTACTCCAGAGCTTGCATGAATGGCAACGATTTCCTTGGAAGAGCTTCACTTCTTTCTGCATGTTATTTCGCTGTTTCGGTAATTCGCTCTTTTGCAAAATCTCCGTCAGCTGTCCTCGCTGACCTTAAACCTAAATCAAGAATAAGTTCGTGTCTGCTTAGCAACAAAATAGCATCCATGACAATCCAGTTGCAAAAAGCACCAACGCTCTCTTTATTGTTTACAAAAGGTTATATTTCCTCTCGCTTTATTGTTAATTTTACGTTATGTAAATGTATCGTTTCGTCTTTTGTCGTAGTTTTCCAAGGTTTGGATGAACTTTGTAAATCAAATTTTGAGATATCCTCTAAGTATGATCCTGACGTGACTTTGAAGTACAATCATTCTTTTTATAAAATCAAATCTCAAGCGTTAGCGAAAGTCTGATTAAATTAGATACATTTTACAAGAAATCGTCGTTTTAGAAAATTGATTTCATTTACCAGTGGCAAACCAAAATAGAAATTCTGACAGAAGACGTGTTCAGTATATTGTTTCAGTCAGTGCAGTGAGAAAAAAAGAATATTCTGAATTAGGATTAATTTTTCACGAAATGACTTTGTCTGGAGCATATAAGGAACACTTATGATTATCATCTTTATGAAAAGAGGTTACGGAAAGTGGCAAGATTTCTTCAGTAGAACAGCAATTATTTCATAAACTTAGCTCAAACATAAGACATAAGACATTATTGTCCCTCATGGGACAGGATCATTACAATGATTAATCATAAATAACAAGTAAAGCAAAATTGTTAAGGTATGATTGTAACAATATATAACGGGAAAAGATGTCATATAAAATATTTAGATGGGAGCCTAGATATAAATAGAGATAAATAATTAATACCTCAAGCTTCAACAATGAGCGTTATTAATATTTTTTCATTTTATTTTATTTTAGCAGCCCTCCCTGTAACCAGGGTACATATACAAGATACATAGAAATCCTAAAATATTGGCCGGTATTTAGGTGCAATAAAAACGTAACGATTCGCTGCTCTAGCATATTGTTTTATAGTAACATTTACCAACGCAAAAGATGTGACCTAACATTTTTTTAACTGGGAGAGGGGGTAGATGGTCATCTTGAAAACAGACTATCTGAATTTTTATACCCCTAAAACAATTCTAGATAAATGAAGAAGAAAAATTGCCCTCTTTCTGTTCAGACCTGATCTATTGGCAATGACCATAAGACATATTTTGTAGTTTCACAAAACGCTTTTACCAAATTAAGACAGAAAGGTTAATTGCTATCTTGAAAAAATACAGTTTGATACATTTGATACCACTTAGCTGGTTTATATATATGTTACAGCAAATGTGTGTAATTAGGAATTTCATGAAAGTACTGACAGTTTCTTAAAGATAAAAATTTCCTATTGATTAATGATAAAAGATGAAAAAAAACCTAAGATTTTTGAAAATAGTCTTTATCGTTTTAAAATAGAAACAGCTGAAATAGTCTATCAGCCAACCCTAAAAAATAGTATTTTGAATGTCTACCCCTGGGAACAGCAGTTTTATGGTGGTTTGGTATAGTTTAACATCTAAACTTTCAAATTTACCTTGTTATACCGTACAAAAAGTGTCCAAACAGGGTATAACATGCGCCATTTTGAATGCACCCATTTTGAGACACAAATCAGGTGTTATGTAATCAGTATAATAAAAATAAAAATATGGCGTATTATATCCATTGATATGTATCGATGAAGTAACGATATCGGGGCTCTTTTAAACACTCTGTATATGTGGCTTTTTTTCGCTTAGTTTTTGTCATTTTTTCGTCGCTGTAGTCATATTTGCAATGTATGTTTGCTTTCAATGACCATAAATCGTTCATTGATATGCAATAGATGGTTGTTTAGAGGGTGGGCAGATAATCGAGCCTCAATACTTCCTATGCATATTTGAGCTAAAACTTTAGTACAGAATCGATGCATTTAACATTCTGTTACATGATAATTATTCGAGGAAAAATATGTTTTTATTTCAAATGTGTGGTAATAAATACCAATACACATCGATTTACTCATCAAGAACCATTCAGACATTCATTTCGAAAACTAGAGGCCTTTTTCGATTTTGCTGATAGATTAAAATATGCGATGCACCTTGTACTTTGAACATGATAGCAAAGTGCCAAGTAAGAAGCACGAATGTCAAAAGACTTAGAAATTTGTTAACTACAAGCTCACAAAAAAAAATACCTGCATTCCTCCGAAAATCAACCAGGTGAGAATATCAATTTGAAATAAGAGGTGCACATAAACATAATATTATAAATTATTTGTTCAAGAAAATTCATTCAGAGGTTTAGAAGAAGCTGCAGAAAATATATGGGTATCCCCTTTTTATTTAACAAATATTTAATGGCTAAAGTAATGTTCTTGTCATGGTAAACCTTTTTTAAAGACGCACATTTATATTATGTCACAAAGATTGTGTGAAGACTTAGGAAAAATCCATTGAACAGTTTATGAGGAATTATGGATAGAATATGTACCCTAATATAAAAAGGACAGATACAAGTGACAGACATATGGACAGAAGGCTAAGTAGCACTTATCACTATGTACACCCTAATCACTTATAGTCATATATACGTTGCTTGAGGTCCTTAATTGGCCAATAAACTTATCTTTTTAACTATGATCTACCCATTTTTCAAACAGGCTATAAATATAAGAATAAGTATAAAAGACAAAAGAGGAATTTTCTTATCTTATGGGTGTTCCGTTCCTCGCACGTTAAAGAACCCTGCTGCAGGTCTCGGTAAGAGTAGGACCCGTAGGATCCCCATGCAGGAGGCTAAATTTCCCGTCCCTACCCATCACTTCTTTTTCCAGTGGCAGTCAAAACTCTCCTACCCGATTGGCCTTGTGTCCCCATTTCATCCACTTCATCATCATTTCATGTTCATTGCATCACATGTTCATGTTCATCTCCCGGATATAGCCGAAATCGTGCTGCTTGGGAGTAAAGCAATAACTAACTTATGGGTTTTCCTATGTCATGTATGTGCATCCTATATATTTTATCCGGGGTACCATTGCAGTATCATGACGTTATATGTAAAAGGACCAGACTGAGTGGTGGTATTCAGATAAAAAAAATTCTGAAATAAAACCGTTTTAAATCAGTGTACTTTATTTCATATAAAGAATGAATGATTTTTTCCATACCAGATAAAAAACGCAAAATAATGGAATTAAACTATTTCAGACCTACTCTAATAAAGTCATACATGTATTTATATATCTTATTAATTTAATTTCCCAATTTCTCTGCATGACAGAATTTTTACCAAAATAAATATTTCCCTCTTGTGAAACGTAAAACCTCTTTAGATATCTTCATGTCCAAGAATGTCATGGTTTAGTTTTTTATGGAACAAAATACATCATTTTAAAGACATGGGGATTCTTGCTGTCTGCTTTGAAAAATAATCTTTATAATTTCATGTTTTTGCAATTTTTTGGAGATCAATAATCTTTTTGATTAAAAAAAAATAGCTTTATATTGTTAAATAGAACCAACAGTTTTTGTTTTCAGTAAATGTGTGTAAAATTCCCCAAAAATTTCAGTAATTTCTCGTAATTACTATAGCTCTTTAGGAATTACATGAGATTCCTGAATTTTCATTAATTTCATGAATTTCCTCATTAGACATTTTTACTGTAACATATATGTATGCGGCATTTTAACGTCTAAAAAATAACCAAACAAATTAACCAAAATCGATTATTTTTAAATATTGTGACTTCATTTCTCAACCGATTTTCAGTAATTACAAGATATTTTGAACTTTATTTTTTTTATTTGAATAAGTTTTTCTATGCCATGCACAAAGAAAAAATATCTTTAGACAGATAGTAAAATTTGATGTCAAATATTCATATTGAATATAGGGAAAATGGAGCTAATTGTTTAGATATATCTAGAATATTTCGGTAATTTTCTTATTACCTTTACTTATCATACAATATACATTATACTTCTGTAAATCTTGTTTTATTAAAGGATCCCCATGCAGGAAGCTAAATTTTCCGCCCCTACCCATCACTCCTTTTCCGGTGGCTTCCCGATTGTCCTTGTGCCCCCCTGTCCTCCACTTATTCATCCATTTCATGTTCATCTATTGGATATAGCCGAAATCGCAATGCTTTGTTTCCAAATATCAACAACCTTTGAATAGTACAATGTAGTTATAAGCAAAAATTTTGACGTAAGAAAGGTGTGATGGAAATATTTAAGTTATCGGCGAACATAAAGAAGATCTCCGATGACCTCAAACGTATCCCGCAATTTTGATGCATCCTGTCCATATAAAGCTTGTCACTAAATATGAACAGCCTAGGACTATTAGTAGCTGAGTTATGAGTAAACAAAAAGAAAGACAGAACTACGGTAAATCAAACATGAAGTAGGTGTCCGATTGACCTCAATACACATCCTACAATACTTAAATAACTGAGTATTCATCCTCGGAAACCCTCTTGATGAATGAGTAAGAAAAAGAAGAACCCCTGGGTTTCCGAGGATGCTGAGTAATAGAATTTTTAGTCTTTTGTGAAAAGGCGATAAAGACCGAATTCCCGAGAAAACATATAAGAACCTATTTCTTCTGCAAAAGTTCTAATTTTAATTTAACAAACTGAAACCTGTGACGCTTTATTTGGGACAACTGCAATCAGTTGGTAAGTTATTGCTTTACTCCTACACGAATTCAGCTATATCAGAGAAATGAACATGAAAGGGGTCATAAAATGAACATGACATGTTGATGAAGTGGAGGAAATTAGACACTACGTCAATCGGGGCTATGTAGCCTTCTGCAAGGGGTCCTTCGGCCGCTACCCTTACCAAGACCTGCGACAGGGTTCTTATAGTGCGAGAAACATGCTTTAGTTTTTCCGACATGGAGCACAAATATGATTTGCGGTCAGGTTTTCTGCATTGTAACCTGACGAACTCGAATTTAATATGACAGGGCTACCCAATTCAGCCACTGGGGCACACATTCAAGTAGCTCTATGGGTAAATCGAACTGACTTGATGTCCCTTTAGTGGACCTCTGTCTAGTGCTGCTGAAGGCCAATTCACCACCGGAACCCGCATGGCAGACGATAACAATGAAAATCTGAAAATATTTCTTCCATTGTCTTTTCTTTGTTTTAAATAACAAACCGTAGTTTTTCAGCGTTGACCATTAATATTGCCATATATACTCAGTTTTTGCACAGAGAAGTTGAATGTCATGCTGACTTAAACGATTGTGAATAATGAAGGATTAATCTTTGTAGACATTTAATATACTGCAATCAACTAAATGAAACATGTTTTTTTTTTCCTTTCATTTTACTTAACTTGACGTACTTACAGAGAAAGTTGTAATCCAAAACACTGAAACATTTATGACACATTTTAAATTCATTTATTTCAAAACTCGTCGTTTTCCAAATTATGAGATTGTTTCTAATCGATGAAAGATAATATCCCGAAGGAGACAATGGCATATACATGTAATAATGTTGAACATTTATTTGATATAAAAAGATTTAGATGAGCACAAACAGTGCATTAGTTTACTTTTGAAACAGGTCATCTCCATATTTTACAATACTAAAGTCAATGATACACGCTTGTAGTTCCTGGTATCCTTTTTCATAACAATTTCGCTGGCACTGGTACCTGTTTTGACTGGAACACTGACTCACACAACCGTCATACAGCGTGGATGTTGATGAAACCAGACACGTCAGAAAAGAGCGGTAGTCGCATGTGCCATCAAGAGGCGCGTGAAATCGCTTGGACAAGGCAGATCCTTCATCGACTTTGGACAGTAATCGGCTGGACATACCCGATGATGGCGCCGCTAATGTTCCTTGAAGAACCAAAATAAGACCAAACAGTACTTTCATTGTCTTCTCTTTATAATGTTATCTTTCAGAGTTTGGTGTAGCTACAAATAAGGAAACAATGGCTAGTTAAACACGTTCATGTCTGTCTTACGTCATACGGGTCTGAATCATAAAAGTAATTAGGTCTAATTAATAACTACATAGACGACTCATTAAGAGAATCTAAGGATAGTGCAGATTGCTTATATATTCCATTACTCTTCTTTGAAATTTTATTGTGGACCGCCAAGAAGTGCACCACATAGGCTTAATTTTCCACCCCTTACCCACCTTTCTCCTTTTCCTGTGGTGTTTTAACAGGATACAAACTACTAAATCAAGCCCTCTCTTAAATTAACTAAAACATCAGTTTTTCAAAACACTCTAGCCAGTTTACCTTGAGTAAAACCTCTTGACAACTGACAAGTATATATCCTCAGAATCCTTAACATATATCTAGTTTGTTAACAAGATTTCATAACAAATTTTAAAGCCTTATAGAGAAAAGCTATCTCCTCGTCGAAGAGCGGCCTAAAAATAGAAACGATTTACAGACAGCATTTTCAAAAAGTATAGGTCCTGGGATACCCCCTTTTAGCAAACTAAGGTCTTCTTAAGATTTGATAAATTTTGGTTGGACATGTTACGGAGATGTCCTATGTTCTAAATATATGCAGATATTACAATGAAAATTATTGAACCTTGAAATCACTTCTTTGGGAATTCTAAGCACTATTTTCACCTACGTTCCAAATCTGATTGGCCGATTTAGTAGTTGGTACCCTAAATTAACTGTCCATTTGTTTCCCTCATCCCATATTTCTCACAATCATTTCGTGATCGTTTTATTATCCTTTTCCTTTAAATAACCTATATAGCATTGCAAAGACGAAAAACATCAACTCACTTACTCACTGTATCTATTTTTAAGTTGCAGAAAAGTTATTGCTTTACTCATAAGCAACACAATGTCGGCTATATCCGAGAGATAAACATGAAAGGGGTGATTAAAATGAACATCGTTGAACATCGTGAAGTGGAGGAAATTGGGACACAATGCCATAAGGGAATGAGATATTTAACTGCCTCTGGAAAAAGGAGTGATCGGTAGGATCGGACAATTTAGCCTCCTGTATGGGGATCCTACGGGCGTCTCTTGTCAAAGCGGCCTGGCCCGATGTCAGGTTTCCGTGCGCTCTTTGGTGGCCTTTAACCGACAATCTTAGCGATTCGCCTTCGAAACCCACACGCGTTATGGTTGAAATGGAAAATATTTATTAATGCATTCTTTATTTTCCCGACATGCATATTTTACTTGAGACAATATTTGAATGCAATTGATGAGAATGTCAATGCTTATTCAAGGAGAGATAACCGGAACGTCTTTAAGAATATATCAGTCGCAAAAATAAGAATTTCTCATTCAGTGTACAACTGTATTTGATTTTTGATTTTTTTTTTAATAAAAGATAATAAGCTGAAAAGATTAATATTTCTAGAAAATATATTATTTAAAAAGAAAAGCAGAACAAAATTTAATAATTCGAGATGCTAATTAAGAACCTCTATTTTAAAAAATGGAAAAAAGTGTCTCTTGGTGTAAAAAAATATCCTTACCTGTCTTTTCAGGGAGCTTTTAAAACTTGTTGTCTCTTGTTTTGACAATACTTTTATAATCTGATAAACACAAGTAATTTTATTCAATACATTAACATCTGCTTGTTTTCAAAACTGTTGTTTCACAGACCCTAAGGCTCTGGTATATAGTTATACATGTAATCTTTAGTTCATCCGAAACGATTCTTACACGATTTTTAATGTTTAACAAAAATAAATAACAAATCAACAAGAGAAAAAGTCTGTTTACACGAGTTCCATCCTGTTTTATTTTAATAATGTATACGGAATCTTGACCAAATAAATATTTACATTATTTAAAGGAACACCTTCACCTGAAGCTTATAAGATAGTGGTGTATTGTTTCAAATATATCCTTGTATGTAAGTTACAATAAAGAGAAGATTTCCCTTCATTTTCATCATAAACCGACATATACATTATTAAAGCTTAAATTATCATTATATTCAAATAAGCCTCCAGTTATTATTGTCCTCTTTACATGACCATAGATTCAAGATTTTTTTAATCCAATCATGGGCCCATAAGGGCATACAAAATCATAATTAAACTATCCCTAACCCCGACCATAGCATAGTTTGCATCGACATACATTTCTCCTCAAAACACATCACATATACTTTGTTACGTTCAGTAGGGTATCAAACCTCTACCTATTGACAAATAATAACCATTTAATAATGGTCCTGACTTGGTACAGTAAACCGAAAAGAGTTATCGATTTTACCACTCACTTATGAACAATTTAATACGTCAAAGTGAACATATTTTAAATAATCTTCAAAATTGTATTATATTTATTGATCAGTTGCAATAATAATATAAACAAAGAAAATTAATATAATTTTATAAAATAATTTTAAATCATTTAGAAACCAAAAAGTATCTTAACACAGAGAAATTTATCATTTTTGTTTAATCAACAAGGAGAAGATAACTCTGTAATAACATTATAAGAATAATTTGTACTTAGTTACTAGATTTATATCACAAAGATTCAGAAAGAAAAATTATTTAAATGTAAAACCCAATGAACGAAACACATACTTTTAATTAGTGTTTGACTGCTCTGCTGTACTGAGATGATCACCTAAATATCCCTTTTGTGTCTCACAACTATATGCTGTGTCCTATGGTCAGATCGCAATGGAAGAGGGAGGTTTGGCGCCATTAAACCTGGTTTAACCCACCATTTCGTTTGAAATACCTGTACCAAGTCAGGACCATTCCGACCCACCAATTCTCCGGTATGACTGATTCGTTTTTGTCATTTGTCTGGACTATGAGTTTTGTAGTTTAATTTGTTATTACCTTTATTTTATAAAGTTTGATTCGCAATAATGACCAATAATGAATAATCACAAAGTGTTCATGCCGAGCTTTTCTCAATGAAAAGTCTATTCTGATGATATTATGAACCATGTAATTTTTATTGTCCAACGCAAGACGCTTTTTCTCATAAATCAAATTATTTAGATACTTTCCTAACCACCTGTTAAATCATTACAACGTTAAGGCATTGAAACAATACTAGACGTAAAAGCTCGGCATGTTAGCCAAAATTAAGTTTTTCGGGCCAAAATTTTTGGTGCCCGCTCTCCGTAGACATGTACCCGACTGGCCTCTATCAAAGAATTGGGCCGGGCGCTCTTTTTTTTCGAAATAAAATGTTCCTTTGATAAATTTAAAAATGGTAAAAAACGTAAATTGACCCCTTTTTGTACTTTTGCCAAATCAACCGGAAGTGCCAAAATGCTGTAAAAATTGGCCCAAATCCTAGCCAAATGTTTGGACCGAAGGTCCCCTTTTAAAAAATATTCCCTCCCGTTTCTGGCTTTTTCAAAATTAAAATGATCTGCCTACCCGTAAAATACAAAAAATCCTGACTTATTTCTTGTGATTTTCCTATAAAAACGTGTTTCATGATTTTTAAATTGAATGAAATCACTAAAACCCACTTTCATGCACTAGAATAATCCAAGTGCAATAAAATTTTATCCATTTTAAATGGCAAAAAAATGTCAAAATATCCTATAGCAGGTGCTTTCTAATAGCGTTACGACAATGTATTCCAATAGTATGCACGTGATATGAATGAAATAATCGATGTGCACCGTTCGAAATACTATCCCCAAAGGTCATTCAAATATGACGTCACGGCACGCAGAGCTGAGTAACAAAGTGTCGCTTCTAACAAAGAAAATAGGGAAGAACTAAACACTGAAGCCCCCCCTTCCCCCAATTTTTTTTACTTACATTTATGTGCGATAACTTACATGTATGAAATCGAGCACACCCCCTTCCCAACAGCATGAAACAAAAACAAAACAAATGTTATTTAAAATAAACATGCCGAGCTTTTCTCAATGAAAAGTCTATTCTGATGATAATGAACCATGTAATTTTTATTGGCCAACGCAAGACGCTTTTCTCATAAATCAAATTATTTAGATACTTTCCTAACAACCTGTTAAATCATTACAACGTTAAGGCATTGAAACAATACTAGACGTAAAAGCTAGGCACGGCATGTCATCGGACGTACATCAAGTTCAAACTTAACAGAAACATCATATGAAGTTCAGGATCAGCATTAGCTACTTTAAATCAGTCGATTGATGATTCTCGGCTAGCTTTCATGTAGTAATAGCGAGTGTTTAGAGAGTTCCTCTTTATCGTCTATTTGTCTGTTGTCTACTCTAAGATTCTCTCTAGAATTGAAATTTGATCCATTTGATTTTTGTGTTTTTAGTTTTTGTGCTTTTGTCTAGGAACATGTGGGGCCTAAAAAACTAATTTAATCCTGTCATATATTATATATGTGCCTGTCCCGTAAGCCAGTAATCTTTGATAAAGCTTTTGTTTGTACTTGTCTTTTTGGTGTTCTCTGTTCAAAGCCTTGTTTAAGAAGGGGATCAGTCACTCAGTGCTTCTATTATTTATAAAAAATGTGCACACTAAAAGGTTTGTGGTTGTCCATTGTGGTTTATCTGAATTACCGCTTGATTATGGGCTGTGTCGCGTGCCACATCTCATTATTTTCTATTTGACATCTTTGATCGGGCGGAGCTACATTGCGGTCCTTAATTTTGCTTATAACGGAGCAACGCCGAAAGGGAATCACACCGGGAGCAATTCAATCTATTAAATGTTAAATCTGGTACTAAAATTTTATTGAGGAATCTGACACTCTACGCAATTTAAAAGTTTTTCGTTAAAATATCAAAATTGGAAGGCTCATGATCCTGAACTTTACAATGAAGTTCGGGATCAGAATTTTTTTTTTTTTTTTTTTTTTTTTTTTATCTAACAATTTAAAAGTCATCTATTGCTTTTCTTTGACCGAATATTATTCTGTGTGTAATTGGTGTCTTCGTACCATCTTGAAGCTTATGTTCGAGATGGAAAAAGAAATTACGAGTTGTGGCGCCGCATTCAAATTCTTTATTTAAACCAATTATGGTGCCCAGATGGGCAGATCAATTACAATATAATCATTCATAACATAATATAAATATACATGAATAAACTGAAAGGGTTAATAAAAGATTCATTTTAGTATAATTGTTTTGATTTATATACATATAGAAAAAATAGACGCTCGACATAGACAAATGCGAATTTCAAACAGAAAAAAAAGCAAATTATATTATCACATGTTACAAGACAGGTGAGGTTGAACATATTTATTACGTATATTTATTACAAGGGACACACTGTGATCCTACAATAAGGGGAGACAGCTCTATTTATCTTAAGACCTTTTAAGGCATTTATTATAACTTACAAGAATGAGATATTAAAAGATTTTAACATTTTATGCTTAATATTATTGGAGTAATTTCTCCCTTTTATCAAATAGTGCACCCAGGAGATTATATAATATAGTGATTACTTCAGCATCTTCATTACTGAGTAGCCATATAAATTTATTTTCTAGAGAAAGGCTAGAAAAATTCTTATAATTAAAATTCAATTTGTTAAGGTATGGGTGCCTTTCATCATCTAAAGGTTTGCATTTTAAGAGGAAGTGAATTTCATCCTCCACTTCCTCTTTGCAAACGTTACAGATTCTATCTTCTGCCTTTAGGCCAATGTATCTACCCTTTTCTATATTAAGATGGTGTGAGCTGATTCGAAATTTAGTTAATAATAATTGTTGTTGTTTATTACCAACATTAAGGTAGTTTTCAAATTTAAAAATGTTTTTGAATTTACGATAGGTTCGCAATTTATTTTTTTGTATTGGATTGTTACGGTTATCATTACTTATAGTATTGTACCATAAATTTGTAAACTTATTTTTAAGTTTAATCTTTACTTGATTTTCAATAAAATTAGATTTGTAGTTTTTTGGATTTTTATAGATATGATCCAATTCTAAATATCTTAATATTTCTTTCACACAGCTCACCCATGATTCTATTTTATTTTCATCTAAATGTTTAGATAGTTGGAATGCATCGCTTAGAAGGGTATTTGATTCATTTTTTTCTTTTGTTAAATGAATCCAGTATTTAATAAGATTTATAAGAACATTATATAATATTGGAAGGCTTCCTAATTCACCCCTGGATGCACTGTTAGATGATTTAGTTTTAACACCTAATGAAAACTTGCAGAATTTTGTATGAATACTTTCGAGTGTTAATGAATCAGTTTCTTTAATTAAATATTTATCTTCGTTTTTTTTAAATTTGCTGATGGGGAAGCATCCCCATATCTCTGATCCGTACAGAAGTATGGGTTTTATCGTATGATTAAATATGTGCATTAGCACCGAGGCAGGAGGTTTGACTGATGTAAAAGATTTTCTTAACTTAAACAAAGCTTTAATTCCCTTGTCATGGAGTTCCTTTTTTGCATTTGCAAAGGAACCAGATGCTGAAAATACAACACCCAAGTATGTGTATCTACTAACACTCTCCAATGTTTCATTTCTATATGTAATCAGAGGATCAAGTTTTCTGCCACTTTTATTAAATACAAGAACTTTGGTTTTCTTCATATTAACATTCATATGCCAATCTTGGGCAAATTTAGATAACTTATTTACACAATTTTGTAATCCATTCTGACTAGTGGAGAGTAGAACTACATCATCTGCATACATTAGACAGTTTAATGAAAATTTATCTAATGTCACGGGATCGCATGTATTGTCAAAATAAGTCGGAAGATCATTTATATATATATTAAATAGATTAGGACTTAAGTTGTCCCCCTGCCTCACTCCTATGTTAGAACCAAAAAAGTCAGTCCTTTCAGAGGAATTTATTTTGACACATAATTTTGTATTACTATACATGGACTTAACTATATTATAAAATTTTGACCCAACTTGCAAGTCCTTTAACTTGTGTAAAAGACCTAGATGCCAGATTGAGTCGAATGCTTTGCGGAAATCCACAAAGCATGCATAAAGTGGTTTTGACAATTTATTTAAGTATTTATTAAGTAGAGTTTTTATAACAAACATATGATCGGAAGTGCGCCGACCTTTAATAAATCCTATTTGTTCTTTACAGATGCTATTATTTTTCTCTAAATAAGAACTTAATCTGTTGTTAAGAATTTGGTTAAATAGTTTACCAATATTGTCACATATAGCGATCCCTCTATAATTATTTGGATCTGAGGATGATCCTGACTTGTGGATGGGTGAAATATAACCTTTACTCCACATCTGTGGGTATATCCCGCTTGAAAACACTAGATTAAAAAGTTTTTGTAATAGGGGGTTTAAATTAGATTGACCATGTTTAATCATTTCATTTAAAACCATGGAGAAACCGCTGGCTTTTCCATTTTTTAGCTGCTTTATAGCCTTTGCAACTTCATTTGTTGTAATAATGTAATCAAGTTCATTGAAAATTATATCTTTTTCAATACTATTTTGTTTTATATCAGCATGACATTTATCATTTGCACATGGATCATTAGAATTTAATTTTTCAAAATGGTCTTTCCAATCTTGTACATCTACATTACTACATTTATCTTTAGTTGGATTATCTTTCAATTTTTCAACTAAACTCCAATATTCTTTTGGATTCTCATTCTGAAGGTTTTCTAACTTTTCAATGAGATTATTTCTGAAGTTCTGTGCCTTCAGTTTAGTAGTTTTCCTATATAATTTAAGACATTTAAAAAAAGATCCTCTAATTATTGGATCAGAGCCATACTTTTTCAGTAAACGACTCTTGGAGTCTAATGTCTGTTTTAGTTTCCTTAAGTCATCATCATACCAACTTTTATTTTTAGTTTGTATCTTTTTAACTCTTTTTCTTATTTTTTTCTTAAGTGATTGATCTGCTGCTGTAGTTATAATCTCATTTAAGTCTTGAACAGCTTTTTCAACATTATTTTCATATTTATTGTTTTTAAACTTATTTATCAAATTTGATACAAGGGGTGTCCCTAATGCATGTTGAAACAAAATGGGGGAACCTTCATTCCAGATATATTTATCTGGCATCAAAAGTGTGTTTTTATGTATTTTCTGTTCATAAAAATTACATTGTAGAGTACATGTCAGCATACAATGATCTGAAAAATCTGCCTGTAAAGGTTTAACAGTAAAAAAAGTAATATTTTGAGATAAATTTTCAGAGATAATGAAATAATCTACCACACTACTACCCAAAGGTTGAAAACAGGTGAAAGACCCATTAAGATCCCCAAGGGTTCTACCATTAAGAATGCGAAGACCGGATGACACGCATATGGATAAGAGCTGTCTCCCCCTGCTATTTAAAACAGTATCTTGACTTTTTCTATATAGTGAATGGGAATCTAATACATAATCATCGTGGAGGGGAACATACTTGTCAGAGTCATTTTTTATGTAATCTTGTTCGTCAGATGTTCTTGCATTGATGTCCCCTGCCAGAATAATGCTGCCTTCTCCTGAATACTTAATAATATCTTTTTCTACTAAATCAAAAATGTTGTAATCTAAATTTTTTGTAAATGAAGTATTCTCAGGAGGGTAGTAAATAAAACATATAAATAAGTCATGCTCCATCCCAAAAAAAACTTTATCCATTCTCATCCATATATAATCATTAGTTTCATGGGGGAGAAATTTTATTCCTGGTCTAATAGAACCTCTTATATAAATAGAGAGGCCACCTGATCTTTTGCCTGTACGTTTATTTCTGGGTCTTATTAAATGAACAGGACGGGGGAATTCCACTAATTCTAGACAATCATCCAGATCACAGTGTGTCTCTTGCAAGCAGAATATGTCATCATTAATAATATTTTGAATAAATTCAGGGCAAGAAAATTTTTGTAGCCCTTTGCATTAGTTATTGGTTTAATCCACAGGAGTTTGGGTCCAGGGTTTTATTTCGTTATAAATAACGTGTATATACAAATTTTCAGCTCGTCTCTATATTATTTCCACGTACTATACATTTATTAAAAATAACGTTTCATCTCGTCTCTATACTATTTCCATAGTGGATTTTATACAAATTTTCATCTCGTCTCTATATTATTTCCACTATACATTTATTATAGATAACGTTTCATTTCGTCTCTATACTATTTCCATAGTGGAAATAGTATAGAGACGAGATGAAAATTTGTATATTTACACGTTATCTATAATAAAATAAAATCCTGGACCCAAACGCCTGTGGTTTAATCGGGCTGTTTTCCATTGTGATTTTTAGCTCACCTGACCAAATGGCATGTGAGCTTATGCCATCACTATGCGTCCGTCGTCCATTTACAATTTCAAAAATCTTCTCCTCTGAAACCACTAAACCAATTTAACTGAAACTTTTCAGAAATGGTATATGACATGTTGGTAACAAACGATCTTCATTTTGAAATGATTCGATAAAAACATGGCTGCTGCACTAAAAAAGCGACCAAGTGTGTACCCTAGGTGGCAGAATAGGGTGGCCCTCGTCCGCGGGGGTTGTCAGGTCTATAATACGGAAACCCTGACCGCCGACCATAGTGGGCCAACGTTTATGAAGAGTGCCACGCTTCATGCACGTAAAAGACCCCTTTGTGGACCGCCCAGTAGTGCACCACCTCTCCCCTTTTCCTGTGGTCCTTTGTGTCCCACCCATCCCCATATTTCATTTATCATCATCGTTTCATGTTCATTTTATCATCCTTTTCATGTTCATCGCCTGTAAATAACCTATATAGCGTTGCACGGGCGTAAAACACCAACTCACTCACTCACTAAAAATAGAACATGGGGTAAAACCACTTAAAATAGCTTAAAACTCAGCAACAATAACAGATAGAAAAAAATCCAAAGGCTCTTCAGAATCAAAAGTTCTACAAAGTCTCTATTGGGTCGAAGTTGTCAGAGGAATCCGTATAGGGGTTATGGGCCTTTAAAGGTCAAAAATAGCCTTTTTACATGTTTTTGCCCTATAGAATGAAAACTATTGCAAATAGAGAAAAGCTGTTGCTTGTTCAAATGTTCAGCTCATAAAGCTCTACAAAAGTCTCCATTAGATCGAAGTTGTCAGATGACCCCTTATAGGGGTTACAGCCCCTTAAAGGCGGAAAATAGTGTTTTTAGTCTATAGAATGAAAACTTTTGCAGATAGAAAAAAGCTGTTGCTTACATCAATGTTCAGCTTATTTAGCCCTACTAAAGTCTTCATAGGGTCGAAGTTGTAAGATGACCCCTTATAGGGGTTACAGCCCCTTAAAGGCAAAAAATATTGTTTTTGGCCTATAGAATGAAAACTATTGCAGATAGAGAAAAGCTGTGCTTGCTTAAATGTTCAGTTCATTTACCTCTATAAAAGTCTCCATAGGGTCAAAGTTGTCAGATAACCCCTATATTATAGGGGTTACAGCCCCTAAAAGGCGGAAAATAGTGTTTTTAGCCTATAGAATGAAAACTATTGCAGATAGAGAAAAGCTGATGCTTACATAAATGTTCAGCTTATTTAGCCCTACTAAAGTTTTCATCGGGTCAAAGTTGTCAGATGACCCCTTATAGGGGTTACAGCCCCTTAAAGGCGAAAAATAGTGACTTTGGTCTATAAAATGAAAACTATTGCAGATTAAGAAAAGCTGTTGCCGGCTTAAATGTTCAGCTCATTTAGCTCTACAAAAGTCTCCATAGGGTCGAAGTTGTCAGATGGCCCCTTATAGGGGTTACAGCCCCATATAGGAGTAAAATAGTGTTTTTGGCCTATAGAATGAAAACTATTGCAGATAGTGAAAAGCTTTTTCTTACTTAAATGTTTAGCTCATTTAACTCTACAAACGTCTCCATAGGGTCGAAGTTGTCAGATGACTCCTCATAGGGTTACAGGCTCTTAAAAGTGGAATAATAGTGCTTTTTGCTTATTTAGAATGAAAACTATTGCATATAGAGAAAAGCTTTTTCTTGCTTAAACATTTAGCTCATTTAGATATACAAAAGTCTTCATAGGGTTGACATGAAGACCAGGTGAGCGATTCAGGCTCCTGTGATCCTCTTGTTTAAATTGCCGTTTCTTTAATGTTGGTTGTGTCGCGTCCACTTATTCCACATCTCTTTATCGTCTATTTCTTGCCGATTTGTTTCTTACAATCACTTCTAGACAAAAAGCATCACAGACTTGCTTATCGTTATATTGATGATGTCCTTTCACTAAACAATCCTCGATATGGTGACTATTTACATTTCATATATCCAAAGGAACGTGAGATAAAGGACTCTACAGATCTTAGAAGGCCCGCTTCATATATGGATTTATTTTTTTTTAAATTGACACTTTGAAAGGCTTTGTGCTCTATAACAAACGAGATGACTTCAACTTTCCAATAGTCAACTTTCCCTAAATTTCTGTGTAGCATCATTCCGTCTGCTCCAGCATATGAAGTTTACGTATCAAAATTGATTTGTGAATCCAGAGCATGTGGGGAGTATAACGACTTCCTTGATAGACTGACCCGCACGGCTGACAAATTGTTAATATACATGTAGGGGTACGTTTTTCCCATGTTGTTGTAATCACTCATTCAAGAAATTTTACGGAAGACATCATGTGCTTTTAAACAAATACGGGATTTCTATCTTTTAGATGAGCACAGATGTTGGTTTGACATAGAGTTTGGTGATGTCATCCTTTCCGGATTTAACCAACACTAAATCCATCTTTAGCAACGTGACGGATGTGCTATAGCAAGCAGGAACTGCTTACTCTTCCGGAGCATCTGAGTTTCGACTTGAGTTCACGTTGCTAAATGCAGTTTGGTTGTTATATGTGAGTTGTTTATTTTGTTGTGTGGTTTGATTCATTGTAATGATTTGTTTGTCTACCGATTTTGTCTTTGTCTTTTCAGTTTAACAATGTTTGATTACCCCTTTGGTACACCTTCGCTTTTCCCAAACAGCACGATTTTGGCTATATCAGGAAGACGAACATGAAAAGGGTGTTACAATGACCATGAAATGATGATGAAGTGGGGTTAATGGGACACAAGGCCAATTAATAAGGGGAGTTTTGACTGCAACTGGAAGAAGAAGGGATGGGATAGGGTAGGAAAATTTAGCATCCTGCATGGAGATCCTCCGGGTCATTTTATTATCGAAACCTGCAAGAGGGTTCTTTAGCCTGACGACCCTGGCATTCATTATGACAAATTTGCCGCATTCAACCAGCTTGGGCACACATTCCAGTCGCTTATGGGCAAAGTGGCCTGACCGGACGTCAGTTTTCAAAGTGCTCTTTAGTTGACTTAAACAAAGTTACTGAAAAGCTTTGCAGACGTAACCCGCATGGGTTTATATAACATACAATAGAAAATAATGAGATAAATAAAGATACATTAAAATATTGAACTGTGATTTTAAGTTAGAATTTTCATTATATAATTGTTATTTTGAATGCGTTTGAAATTCTGAACGATTTTGAAGCTTTGTGTGAGTTACACAAAGAAGTTTGATTTGCCCCCATTTGAAGCAAGGGGACCTACCCTTTCAAAGATATCACAGGACCTACATTATTGTAGCTATCAATTTGTAAGCGCGAAAATGTAAATTTATACATGTACATGTATACTTACAAGAACGCTGAACTTACAAATCTTAATCATAAAAAATTAATATTGGAAGTTTAAAGTGTGAGCTCTAAGTATGCAGTATTTCCTCTAAGTCAGATGTCCGGAGATGATGTTAAAACGCCAGGTTTCTTTCCTTGTAATGTACGTTGGTCTTAGTGCTGGAATTTACTTTATATATACGTTTTAGGTATATTTTTTGTTTCATTTGATACATAAACTGTTGGAATGCAGGCAAGATAATGTGTATTCGTGATCACATTTCTATCCTTCTGATGAGTTAAGACGTTAGAACTATTCAACCCAATGTGAGTTATATATTTTAAACCAGACGGTTGTGTAACATTAAATAGTATCCTTTTACTCCAACTTAGTTCAATCTCGATTGGACAAATTTTATCCGCATAATATTTTCCTTTTTCGATAGTTTAAAATATAATTTGCGAAGAACACTATGTTTCGCTTCTTGTTATGCACACGACCCCCTTGGATTTTGCTTTTACCTTAGAAACTGTGGTATGAGTAGTTCTCTTTCGATACATTTAATTCAAATGTTGCTGATGAGATGTTATTGCCTGAATTATTCATTAACAGCATAACCAAATTATGATATGTTAACATGTATTTTTATCCTTGGTTTATTTTGTATAAATTGAGATGAAATAGTTAACAAAAATAATCACATTAAAGAACAACAGGTAATGCCTGCTTCGATCCGGCACATCTGATTTTACAATCACTTTTTGCGAGTTCGCTTTGCTTGTTGTTGGTGTGATAATTGCGTCGTTGTTGCTTTGTATGTTTTTGAAACGACTAATTTGATTGAGGACTTTCAAATCGTCAACGTGTTTTTTTTAAGGTAGAAGCATTTCATTCACTACGTTTAGCGCTGTTTCAGAACGTTTTAGACATATCATGGTGTTTTTGTGGCGGATAGGCTCATAGCCGAGTCTAGCTTATAGTAAAAGGCGACTGAGGGTCTTGGGATTCTGACATCGGGCTAGTACTTAGTCCATAGAGCAACAAGTGTGTATCCTAGATGGCTAAATAGAAAAACCCTCGTCTGCAGGTGTTGTCAGGTCTATAATACAGAAAGTCTGACCACTGACCATAGTGGGCGAACGTGTATGGAGAGTGCCACGATTCATGCACGTAAACGATACCTTTGTGGACCACACAGGCTAAAATTTCTGCCCCTACCCATTTCTTTCCTTTTCCTGTGGTCTTCCAAATTCACTATTTTTCCAGTTCGGGGCCCGGAAGGCGAATAGGCCCGCAGCAGCGCTAAGCTTGTCGGTAAAAGTCCACTAAAGAGCGCTCAGAAACCTGACATCGGGGTCAGGCCGCTTTGGCCACAAAGCGACTGGGATGTGTGCCCCAGGTGGTTGAATGGGGCAGCCCTGTCATCGAGAGATGCGGGGTCGTCAGGCGATAATGCGGAAAACCTGATCGCAAACCATAGTGGTGCACCGTGTTGGGAAAAATGTCACGTTCCTCGCACGCTAAAGAACCCTGCTGCATGGCTCGGTAAGAGTAGGACCCGTAGGATCCCAATGCAGGAGGCAAAATTTCCCGTCCCTACCCATCACTCCTTTTTCCAATGACAGTCAAAACTCTCCTACCCGATTGGCCTTCCCATTTCCTCCACTTCATCATCATTTCATGTTCATTTTATCACCACTTTCATGTTCATCTCCCGGATATAGCCGAAATCGCGCTGCTTGGGAGTAAAGCAATAACTAACTAACTAACTAATTCACTATTTGTTTGTTTCCCATCACACCCCATATTTTTCATCATCATCATATTCAGAGCAAAAAAACAAATAGGATAAAGAGGGAAGTGGACCAAGCACCTGAACTTGAACTGTTGTCAGACTGGGTAAGAACTATCCGTTCACTTGTACGAAGCCGAATCGATAAACATCGGAAAAGTGTCAACCCTTGGTCCAATTTCATGTTAAGAGATCGTGAACCTCTTAAATGTCTTTCTTCCTTACATGACAAGTATGTTGTCACACATGCAGACAAGGCTTCTAACAACAAAGTTTTTTGTATGTAAAGCACACTGATACAATTGTTTGATCCGCTAGTCCTACATACACCCGGACTTTCATTTGACAAAGATGAGATCATTGCTAACCATAACTCCTTCATGCCCTCTTTAAATCTTCATTTGAAGAAGGAACATGAAGAGCTACCATATTTGTATTGGATACCTAAACTACATAAAAATCCTTACAAAGAAAGGTATATAGCTGGGTCATCATCGTGTTCTACCACTGAATTGTCCACTCATCTCACAAAAGTTATGTCTGCTATCAAAAAAGGACAGCAAGCATACTGCGAAACTATTTATTCTCGTAGTGGAATAAATCACATGTGGATTTTTAAGAACTCTAAAGATCTAATCTCGAACATTTGCTAAAAGTTAATTCTTTGAAAACTTCGATTTTTTATACATCATGCACCTAACCACACGAGAAATTTAAATGCCGACTGATAGAACTAATTTAAACAACCGTCTGGTTTAATATTCTTGTTCTAGAAATATTGTTGTTTTGGCTTATAATTCTACAATTTTTTCTACGACATCATATAAAGATAAGATATGTTACACCATGGACCAAGATTGCAGTTATTTGTAATTTTTATTGACAACATATTTGTCACATTTTGAGGAGAGATTTTCTTCAGCAAGATAAAAGAAGCTAGATCCTTTGATCTCACTTTCAGATATATTGATGATGTCCTCTCTGTCAACAACGCTTCGTTTGCTAGTTGGATTCCTTCAATTTATCCACCAGATATCTATTGCTTCAAGTCTTTTTTGAATTTGCATCTCAAATTAGACTCGGGTGGTCATCTCAGTACAAAAATATACGACAAAAGAGACGATTTTAATTTCCAAATTATTAATTTTCCTAATCTGGAAAATTACATAGCTACCTCACCAGCATATTAGGTGTATATTTCACAACTTATTCGATATTCAAAGGCTTGTTGTTTCCGTGATCGGCTTTTAAGCCAAATTTATAAGAAAAAACGTCTCAGACGATCCCTTGATTTTTTTTTCTTTCGATATCAGCCACTGGTAGCTAAATTCAAAATTATGTCAGTTGAAATGATTCGTGATTGTTTCAATTAGTTTGTGACAGTTTGTTGTACTGAGATGATCACCTCTTTATCCCTATTATGTCTAACAACCGTGTTGTGCCTTGTGTTACCGGACCCTAAGATGGCAATGGAAGAGGGAGGTTTGGCGCCATAAAACCTTGTTTAACCTACCATTTCTTTTGCAATGCCTGTACCAAGTCAGGACCATTGCGATCTTCAAGTTCTCTGGTATGTTTTTGCCTTGTTTTGTCTTTTTTCTTGGATATATGAGATTGATCATCCCAGTTCGGTAGTTTTGTTGTTAACTTTATATTCCATGTTCTTGTTATCATTGTTTTCATGTTCATTGCCCTTATATGACCTATATAGTGTTGCTAGGGCACCAACTCATTGTTATGGTTGTAATCCTTGTTAATTGCTAGCAATAACGCATTCTTATACACGTATCCATATATATAAAACTTCCTATGAAAATGTTTAAATATGTTAAGGCGTATTATTTTATATTTAATTATTGAGGCAAGAAAACGTTACAAAAACAAACTGATATCATGTATGCACCAATGAGAAACAGCACTATGTTTTATATTTAAACGACCTCAGAATATCTCATATTACCCAACAAAGACAACTGGTCCACTGCCAAAGTTTTTATACCCGATAAATCTATCTTACTTTCCTCAATTCTAAGATATCTACATTTGTTTACATCTTTCCATGCGTCAGAAGATCTTCTAAATCTAAGAACTTCCATTTTTCGCCTTTCTTCGTCAGAAAATTTATTAAGACGTCTTTCGTTAACGCGTCGTACTATTTTGGGTGTTTCAACTGGTCTTTTCATAATTTCATCAGTTGATATAACTTTCTTAGTCAGAAGGAGAGGCTCTTCGGCTTTTTCTGACTTGAGAGAAATATTTAACCTATCCATAAAGTTACAAATTTTATCTTCAATTTTGATGGCGTTTATTTCCTCCTCTTGTAAAAGTTCCTTTCTTAGTTCACGGTGCAAATCGTGACCAAGATTGCTTTCAATACTATCACGTGACAGGAAGCTGGTTCTCCCTTCCTCCTTTGAGTCTTTTTCTTCCCGTTCTGCATTTGAATGACAATCGAACGGGGCCTTCTGTGGCCCGCTCATACAAGCAATAATGTTTTTGATAGCTGGACTTCCTTTTGCTGATAGAGCAGACATGGCTCTGCTTTGTGTTCGATCTGAAGTCGGGGTAACAGCTGTAGTAGGTCTGACCTTAGAACTTTTTGGTTTAAAGATTGAAGTTTTTGGTCTTTCCATTTTCTCCGTATGTCTTCGCTTTATCATTGATTTTGAATCAGTCTTGTTGGTTCCTAGTACTTTGTGACATTCTTCACTTTTTGAAGACTGTTTCACACTTGTTGATCTTGTAACTACTTTATTTTTAGATGGTATACTTTTCTGTTTTGTGTTTGCTGCTGTGGGTTTTTCTTCTTGTAAGTCCGACTCTGCTTTCGTTTCACTACAAGGTCTTGCCTGATTATCCGTTTTAAAGAATGGTTCATTTGTGAGAGAAACGACTGGTGTACTTTTCGTACTTCCGAATTTGAGACTTTTTGATCGTTTAAGCTTTGCTTGCTTATCTACCTTTATTTGGCCGCTCACTAAACCTACTGTTTTGTCAATGCTGTCGTATCTGGTAGGTGGACAATTACTCATACTGGTTGCCGGTCTGTTTTCATCAATGATATAGTTTTTGTTTGTGAACTCAAATGCCGTGTTCGGTCTAGGAATAAACTCTTTTCTTTTCTTATTTTTCGGTACTTCCTTTATGTTTATTTGCTCAACATCATTGTTCTCGTCTACACTTGACAAAACTTTATGTGTTCCCTTTGAATCAGCCATTTTAGTACATTGAAGTACCCCTTTTTCCATTGCTTTTTCTTTTTCTTGCGTGGCAATAAATCGATCATTGAGCTCACTTATTTGTCTGAGTAAAATGTCCTTTCTTGTTTCGTCTGTGTCGTCGAACATATTACACGTTCCTATTTCATCGTTTTGCCTGACAGGCTTTGTATCTCCATAATCAATCTGTAATCGTTTAGCATACGACGAGATTCTAGCCTCCGAATCTGGTTTCAGAATGGACTTAAAAAGTTCAATTTTTCCTTCGTCTTCCAATTTCCTAAATTCATTGATTTCTTTCACATTCAGATTAGTCTTTATTTTAGCGACTTTATCTTTGAGGTTATTATAACTGACTTTAATATGCTTATTTGTCTGGTTTATGAGTTGTATAGAGCATGCCCCCTCCTGTTTTAAGGATATAATTTTCTTTTGCAGACATCGTTGTTCATTGTGGTTAAATCTTATTGCTTGTACTTCTTTTTCGGAACAAGATCGTTCTCTGGCGTTCGGCATTTCAGCTGCAAAAAAATAAAATAAGTAAAAGTCTACAGTTTAAACAAAACGTTTTTAGTTTGATCTATCTTAAAATACACATTACATGTACAAGTGATCCGTGGATGGGTTTCGGAATCAAGAAAAAAAATATGTATATCCGTCTCCCTTGGGCTTCTATGAAAAAAATATTTTTAGGTCAAACGGAGAGCTGATATCATAAAAAAAGAACTTTAGACACAATCAGGGACTAATTTCAACAATATGCTGATGCCTTTAATGATTGAACCAACAGACCTCGTCAAATATCCACACTTGCATTAATTTTCATGCCATTTTTGTAAAGTGCATCCAATGTTATTTTTAATAATCGCTGTTTGAGTAGTGTATATAATTTTTTAACTATTTAATCTTGGTTTTGAATAACTTTCGGTTCTTTTGTTTAAACTGTATAATAATCGAAGTAGGGTATCTTATTAGCATTATCCGATGCTTAAAATCTGTTACATTTACAAGGTTAAAAAATATTATTTTAATTCTTCTTAATAACAGTCACAAAATACAAAGGATCAGTTTTAAAATGATTGAAATGACTCGTCAAATCAATGAATGCCGGGAGATAATCCGTCCAAACAATTCTGAAGAGGGGACAGAGGTCATTACCGTTGGCAATGGCCTAATAAAATATGATTTAAAATGGCCTTTCATATCCACCAGATTAAGGCTATTATATTCATATTAACCGATTAATAACTAATTCGTGACTATTACATTTTAGCACTCACTATCACCCTATAGTAAGATTAAACTTTGATTGTTAGATTTGTTTTATTTTAAGAAGTATATAGACTGTACCTTAAAAACGAAGCCCGAGACATATCCTTTATTTTACATCAATGCATCGCAAATTTTCCAAGGATTATTATGTTAGTTTTTTTGTCATTATTTGGATATTGTAAGTCCAGTTTTGTGCACAAAAAGTAAAAATTTATGGTGTTGAAGCTGAGTTTTTCCTATATGTCTTTGTAAATTTCCCGCCAAAATTGCAGTTTTCAAATTCATTTATTTAAAAAACGAGGACCGTGACCCCCATTTTTTATTTCATATATGGATATATATCACTAAGAACTATACGTCTACCAATTTCCTTTAAAATCTGGATATATGCCATTTGGTATCGTCCCACCTTAACAGATGCGTTTAGGCGCATCTGTCAATGTTCAAATATAAAACAATAAGATATAAGACGTCTTATGTTATAGGAGTAAGCTTGTTTGGGCAATCGGTAACGGTGAGAGGATAAGTATGAAAAACTAATGCAAGAACAACCCAATATACTGTATATATAGATAGTTATTATCTAAACTGATCTTTTTAACCCTAACCCTAACTTTTTTTAAATGCGGATTTCCTATGTTTGGGTTTTAGTGCTGCTGATGAGGAACAAATTTCCGAAATAGCAATACAGCTCATAAAAATTAATTGCCGTTTGAGTTTACATGGTGTTATGGTCTCTTGTTCATTTGCTTCATATCATTTAAAATATATGTTCAGTTTATTATCATTCGGGACTTTAAAATTAGGTCGGTGAGACGTCAGGCGAGATAATAATATGGGTCGAGGAATTATATGGGACCCGATATGAAAAATTCTTTGTAAATATCTCTTTACTACATTATACCCACTAGCCGATCACCTCTCAGCTGGTGTTCGAGTCTCGTTTGTATATTTATAAAAAAGGACTATCCCAACTGTATGTGATTAGGTTTGTCAGTTACCTGCCAAAGGTCGGTGGTTTCCTTCGGGTACTCCGGTTTCCTCCACCATTAAAACTGACCGCCTTACATGGCCAAGATGCGCCAGCAAAGGGCACAAACACACACTATATAGGGCCTTAAAATACTTCGAAAAACCTACTTTATTATTCTACACAAGAAAAAAATACAACCGAAAACATGTCAAAATTTTAAATCTTATTAAAAATATTTGCCGTATGTTTAACATTATAATTCTATCTTTGTTTAAAGGTCGGAGTTAATGACATGACTCGTGCATGCGAGGCCTTGAATTGAATATCAAGTCCTCTTGTGAGCAGGTAATGTATGAGCTGCAGCTCTTTTGACATCTTTGATATGACCTCACAAGTTACCGAACACTAGAGGGTTTTATTATCAGAATTAGCGAGGCCTTGATATTGATATCAGGTCCCTAGTTAAAATTTGACTTGGACTTGCAAATTAACAAATTTAAATATTCGCAAAATTTGTTATACATTTTGTAAATTTTATTAACTAGTCTACGCAGTCTATTAGATGTGTAACCAACGGGACAGCCGTATAAAAATTCAAAAGTATGTATGAATCTGAACACCGCTGTGGTCATTCTTAAATAAGTTTAGAATCATTTTTTATAATGGTTAATTTGTTTAAACATTAAATATGAGTTTAAAAGTTTATTTGGAGGCAAGCATCGGTCATTATCCCCACAATAGCCCACCTGAAATCAATAATTGGAGTTTTATACTGTTACTCCACATCCCTATGAACTAGGCATCGCAAATCATTTGAACCAAATGCAACCTAGCAGGAAACCGCAACAGGGATTGGTCTCACTGAAATCATATATTGTCCGTTGATTTTTATACCTGAAGTGATGTCCATACCCAATAACGATAACAACAAAGTCAGCAAGTTTTATGTTGTGTGTTACATAACAAATATCGCAACTTGCTGGGAGGATTTCGAAAGGAATTTTGGGTTGAATCCGATGTTATAGTACTAAATCTTCGGATGTCTTTGCAATAATTTCAAAAATCTGTTGAAAGAAGACTTATTGATATTTTTTTTCCATCATAATTGACAGACAACTAATTAATCACACCCCTCAATCCGAAACGGTTTACCGTAAAAACCTGAATTTATTTGACTGCTAGAGCTGCTACATGAAGTAGTTAATGATTCGAATGAAGCACACAAAGAGGCACAAAGTTTCAAAAGTCCAAATGGGCAACGACGAAACCGGTTAACACGAACAAAAATAGCACAAAGAAACACAAAACACAAAATCAACCGAATGGAAATCAACAACGCGAAGTCGTAACTAGAGTGAACTCAGGTGTTCCGGAAGAGTAAGCGGTTCCGGCCTTAATATTTGAGTATCTAAATTGGAAAAAAATGTATAGTGCGACAAGTTTAACTTTCGCCTATCATGTGACTGAAAAAGTACTAAATAAACTATTGTTTGTGTGTCAGCTTCAAAATGATGAGAGAAATCCAGACTGCCCTACCTTGTGGTTTCTTTCTACAATCCTTCTATATCATGTATATTGAATCACGAAACGTCTGTAATCTGAATGGTTTACATGTGTTTGTCTTAATCTGTAGTGTTTTGTTATACTTTGGTATTTTATTAATCCGCCAAATATTACCCTAATATTATAGATTAGTATTAAAGGAGACTAAATAATCCATATTAAAAAGACATGCTTCAACTATTTTCTTTTTATCTTCGATAGATTTATTTATTGTAATCTAAAAAAAAAATGTGTATTAAATACTAAACTGACTCGATATATCTGGGAGGGGGTGGAATTCATATTTGGTAATTTAGATGTTTTGGGCATTGAGTATTTGCGTTAACATACTTCTAAATCTATATACCACTTATGCTTGATTGTTAACAGTCATGCAGGTGAATTGCATTCGCCAGTATATCTACTGACTTTGAAAGAGGTGACTTCCAGGTTTTATCAACCCGAAGAAAATTATATTTACCGAGCCAATGGCGAGGTGGATATTTTTTTTAAGGTTGATAAAACCGGTATTCACTGATATCAAAGTCAGTGAATGTTTTATTAAATGACTTCCAAACACAAGCGAGAAAAAAATTCGAGAAAATATAAAAAAAATTAAAACCCTTGATGTATTAGTACTGAAAAAGCATCAAAAACTTTTATTTTTCTAGAAACCGTATTCGTACAAGAATATGATAAAATGGCTGAAAGTGCAAATGTTTGGAATCACTGTTGAAAAGTTATTGTGTCGTGAGCAATAAATAGTTAATAAATAGTTATCTTTGAAGAATGACATAAATTGAAATAATGCTTAACAACGTGTTCATGTCCTATTCATTGCACAAACCCAACAAGATGAAAAAAAAACAAGCATATTTTTCAATTAAAATTATTTGTACTAATTTAGGATTGTAAATCAGCTTTCAAAGTCGAGTGTGCCTTAAAATAAATGTCATAAACTAATCATCTATCAATTTGTTGTCATATGATTGACAGAAATCCATATCTACTGAGGCGGTTCATATGAAATTCTTATTATATAAATTATAAGTTTGACACTCAGTTTTATGCATTTAATCATTTTGATGCTTAAAAAAATTTCGTCTGAAATTGTTGAAAAAAATGTTTAATATATGTTTATAAGAAAAAGCGATGTCGTTCATAGATTACGGATGAATTGTAATTCCATGAAAGTGAGTTTTTTTATTTTCATTTTGTTTTTTATGATTTGCTTGTATCACAATTAACAGTTTAATTTAGTTAGGCTTTACATTTGTTTAACTGTACTATATTAGAATAAGTTTACATTGCAATTGTCAAAAGAGCTGGTGTAGTGATGAGAAACATGTCGAGCTAATAACATCAAGGGGTGCTTGGTTCGATCCTTATCAGGGTTGAATATTCATGTATCAGTTTTCCGACTCTCTCTTGACACCATTTGCGAGGATGGTCTCAAGGAAGTATACTAGTCTTTCAGAAGGGACGAAAAATAAGTGTTTTATGTATGAACATTAACGCATGCACGTTGAAGAACCCTTTGTAGAGTTCGATTTGTGTATGTTCAATGGAGCCGTTGTAAAGACAACACTCGCAAACTTGAGAGGCATTCACACCAGCATCAAGCTAGATTTCAAGGAAATATGCTAGTCTTTAAGTGTTCTTTGTATAGGATGAGCATTAAAGCATGCACGTTGAAGTTCGATAAGCTTAGGGTTCAGGTTAGCTAATTTTCCGTCCTAACCCAACTCTCTCCCTTTTTCATGATCTTTGTTTCATGTCAAACCCTCATATTTTTCATCATATTTCATGTTCACTTTATCACCCCTTCATATTCATTATTTAGTGTTGCTAGAGCGAAAAACAGTAACTCACTTACTCATTCTAGTTTAAGGTAAAATACTGTTGACGAATTATTTGCTATCTTTTTTTAATTGAACCTCTCATACTTTCATTTCGAATCATGTTCTTGTTGGTATGGTTGAAAATCATTTTTCTGTTTATCATGCTCCATAATACCGCTTGTACTTCCAAAACAACTAAGTACATTTTAGTCTGCGTTTCTTTCTTACTTCGTACATTCAAATAACTTTTGAGTAATATTGAGTAATATCATATTATTAGAAATCGGGTTTTTTTCTTGTATTTGTATTTTCAACTAATAGGCGATAAAGAGATGTGGAATAAGCTGTACGCGACACAATCCTCAATTTAAAAAATCACAATGGAAAACAAGGTGTTGTTGTCCTTCACAATAGATGATAGGGTTGTTTTATTCCATGCTTTGTGTTCTCTCAAGTGCATATTCAACAGTTTTGCATAATACTACAAATAGATTGTAACTGCCAGGAGAATATTTATGTCATCCCATGTCTCCCGAGACATATTGTTTTTGTTCTGTCCGTCACACAGTTTGTCAGAGCAACTCCTCTGATACTACTGAACCGAATTCAATGAAACTTGGTATATAGGAAGGACACCATATGTTCATTTGTAGTTGTGCATATCACCAGGAATTTTAAATGCTAAAAAATTTGTGGGAGAAACTGATGGCCCTTTGAACTCGGAAAATTGCTGAAAATTCTCTCTTATCACCTTGCCAGCGCAACTACTCTGAAACTAATGATATGATTTCTACAAAATTTGGTATGTAGGAACGGGACCATATTAAGAAGTGCATGTTACCAGGAAATTTTTATCGTGAAATTTTTGTTGGATTTATGGACCTTTTGAAATTAGAACTTAAGGGGAACGAGGGGAGACAACGTTTTTGCAGGCAAAAAAAAACTTTAATAATTTTCACTCCAATACCCTTTCTTTTTTTTTAAGAATCACAATCACTCAGAACTAACTTTACTATTTCAAAACGTAAACAATGCTGCTGCCTGTCATAGTTTTAGGCTTAGCCCGATTTGTTTGAGTCACTTCGAAGGATTTCATGTATTATATGGTACAAAAACCATCTGGAGACGAGAAGGATAAAAAGCTCTCTTAGTATTCTTTTAAAAAGTATTTAATTATTTTGTTAGTATTTTTTTAACTATACAAAGGACTTCAATTTGCTCCAAAAATATCATTTTTTGAAATGCCTAAAGGAATGTTGAAATGCATCTTTTAGCATTTGATGAATGAAGTTTATTTTAGTTTTTGCATTTGATCTTAATATAACCACACGTTGATCGATCGCCGTACAGAAAGAGGTGTTTTATATGCATCTCTTCTGATTAACATAAAAATGACATCGTATTTATTAATTTTGCACAAAACAATGGATATTTGACATAAAATTTGAATGGAGATAATTTAATATGTCACATTTGATTTAACGGTGCATCTGGGCTGACTAGCTATTTTAAAAATTAATGTACATGTACATGTTTATATGAGTGTTTATTTTTAAAAGGAAAAGTCAGCAAAATGTGGTAACTTACGGATACTTTAAAGTTTAAAAGAGCAAAAGAGCGAAATGTTGGTGTCTTTTAATTGAACAATTCAATTATCTTTGGTTTGGGTATAATTATGGTATTGTATAAAGTTGTGGTGTTTCTCGTTTCCTGAATTTTCACAACACTTTATATAAGAACACATTCTATATCAAGAACTATGTATGTACTGCCTTTTAAGGTCAACCATGATGGACATTTGCAAGCAGTTATTTATATTAGTGTTGTGCTGTATCTATGGAAATTCTCATTCCTCACATCAAAGATGGTGGAAGAAATCAGAATGCGGGTGCCGAGAGGGAGTTCGATCTGTGCCAACGATCAAACCAGTACATGACATTGTCAAAAACATGTTCCCGGGTCTTTTAATTAGCTCTAGTGACTTAAACAAGCTGCCAGTCATCAAACCTGAGGGAACTCGCCGTGACCGTGAGACAAGCTATGTTGGAAATATAATTCCAAATCAAGGAGGAGGCGTCAAAGATTCTTGCTGTCAAACGTAAGTATAACCTTGACCATTTAACTTGAAAGAGGTGGTGGCTTTGGTTGTTTTCCTTTTAAAAAATATTCTGGATCTGAAAAACAATATTTTTGCGGCAGAGGTTAAGAGAAAAATATTCTGAAGAAGAATTTTTGCCGTATAAAATCAAATTTATTCGCAAAGGTTACGCCTCAAACAATAAATTGACAAAAATACAACGAATCAAATGAAACTTAAGTGTCTCCTGGCCTCGGTGTCATTGACTGTTTTAAAAAGGATCCAATAAAATTTCACTTCTTGACTATTATTTGGGTTTAAAATTAAATTTTGCTTTATTTCGTTTTGTGAAGAAGAATCAATGTCAATTTAATCAAAATATATATATTTTTTTAATGAAAAAAATATATTGTTTCGAAAGATATTTTTTTTGATTTTTGTTAAAAAAAATAATAACCATATAAACCATTTTCCCCTTCATATTAAGTGGTCCGTCCCTTGAGTGATAAGTGGTTCCCGTTTTCAATTATCATCCAAATGTAGAGTTGCAGTCCTCAGAAATTACAACAACCATGGGCGACCACGCCCTACTTTTTAGACTGTCTATTGAACAAAATACTTGTTACGTAAACGTTTACACAATTTCAAACTTTCCACGAATTTGAATTAATTTCCCCTATCTATAAAATGCTGCCTCTTGATGATCTACAAAAATGTGCAATTTAATTTAAAAAGGCCACCAAGATAAATTGACAAAAGGTTAGATAGAATAAGAAATTAAATTCAATAAAAATTTCGCAAAGTTAACGAATACTTAAGGAAAATTTTAATTAAAAAAAAATGCAAAAAAACAGTATGGAATTTTGAGAAATTTTTGGGATCGTGAAATCTTAGAACTATATGCACTTTCAAAAAATCCTTTTAATTTAAAAACTTGTGATAAAGGACTTGTTGAATATCCTGGTCTCTGTATTAATAAATCACTTAAAATGTACGAAACCTCTAGGTCAAGGAGTTATTGTTCACAGTTTTCTTGCGATATTATTTTGTGTAATGTTTGAGATGACATCAGGCGCGGATTCAAGGAAAAGCGCCCCCTAAAACTGTCAAAAATATGTCTTTGCATAAAATTCACCTAAAAACTATATTATATACCGTGGTGCTAAACTTTTTTTTTTGAGGGGGTGTATAAATAATTTGTATACCATGCCTGTATAATTTTCAGGCTGAATATATGATAGTAAGTATAGTTCCTATGTCCTTATTTGAACTATAGGTCTAATATGGTATATGTTGCGACTGAATTATAGGCCTTATATATATGTTGTGACTGAGTTAGAAAACGCCTATCATTCATTATATGTTAATGTTTCAAATTTCATTTTAAGTATTGTTGTTTTTTAGAGAATTTGCATATGAAGTTATAAATGCCACAGTGTCAAACAAAAGGAATCTGAAAGTTGTACATTTTGATAATGCTTACCAATTTGTACCTACTGGAAAATGTCCGTAAGTAAACCAAGGGTACGCTTGTTTGGGAATCACTAACGTAAGAGTTCTTTTCTGAGGCAATACTGTTGGCTTCTGGTGCCTACATTGTAGATTTTAATGTTATGCTTTGTTAGATGATGTTTTTGAATATTCATTTCACACCTGCTCAACTATATAGATTATTCTGTTTTATAATACCCCCGCTTTAAAGAAGAGGGGGCATACTGGTTTACCTCTTTCCGTCCTTCCGTCCGTCTGTCCGCAGCATACCTTTCGTAACAGTTTTCTAAGCAACTACATATCACAGTGACTTGAAATTCGGTATATGAGTACAGTGTGAGTCTTTTATCGCAAGTTCTTAAATTAGACCTGCTAGATATCTACTTCCTGTTTACTGACTTAGTCAAGTTTCAACATAACTAGTCAATTGTTGAACATTTTCGAAACATTTTTTTCTCAGCAGTACATACCACAGTGACTTGAAATTTGGTATATGAGTTCAGTATTAGGTCCACTGATTAGGTCCTTTATTGCGATTATCGAAATTAAGTCTGATCTTCCTGTTTACCGACATAGTTCATTTTTGGGATAGCGGGGGTATACTGATTGAGCAGTGGCTCACAGATTCCTTGTTCATTTTGTATTTTATGTTTACTGCACGTGGAAATGTCTGCCCCTATATGAATCCATTTAAACTATAAAGAAACATGTAATAATTATTTCCAAATGACTGATTTCTGAAATATTTACCAGGCTTTTACCCAGAAGGACAGGGATTTGATTTTTTTAAGAAAATACTTCAAATTTTAAGGATTTTATATGTCAATTTTGTGTATTGCTGCATTCCTAATTACACTCTCTAAATTTTCTTACCAGTCAGGGATCACCCTTGTAGCAGTGAATTTAATTCACCTATTTAAGTGATACAAATTCACTTGCTGTAGTAGATAGGATTTCTTAACAATCTAAATTCACTGCTACAAGTGATTTTAGACAAAATGTTATATGTAAACCTACCCCTTCCAAGAAAAAAATTATGAATGGGTCTTTATACTATTAGCATTGCTGTGTTTTACAATTGAGCATATTTTTAACAAAATGAATGAGAAATTTTAAGGTGCATTTAATTTCACTATAACATAGCATTTCCTTTTAAATCTAAATAAAAATGCACAAGATACATAAAAATTTATGATCTGAAGATTTGATTTCATTGTAGTGAGAACTCTACATGTGGTCGAGGAACATGTATACAGATGTACCGACACCAGTGGTTGCTAATTTGGGACGACAGTTTGCCCCACTATCCTCCAGTGACCTTCGCTGCTGTAGAGGTGCCGTCACATTGTGAATGTGTTAATGTTGGGACATGAATATTTTCCTTAAATAATTGATAACGCTAGTATTTGTGGGTATGCTTAACTTTGATTTTGGCACATTTAATGGTTCTGGCCAGAAAACACATGTCTGTTGTTTGTTTTTATTGTTGCTTTCTGAGTATGTTTTTCAAAGCAATAATAAAGTAAATTCTCTGATGAACTATGTTGAAAATCCTAAGGGAGCAATCCTTTGATTTTCAAAGTGTGGGAGGGGGCTATGTTGAAATTTAGAATAAAAAGGTAAGGTTAAAAAAATCTGAATTCAAAAGGCGGGACAGTACTTTTATTTTTAAAAAAGGTAGCTTGGTGAGTTTTTTTTTGTTTTGTGTTTTTTTTTCATTTTTTGGAATTTTTTTTAGAAAAATGTGGGAAAAATTGCGTGCACGCTAGCTTGCAAAACATAATCAGGCTCCGGGTTTTCGAGAAAATAAGCAGGGCGAAAAAATATCCATAACACTCAAAGATCCAATGATTGCTTCCTGGAACATCGTATAAACATTTGTTTTTTCTATGTCTGTTGATTTTGTCACGGCCTTTTCGGACCCCGAATGCCCCATTGCATGGTACATATACTCCTCAACGTATTAGCCTAATGATCCAGTATTTATCATGATAATCTTTTCGTGTACTTTCTTATAAACATAATGTGTGTTTACTTTCCTGCATGTTTGTGTTCTCTTTTCTTTTTTATTTCTTCAGATATAAATAAACAGGATAATTTTGTCAGTCCTTCTCATGACCTTATATCTGTTTACACATGTATATTCTTATCAATAATGAAAAGTGTGATGTGTTTTAGTTTTTCTTTTTTATTTGTTATTTTTTTTTCTTTTCTTTATGGCGGGGGAAGGGGGCAGTTTGGTTGGTTGTTTTTTTTTTACTATTTCAAGAGGTTATCACCGGTTTGAAGTAGTAATGCCATAAACAGGAACAATATTAGAGAACTCGTAGAAAATTGATTGTTTTGTTTTTTATTGTTTTGTTGTTTCGTTTTTGTTTTTGTTTTTGTTTTTGATTTTTTGTTGTTGCTTGCTTTGCATCTTTAGAGGTTTGGGCATCCGTCGCAAATACTTATATAAAAAAAGGCCACGAAGAGAAGCGGGTAAAGACAAAACCAGTCACCATAAACGAGAACAGCAAGAGGAAAAAGACAACACAAAAACAAACAAGAAAGCAGCCAACAGCGCGAACCCATGTCGTAACGAAAGTGATATCAGGTGCTCTGGAAGGGTGAACAGTTCCTGCTTTTTACAACACAACAGTCGCATTGCTGTCGGTCAATATACCGTGTCAAAAACAAAAACCATTTGAAAAACCCGACATCTTTACTGATCTGTACTCATATGAGAGATAGAAATCCCATACTAGTATTCAACAAAGTTTCGTTACTGCCGACGATTTTAAAATTAAATTTCCTATTTAATCAAAATTAGTCGACAAACAAATCTGATCAATTTTGTAAAATTTGCAGAACATCTTAAAAATGTCTCAGTCTAAAAACTTTTCTTTATCGTCATTCAACTTTTGCATATAAAGGAAGACCATACAAAAATCATTATGACAAGGCAAGAAGCAGAGGTACCAATGGGACATTCGAATGTCAAAGTCTGAAAGGGCAGAGACAAAAACAGTTAACACAAACAAGGACAGGACGAAAAAACACACAACATAAAAAACACGGAAACACAAAAACTACTGTATATTAATCAACATCACAATCTCTAGTCGTAATGAGAGTGAACGCATGAACCCTGGAAAAGTAAGCGGTTCTTGCCTGCTATAGAACACCCGTCGCGCTGCTAATTTCCAACCTCGTGTGTCAAATCTGGTAAAGGAAGACCAAAAACCAAAAAAAAAAACTATGACAAACCAACATCTGCACTCATCTGCGAGATGGCAATCCCATATTTGTCTACGAGGCACGGTGTCTATCGTAAAATTTTTTGAGTGAAGTCTGCAACCGAGGAGCAACATTTTTGTGTCAAACGATGCTCTGCGAAGGAACCGATGTACATTGTAATTCCCACAAGCTCTGGAGTAACGAATCAATTGTGATACGTAAACTCCTTAAGCTGGAGCGGACAGAATGTTGCTACACAAGAAGGGAAAGTTGCAGTCCTCACGTTTGTCATAGAGCTTTGTTGAAAGTTTTCCTTGAGATTTTTTTTTCGAGATGACGATCTAAATATAAAGCAGACGTCCTAGAATCTGTGCTCATCTGTCGTTAGTACAGATTTTGCAATAAAAATTCTATTAGATAATTAGACAAACTCTATAAAATAATTAGACAACAACTTTCAGGGCCGTCAAGTGCGAATTCCGAGTTGTCAGGTCTATGACCGCTGACTATAGTGGGCCAACGTGTGTAGAGAGATCTTTGTGGACTGCGAAGCAATGAATCACAAAGACTAAATTTCCGCTCCCTATCAACATCTCTTCTTTTTCTGTGTGTGGTCTTCAAACTTTTCCGTTCCCTTGTTTTCCCACCCCACTCCCTATGTTTCACATCATCATTTCATGTTCATTTTATCATACCGGTACTCGTCAGGTTCATTGATTTTAATATAACCTACTAGTATATAGTGTTGCAAGGGCATGAAACACTCAGCCACCATGAGTCAGCATAAAAACACTATAAAAGCAGTTTACCGTGGCACTGCCCATTTTCAGGGAAATCATGGTATATTCCCCGTGCTGCGAAATAAGGTTTTATATAGTAAGGAATGTTGTTAAAAAGCTTGTTCAAAAGTCTTTTTTGAGTCTCAATTTCATAATGTGGCAGACTGGAACCAATGCAGACTATGGTTTGTGGTAGGCTTTAATAAGAAAGTAACCAAATCGAGTAATGTTGAGTGAAAGACATCATCAAATAAAAAAAAACATGACAAATACTGAGCAAAACTATTGAAAGGAAGTTTTAGAAGTTTTCGGACAGTTGTTCATAGTTTTCACCGATTGTCTACTTGTTCTTCCGAAGCATCTGAGTTCACTCTCGTTACGATGTGTGAGTTCGCGTTGTTGGTTGCTAACGATGTCGTTGTGGTATGAAGAAAGTATCATCTTGAGGTTTTAATGCACGAAATAAAAAATTCGAACACTTTCGTTCCCGTGCATTCCACAGAATCGGGTATTATTGACGATCATATCATAGAGACCACAGCACTTCGAGTTGCCCCGACATACTTTAAGTTACCTACTATGTACTGGATACCTACATTGCACAAAAATCCATATAAATCTCGTTTTATCTCTGCTTCAAGTAAGTGTTCTTTAACCCATATTTCCAAAGTTCTATCTCTTACTTTAACTATTATGAAGGAATTTATTATTCAATACTGTGAAAGGGTATTCGAAAATTAATTATTTTTGGAGCGTTAAAAATTCTCTTGATGTTTTGGACAAGCTTCGTGCATTTGAAAATACTTTCCATACCATTGATAGTTACGATTTTTCTACTTTATATACTAACCTTCCGCATAATCTGATTAAAAAGAAATTTGAATATTTTGTTAAATGGTGTTTTGACAAATCTAAAAGTGATTATATCTGTTCTAGAGTTTCAAAATCATTTAGTAAATCATTTTTTAGTAACGAGACTCAAAAAGGTTACATTAACTGGACTGATGCAGAAACTATTACTGCTCTAAATTATTTATTAGAAAATATTCACATAAGTTTTGGTAAACAAAATCGCCAAATTATTGGTATTCCTGGTATTGGTACTAATTGTGCGCCACTTATAGCCGACCTTTTTCTATACTGTTATGAATCACAATTTATGGCTAAATTACAAAAAGACCCGAACAAACAGAACCTAATCGAAACTTTCAATTACACTTTTAGATATTTAGATGACATTCTTGCACTCAACAATCTTTCATTTTCTAATTTTATTACAGATATCTATCCCTCTGATTAACTTGAACAAATCTAACGTCACCGGTGATAGATGTCCTTTTTTGGATTTAGATTTAAGTATTATTGACGGAAAATTACATACCAAAGTATATGATAAACGTGACGACTTTACCTTCCCTATTATAAATTTCCCTTTTCTTGAAGAAGGTGTTCCACTAGCGCCGTCATACGGGGTTTACATTTCATAGTTAGTAAGATATGCTCGGATCTGCAGTGGTGTTTCTGATTTTAATAATTAAAACCGTTTTATTACTGAAAAATTATTAAAAAAAGGTTATCGATACCACAAATTAGTAAAATCTTTTTTCTAAATTCTTCCAAAAGTATCGATCTCTTGAAAAATTTAATTGTACACGTCGATTTCTTATAGTGAAAGGAATATCACATCCTGAATTTTATGGCAATGTTTTCTATAAAGCTCACAAATTTAAAAACAATCCATTAGAAAATTGGCTTCAAAATTTATTACGGAAAGGATATGAATTGAATATTTTGATTAAATCTTTAAATTTAGTGTTGTTTGGCAGAAATATTGATAACTAGATACTTGCTTTAAAACTTCCATAAACGTTTTTACTTTGTCATTTTTAAGCATTATAGCGATCAAGCATGTCGGTTTTGTGTGATGACACTTCACTAAATCATTATTGTTTGAAGTGTTGTGTCGGATTTAAAATCGATACGTTTGATTTTTTTTTTACATCAGTCGATTGATGATTCTCAGCTAGCTGTCAGTAACAGCGAGTGTTCTATAGAGAGTTCCTTTACCGTTCTTTTGTTTGTTCTTGTTTTTGTCTTAGGTTCTCTCTAGTGGAATTGGACTTTGATCGATTTGATTTTTGTTGTGTGATTAGTTTTTTGTGCTTTGTTTAAGAATATTGATAGGGGGAAGGTTGGGCCCAAAAAACTAGTTAACCCTGCCACATATTACATGTGCCTGTCCTAAGCCAGGAATCTTTGACAAAGCTTCCGTTTGTACAATTGTCTATTTGATGTTTTCTGTTCCTTGTTTAAGAAGGGGGTCTATCCGTGACTATTTCAGGGCTGGATTTGATTTATATGCATTTTATTTAGACCATGGGCCAATTGCAGAACCGCGAGCAGTGCCAAATGGCCTCGTTGAAGGCTACTGGCGGTTGTCCATTGTGGTTTTTCTAAATTTCCGTTTAAATGTGGGCTGTGTCGCGTACACTTATTCCACATCTCATTATTTTCTATGCTATTCAGTTGTTTTTGTATTGTTGTATTTTGTTGTTGTCTGTGTTTACTGGTCTTGTTTTTGTCATTTCGAACTTTTGACATCCGGGTGACCCATTGGTACCTCTTCTATTTTCAGCGTTTAACATTGGGCTTTCATCCTCCCACACAAGCCTGGCGACCATTGCACGGTCATATTTTATCCAAACGGTCAATTAGCTTACCGTCGGGTGAACTGAAACTCTTCAGAGCTCATGATGATTGTTTGGCTGGTATATATATCAATAATGTGTGTTCAAATCTTACCTTTAATTTATACCTTTACCTTCGGCTTCAGATGAATGAAAGAATCATTAATAGATAGCTTTAAACTAATTCGACAAGCAAAGGTTTAAACTTATTCGACAAGCAAAGGTTTAAACTAATTAGACAAGCAAAGGTTTAAACTAATCCGACAAGCAAAGGTTTAAACTAATTCGAACAAGCAAATAAGACACAAAAAGCCTCTGCTGGTGTTATGATTGGAACGGAATACTACAGAATAATAGGACCTTTACTATTTAATGTTTTTTTTTTATTATTGAAAGAGTCTTTGTACAATTATGCTGACGAAAATTATTTGTCATATTGCTCAACTCAAGATTGTGCAGTAATACATATCTTACCAAAAAAGGAAGCGAACGAAAGTAAAATTTCGATTGATTTGGTTTCATGTTGATTGTATGCAGGCCAATTCAGAAAAAATTCAGGCCAATACATGCAGCCTGAAGAATTCAGGCAGTCAATTTAATCTTGCACATGCTAAGCATGTTAACACTTACATTGGTTAAATATTTATCTACCAAGACTTCAAGCAGAACTATCACCAATCTTTGCTGATTCTTTCATCCAGTTCTTCAAGAACCATTCCTGTGAATCCCATTTGAATGTTATCATACAATACATGGAGTTAGGAATCGACATCAACGAATAGATTGATATTATTCTGCTTCATGGATCAACACTCCAATAAATTTGGGGACCTTGTTAGCCCTATAACGGTTGCCCCGGAAATTCGAAGTCATCACACACTGCACCAGTCCAGTCAGGAGTTCCTCAGGGTAGTGTCTTTGGGCCCTTGTGTTCCTGCTTTTATAAATGACCTTCCTGAATACACAAGCTTATCCACCGTTAAACATTAACAAGGAAGCTTCTGACTAGCAGATGGAATTCCAAGTAAATTCCACTGAGCGCTTATGGGTCACCAATAAACGATAAAGAGATGTACAATAAGTGTACGCAACACAACCAACATTAAAGAAAAGGCAATTTCAAAATCACAATGGAAAACTGCCAGCAGTCTTCAATATAACCAGAGGTCAATGATTGCTATCTTGCATTAGCCATGTTAGCCCAAGACTAAAAATAGAATACATAAGATTCAAACAAATCCTTAGATTATCAACGAAAGACCCATTTCTGGACAAAGAACAAAGAACAGATAGCTGACAAGGACAAACTAAAGCTTTGACAAGGATTTCTGGCTTAGGACAGGTACATTTAAAATGTGGCGGGGTTAAACTATTTTTTTTTGGCACAACCTTCCCCTATTGTTAATCTTGTACAAAGCACAAAAAATAACACACTTTTAAAATCAAATCGATAAAGGTTCAATTCACCAAAGAGAGAACCTGAGACAAGAGTACTAGTATGCTAATTCAAACTAGCTACAACATGCATGGTTATCAGCTGGAGCAGGTAGACTCAGTCAAGTATACTTAAGCGTCACTGTACATAAGACTAACCATGTATATAACATGTATAACAGTAATCGGAAAGAAATTCACAGGAAAAAAGTCACAGGGGAAAATGCCATAAGAAAAAAGTCATAATGTACTGTATTATTAAAGTTCCTATCAAACTAAAAAAAAATAAGTATTTTGTGTTTATACTATTTTTCTTCCTTCTTTCCTCTTTCTGTTTGTTTGTTATTTTTCCATTTTTTAGATAAAAAAATCTTGGAAAAAAAGTTTAAGATAGGAATAAAAACTCTTACGACTAGTCAATCATTTATAGATATCTAATATGTACAGTATAAAAAAACATTATTATAATATTTTTTTTAAATCAGTAAATCATAAATAAACACAATGTGACCTTTTTTCTTGTGACCTTTGTCCTGTAACTTTCTTCTGTGGCTTTTTTCCTTCTAAATAGCATTACCGACAATTTCAAAGCCAACTGAACAAAACCTCCAGATGAACTTACACTACTTTATAGAGAACATTAAGAGATGAACTTACACAACTGTCGCCAACTCACCAGAGACTATATATTACCCGACGCTGATAAAACAACTGTTAAAGAACTCGTGCGCCATATCGGGTCTTGATGTACTGATTTAAAATCTCGTTTGGCACAGTTGATTAAACGTAGCTTTATCAAAAAGATCGGAAAACGCAGGTACAAGTATTTGGTAGTCGGTTATAAAAAGACTTATTTTGTCATCCAAGAGTCTATATATAGCAAGAAAAACAAATTTACAGAAGATTAAATAATAGAAACGCTAAACTTTCTAATCGACAACATATTTGTACAGTTTGATAGACGTGTTTTTCAGCAGACAATAGGTATTCCAATGGGCACAAATTGTGCACCATTGCTTTGTTTCTTCATTCATATAAAGTGGAGTTCTTACAATCACTTCTAGACAAAAAGGACCGCAAACTTACTTTATCCTTCAATCTCACATTTCGTTATATTTATGATGTCCTTTCACTAAACAATCCTCGATTTGGTGACTATATTTACATCTCATATATCCGAAGGAACTTGAGATAAAGGACACTACAGATTCTAGGAGGTCTGCTTCATATATGGATCTATTTCTTGAAATTGACACACTAGGAAGGCTTTGTACAAAGCTCTATCATGACAAACGTGATGACTTCAACTTTCCAATAGTAATCTTTCCCTTTCTGTGTAGCAACACTCCGTCCGCTTCAGCATATGGATTCGTTATTCCAGAGCATGTGGGGAGTACAACGACTTCTTTGATAGAGCTTGTATACGACTGACAAGCAGATTGTTAACACAGGGGTACTTTGCTTCCAGATTGTTGTCATCACTGAAGAAATTTTACGGAAGACATCATGTGCTTGTATACAAATATGGATTTCTATCTCTCAGATGAGCAAAGATGTTGGTTTGACATAGAGTTTGGCCGTATTGCCTTTCCGGATTTGACGAACTCTAAATCGATCTTTGGCAACGTGACGGGTGTGCTATAGCAATCAGGAACTGCTTACTCTTCCGGGGCACCTGAGTTCACTCTCGCTCCGACTTGAGTTCACGTTGCTGAATGCGGTTTTGTTGTTATGTGTGTGTGTGTGTGTATGTTTTATGTTGTTGTGTGGTTTGTTTCGTCACGTGTGATGATTTTTGTCTACCGATTTTGTCTTTGTCTTTACGGTTTTATGATGTTGATTACCCCTTTGGTACACCTTTGCTTCTTGTTAACTTACACCTTTAGTAGCCAAACAGTCGCTTGAACTGCACCATAGACCTGTTTACAATCTAATGGATTTGGTGAACTCTCACAATATTTCGTGTTGATAAATGAGATTTCGTATAAATTAATATTTTTTCTATCCCTTTTCACATGAAAATATACATTTTTGTACAATTTTTTGTCAGTTCTCACTTTGAATTGTCATAAAAAGTTTATTTCTCAATCAAATTAAATGAAATTTTCACACAGACATTCCTTAATCTTTTATCCGTTCAATGCAATTCATTCTGATAAATTTCATAAAAAATCCCGACTCTCCTTCATGAACCAGTGATATTTTTGACGATCATCAATAACAAGTTGCTAATCTATTTCATATACAAACCTATATGACTGCAGCAAACATCATCTGCAGCCAGAGGTCATACAACCAGATTCATTGTACCAAATACTATCTTGGACCATATTTCATCTAGTATTATTAAATCAAAGTTTAATTACATGTATTTTACCAATGTTATCCAGGATGATATTTGATAGTAGAATATCTTCTGGGATTGTTTTGAGTTGTTAATTGTTATCTAGGATAATATTTCATAGTTTCAAAAACCTAAAAAGAAGACTATAAAACATAAAACAAAAATATTCAAAGTGTTTGTCTGGACAAAATTTATGTTACAATGTACTGTTTTTTTTCATCTTATTTTGTCTGAAAGTTGCAATCAGCAGCATGAGCAAAAATCATTAGTTTTAAAATAATGTTTAAGTTACAATAATGCAACATACCCTTTCCTTGTCACGTCATAGCCTTATTCAATTGATCAAATATGGGAATATTAATCAAAATATAACAACTGATAAAGATTATCAAATTAATTTGACACGTTAAAACAGTTCAGTGTCAACACATAGTCAACTCAAAAACCAGTTTTACAAGTGGACAAAATTAAATACTCATAATATACTTTCCGACATTTCACTTCTTTGTGAGGAATGAATGGTTAAACAGTGGATACTTTTTCATATGGGTGGAAACTTTTCTACAATTAAATAGTGTCCTAAGGAAAATATTTCACATTGAATACTCTCCTCTGGATAGAATTTAGTTCGGATAGTATTATGTCTTACACATACGGACATTCTTTATTTACAAAGAGTATCAGCCCGCCACAGTCACTTGTAGACAGTTCCTCCCTTGGTGTCAGGTCGGGGTGCTGCACTGCAGTGCTCCATAGGTCGTACTTATTCGTGTTTTTAACCTGCACCCTGTCACCTGTACACAAACTGCATATTTCTTGCATTTGAACATCTTGTATGATCAAGTGCGATAATACTTTTAAAAAGCAAGAAGGTGCCCCAGATATGAACAAAGATTTTCAATACAGAAGGAGTACTTCCGTTTCATTTCGGAAAGCAATCGTTAATTTCCGGAAATCTATGTTTAACCACAATGCATTTCAGCAACGGATACCCTTCAAAATGAGTGGCAGGTTTAATCATTCTTTTAAGGAAGAAAATAGTCAAAGACCCAGAAGTCTGAATACAGATACACCAGTTTCTTATCGGAGAGAAGCCCATGAACGATGGTCATCGAATAGACCTCCAGATAACCAACAGGGTACTGCAATCTCAATGTCAACCATTCATTTTCTACTTTCATTTTCACTTTGTACAGGTTGGAGCAAATGCCTGAAATCGGGTATAATACCCGATTACAGGGATAGTCCTTGAAATCAGTTATACTGTGATCTGATTTCAGGGATAGCAGACTTTGAATCCATTTTTCTGACTGCAAAAAAATTAAGACATTTTCTAAAGAAGTGATATTATAGCTATATATTTAGCATCTTTCAAATTAATATGATGTCTTGTCAAATGCCTCTGCAGTGACAAAGCTTTTTCTTTTGCATTACCTGACCTTTAATTGACTCTGGTCAACTACCTGATGATTGGACGAATGCCAATGTTGCGCCCCTGTTTAAGAAGGGCGATCGTCACCAACCCTTGAACTACAGGCCTGTGTCGCTCACATCAGTCCTTTCAAAACTCTTGGAACATATAGTGTGTAAACATATGATCACATACTTTGATAAAAAAAAAACTTTAACATCATTAAACCATGGTTTTAGACGTGGCTATTCATGTGAAACTCAGCTGGCTGTAACCTTTGACAATCTTGCTAAAAACTTTGATAAAAATTTACAAACTGACATAGCAATTTTAGATTTTAGCAAGGCCTTCGACACAGTCCCGCATGGAAAGCTCCTCCATAAACTGAACTCGTATGGAATTCGAGGTAACCTCCACAGTTGGATCAAAGCCTTCCTCTGTCATCGAAAAATGCGTGTCGTGGTAGAAGGTCAAATCTCTCAAGATGTCCATGTTGCCTCTGGGGTTCCCCAAGAACCGTCTTTGGACCCCTATTATTTTTATGTCATATAAATGATTTACCAGAATCAGTATCATCTCAAGTTCGCCTATTTGCAGACGATTGCTTGCTATATCGTCCCATCCGCTCTCATGAAGATCACAACATATTACAACGGGACCTTCATCACCTTGAAAATTGGGCTAACACCTGGGGCATGCGATTTAATGCAACTAAATGTTACATACTCAGCGTTAAAAAAACATCACCATTCTTCTATGAACTTAACAATACGATACTCAAAGACGTTGTTAATAATCCGTACTTGGGTCTGTCAATCTCAAACGACCTCAAGTGGACAAACCACATAAATGCTATATGTAAAAAAGCATCCTGCACGCTCGGCTTCATCCGTAGAAATCTACGACACAGTCCAGCTAAATGCCGTCGCACCGCATACATTTCATTAGTGCGCTCCACCTTAGAATACGGTGCCGTAGTATGGGACCCCTTCCTCCAGTCGGATATCGACAAACTGGAAAAGATTCAGCGAAAGGCTGCCCGGTATATAAGTGGCGATTATAAATCACGGGACCGTGGCTGTGTAACCCGTATGCTCAAAGATCTTGACCTCCCGCTTCTACAAGAGAGACGAAAGCAACTAAGACTGACTTTCATGTACAAGGTGGTTGAGGGGATGTTGCCAGCCATACCAGCTTCATCATACTTTGAACGAGTCGAAGGAAACAAACGACGTATCCGTACCACATGTAAACCAGACTTCGAAACAACCAACATTGTTGAATCTCACGAACTGAAAAACAACAAGTGCTACAGAGTAAGCCGGTGCAACACCCCTACCTACAGGAATTCCTTTTTCATACGTACTGTCCATGATTGGAACCAGCTGGAAGACGCAAACGTGAACTCCACCTCCGTTGAGGCTTTTAGGGCTAGCCTCGCGTCTCGCGACTAAATTCAGCCGCTCTCTCTCCCGTCGAATCATACCAGTAGTGGTTTCATCGAGGTACCTTGATTCAGATTCAGATGGTCAACATGAGTGCAACCATGTGTGACTTGAGCATATTTCACTCCCCATTGATGATATAATTGGCATTTGACCAAGATAACAGGAATGATGTTAAGTTCTTTGAAAACAAATTGAATGTCCAATAGGTCAATTTACACAAAAGGAAATGATAAAAGGAATCAAAGTCTTTTAAAAATCCATTAGAAAGTCTGCTTTCCCTGAAATCGTGTATTATACCCGATTTCAGGCATTTGCTCCAACCTGTTGTACATGTAGCTGAAAGGTTCAATTGTTGGCTAATATGAGGCAGGTTTAACCTGCGACGCTCCTGAACTTACAAAGTATCTTTAAATATTTTTGATGCTATAAAAATTTTATGCAGTGTTTTAATAAGGGTGCACATTTATATATATGCATTGTGATAAAAAAGAAAGTGTTTTTTTCATTAAATACATGTAAGCTAAAATAAATCCATTAGAAAGTCGGTATTATACCCGATTTTAGGCATTTGCTCCAACCTGATTACAGTGAAGATCTGAATCAAATGCTATCACTTAGCGACTGTCATCACTTGACAATTATTGTCTAAGATAAGACTTTAGAGCGTAGATTCATGAGATATGACAAATACAAGCAGACACAAAGGTTTAAACTTGGTATGAAAGTTCTTCTCTCGCAGAGGTTAAACATAGTTTTGTGTGATATTTTTTGTTGGTGTTAGAATGTACAGGTGTAACATAAAATAGTGTCCGCTATGAAATATTGTCTTGAGTGGCATTCACTCCTATGATGAAGTCCAAGGACAGAATAAAATGCTTAAGAGATATGAAATTTTGTCCTCTAGATTTTTCAGTGTTAAGTATGGCAGGGTGGACAAAATTTAATAGGACACTATTTTGCTTAATAAAGGAAGCAGTGCTGTACAGTTCAATTGGTAGTTTTGGTCGTGATTGGTTTTTGGTTGCACCTGCAAACAGAACAAGGAAGTTATTTTTTTCGGAACTCAAAGAAGTCACCCATATAAGAATTTCTACTTTCATTTTCGAATGCAAAGCTGGCTAGAGAGAAAATAACAAAATCAAATTTGTTTACTGCTAATGACTGCAGGAATGAAATTTGTCTGCTGAATTATTCAAATTATTTGTTTGGTTGACAATGCACTGCTTTTTAGCTCACCTGGACCGGTCGTCGTCGTCGTCGTCCGTTAACAATTTTTAAAAAATCTTCTTCTCTGAAACTGCTGAACAGAATTTCTTCAAACTTGATATGATTGATCCTTAGGGTGTCCTGCACAAAAATTGTGTTCGGTATTTTGATCCGTCAAAAAACATGGCCGCCGTTGCTAAAAATAGACCAGGGGGGTCAGACTACTGTTTTTGGCTTGTAAATCAAAAAGTATAAGAGATAGATGAAATCTGATGCCACGCTACTGCTTCAGCATCAAAAGCTCTACAAAAGTCTCCATTGAGTCGAAGTTGTCAGGTGACCCCTTATGGGAGTTACATGTACGGCCCCTTAAAGGTGAAAAATAGCATTTTTTCATGTTTTTGGCCTATAGAATGAAAACTATTGCAGATAGAGAGAAGCTGTTGCTTGCTTAAATGTTCAGCTCATTTAGCTCTACAAAAGTCTCCATAAGGTCAAAGTTGTCAGATGACTCCTTATAGGGGTTATGGCCCCTTAAAGGCAAAAAGTAGTGTTTTTGGCCTATAGAATGAAAACTTTTGCAGATAGAGAAAAGCTGTTGCTTGCTTAAATGTTCAGCTCATTTAGCTCTACACTAGCCTCCATAGGGTCGAAGTGGTCAGATGACCCCTTATAGGGGTTACGGCCCCTTAAAGGCAAAAAATAGTGTTTTTTGGCCTATGGAATGAAAACTATTGCAGATAGAGAAAAGTTGTTGCTTGCTTAAATGTTCAGCTCATTTAGCTCTACAAAAGTTTCCATAGGGTCAAATTTGCCAGATAACCCCTTATAGTGGTTACGGCCCCTTAAAGGCAAAAAATAGTGTTTTTGGCCTAAAGAAAGAAAACTTTTGCAGATAGAGAAAAGATGTTGCTTGCTTAAATGTTCAGCTTAATTAGCTCTACAAAAGTCTTTTTAGGGTCGAAGTTGTCAGATGACTCCTTTAAGGGGTTATGGCCCTTTAAAGGTGAAAAATAGTGTTTTTTGCTTTGGAATGAAAACTATTGCAGATAAAGAAAAGCTTTTTATTGCTTAAACATTCAGCTCATTTAGCTATACAAAAGTCTTCAAAGGGTTGACATTAAGACCAGGTGAGCGATTCAGGCTCCTGGGAGCCTCTTGTTTGTGGGGGCTTGTTTTGCGAAAATTAGAATGACAGGTTCCCACGTTTCTGTCATTTTGTTTTGATGGACGCGACCTCTAGTGATAGAATGGACAACAATAACTCAAATATGTCGGGAGTCCTGATTTTTGTCTCGCATGCGATGAATGTTGAAAAAGGTGAGACTTAGGTATGGTTATTCGGGTGGCGGCGGCAGCGGTGTCCACAATTGGTTAAAGTTTTTGCTTAAGTCTGTTTTGTGTGAACTAGTTATGTTACACCATTGATATTTGGTATGCAGTTGCATCAGCATCAGTACAGATCAGTTTTAAAAGGATTTCACCTGTATGCTCCTTCAGTCACGGTCTACTGACTTTGAAATTTTACACTGATTTTCCAGAGGTAAACCTTTTTCTTGAGTCTGTTTTACATGAGCAGTTATAGTTCACCATTGATATTGCGTATGCACTTGCATTTGCAGTAGTACAGATCGATTTCAAAAGCTATTCATCTGTATGCTCCTGCAGTCACGGTCTAATGACTTTGAAATTTTACTCTGATTTGGCTGATGTTAACCTTTTTTCTTACGTCTGTTTAACATGAAGCAGTTATGGTTCACCATTGATATTGGGTATGCACTTGCATTAGCATTAGTACAGATCAATTTCAAAAGCATTTCATCTGTATGCTCCTGCAGTCACGGTCTAATGACTTTGAAATTTTACTCTGATTTGGCTGATGTTAACCTTTTTTCTTACGTCTGTTTAACATGAAGCAGTTATAGTTCACCATTGATATTGGGTATGCACTTGCATTAGCATTAGTACAGATCAATTTCAAAAGCTATTCATCTGTATGCTCCTGCAGTCACGGTCTACTGACTTTGAAATTTTACTCTGATTTGGCTGATGTTAACCTTTTTTCTTACGTCTGTTTAACATGAAGCAGTTATGGTTCTCCATTGATATTTGGTCTGCACTTGCATTAGCATTAGTACAGATCAATTTCAAAAGCATATCATCTGTATGCTCCTGCGGTCACAGTCTACTGACTTTGAAATTTTACACCAATTTGGCCTAAGTTAACCTTTTTTCTTACGTCAGTTTAACATGAAGCAGTTATGGTACATCATTGATGTTGGGTATGCACTTGCATTAGCATCAGTACAGATCAATTCAAATACTCAAGAGTATTTTATCTGTATGCTCCTGCAGTCACGGTCTACTGTGAGATTTTACACTTTTTAACTTTTTATATAAAGCAGTTATGGTTCACCATTTATATTTTGGTATGCATCTGCTAAAGCATCAGTTAAGATCAGTTTAAGGAGGATTTTTACTTCATTTTATACTGTGTCCAGTTGCGACAGGTGAGACATGTCTCTGTGTTTATTTAATAAAAATCCTTTACATTAAAACATTTCATAGCTGGGAATACTTGAAATAATTATATTAATACAATAACTATACTGGGTCACTTTTGCTCCAGCTTTTTATCACTAGAAATTCAGTTTTTCGGGGTATTAAAAAAATTGTACTTTTTGTTTTTCAGATCAGCTAAAAACACTCACTGGATTGGCCATCCAATTTGGAAGGTACAGTAGCATGTATGTTGATAATTACATAGAAAAAATCTTAAGAAATTGTACACTGACTAATTTTCGTTAGCTCTCTTTCATTCTTGCTACAAAATCAATTACTTAAAGAGTATTGTTACTTAGTATTATGTCTCTTTCCCCCCCCCCCCCCCCCCCCAGGTTGGTGGGGGACATGCATGTAATGCCTGCCTGTCACAAAATTTGTCAGGGCAATTCTCTAAAACAGGGTAGGAAATTTGCTGAAAAGGTAATCAGCCCTAAATTCTAGCTGTTTTTACTATATAGCCAGTCAATTTTCATGAATTTTACAGCCCTGCCAAAAATTTACCGGTCTCAAGCTGGCGATGGAGCTGTTATTTCCAACTCTGTCTGAAACAAATGAACAGATTTTTTTTGAAAAAAAAACTTACTATATATATAAGAAGAACATTGTATATAGTTGTGCATATAATCAGGGAATTTCGATCAATTCATATTAAAATTGCATTATATTCTATTAGGCGTCTTGTACTGAATTCATCCGTGTTCAACAGTGATTTTTTAGCTAGTGAACAATTGTTGTAATTGTAAAATGTTGAATCATAATTGTGATAATAAAAACAAAAATATTAGGGAATGAGGATGATCTACATCTATCAACAACATACAAAAATCATTGCACCAAGTTATTGTAATATCAAGCTGAGCATTATTAACTTATTCTCTATATAGAGTATGTTCTTCTTTACAGCACATTTTTAGCTGAGCATCTGTTGGCCCATCCTTGTAAAGTTCTCAGAAGACAATGCCAGGTATAGTACTGACTTCTCTACAAACATATCAATTATATCATATAAAACATATCAGGGGCAACTGTTTGTATCTATAAATGGAGACCTGGGTGGCTGGGTGGTCTAAGGTGCTGATTTTAAATCACTAATCAATAACCTCTGCAGGAATTGGATTGAGTCAATTCTGTAATGAGGTTTGTCAGTAACCTGTCCATGGTCAGTGGTTTTCTCCAGGTACTTCCTCTTCCATTAAAGCTAGCCTCAGTTTATGGTCAGGTTCTTAACCCTTACAAACACACATACCCTTTATTAATAGAACCTTTAAGAAACTAACCTTATTTTCCAGTACAAATATCATTACACAAAAACATACAGATCATTTTAAAGCCTTTTATCTAACTATGCTTTGTTTAGGTAATAATATAAACAAGGCTTGATAGGCTACAAGAGTACTTGTGTAAACCATGTTAAGAAAAATTGAATATTTTGACAAGTCTTTTATGACAATTTTATGTAGAGATCATATATATGTCTGGTATTAAAAGGCTATTGTTACGCTCCACACATACACAGGAAAGCAAAGAGGCATTTACTGTTCTGGCCTAATTTGCCAACCATCCCAAATCATGTTAAAATTACTTTTCCAGCAGGAATATGAAGTACCAGTATGATATCATCATGAAACTTTATCAACATATGAATTAGGGTATGAACAAACAAAAATATCTGACCACATGAAGACCTGTCATATCAGGTGTAAAACTAACCCAAATTATAGTTGTAATGTAAGAGCTATTTCATGAAAAAAAATCATGTTGATTGAATCAGTCTTAAACAATGAAAAAGTATCCTAAGGTTTGAAAAATCATGACATGTCTGAAATAAAGTTATGAGTTAGTATTAAGGAAAATTTCTTTTCTGTTTTAATTATTATCATATGTTGGTATATTTATTGGCAGGTAAATGTAAACTCCAACAAGTATCACCTGACACCCCTGACATTGATGCAGATCGTCTACAGACTACAACAACAACAGGTATACGTAACAAACTGGATTACAATTCTTTAAGTGTGATATGTCTTACAAACAGACCCATTCTAATTGTATTTATCTCAAACTGATGTTGGTAATTAAGGTATCATCTTTGAATAGCAACTTCATGTTCTTTAGTAATCACTTGACTTACAAATGTAGGAATTTTGTCCCCCGCCGCAAAGCGTCGGAGTGATCTAGTAATGGTCTCCGTCTGTCACGTTTTTTGTGGGTGCAACTCCTCGGACACTACTGAATGGATGTTGCTGAAACTTTACATATTGATAGGGTATTATTAGTAGGTGATCATCTCATGTTTGAAATTTTCAAAATGGCCACCGTTTCCATGGAAACGAGGAAGAAAGGTAAAAATATAGGACATTCAATATATCCGATACCTAGGTGCACAGGGTTCTGAAATTTTGAAGGCTGATAGAGCAAAAGGTACTCTATAATACGAAAAAAAAGATTGGAACAATATTTACAGTTTTTTGAGTTATTTACAAATTTGTGATTTTTCCGGTCCAAAAAATGGGACTTTGTCAAACGTTTTTTTGTGGTTGCTACTCATTGGATACCACTGAACACATGATTTCATCTCCGAAACAACCAATTTCTATCGTTTCTCAGAGAATATATTGCTCGAATTTACATACCACACAACTTTCATGCAGCTGTGGGGGACACATGGCTACACGTAGCAATTTTGTTTATGATATGATTTGAAAAACATTTATGTAATCTATATTTAATAGTTTTGTATGTTTCCTTAAACAGAATAAATGAAGCAAAAAGCTTCAGCAATAATGCTCTTTAAAAATTGAGTCCTACATGTATTTCAGGGATCTGGCTGTCTATGGAAGGGTATATCCAGTGTGTTTGTTTATAGTTTATGATCTACTTTATAGAGTCCTCTGTGTATTTCAGGGATTTGGCTGTCTATGGAAGGGTATATCCAGTGTTTTTGTTTATAGTTTATGATCTACTTTATAGAGTCCTCTGTGTATTTCAGGGATCTGGCTGTCTATGGAAGGGTATATCCAGTGTTTTTGTTTATAGTTTATGATCTACTTTATAGAGTCCTCTGTGTATTTCAGGGATTTGGCTGTCTATGGAAGGGTATATCCAGTGTTTTTGTTTATAGTTTATGATCTACTTTATAGAGTCCTCTGTGTATTTCAGGGATCTGGCTGTCTATGGAAGGGTATATCCAGTGTTTTTGTTTATAGTTTATGATCTACTTTATAGAGTCCTCTGTGTATTTCAGGGATCTGGCTGTCTATGGAAGGGTATATCCAGTGTGTTTGTTTATAGTTTATGATCTACTTTATAGAGTCCTCTGTGTATTTCAGGGATCTGGCTGTCTATGGAAGGGTATATCCAGTGTGTTTGTTTATAGTTTATGATCTACTTTATAGAGTCCTCTGTGTATTTCAGGGGTTTGGCTGTCTATGGAAGGGTATATCCAGTGTTTTTGTTTATAGTTTATGATCTACTTTATAGAGTCCTCTGTGTATTTCAGGGATCTGGCTGTCTATGGAAGGGTATATCCAGTGTTTTTGTTTATAGTTTATGATCTACTTTATAGAGTCCTCTGTGTATTTCAGGGATTTGGCTGTCTATGGAAGGGTATATCCAGTGTTTTTGTTTATAGTTTATGATCTACTTTATAGAGTCCTCTGTGTATTTCAGGGATCTGGCTGTCTATGGAAGGGTATATCCAGTGTGTTTGTTTATAGTTTATGATCTACTTTATAGAGTCCTCTGTGTATTTCAGGGATTTGGCTGTCTATGGAAGGGTATATCCAGTGTTTTTGTTTATAGTTTATGATCTACTTTATAGAGTCCTCTGTGTATTTCAGGGATCTGGCTGTCTATGGAAGGGTATATCCAGTGTTTTTGTTTATAGTTTATGATCTACTTTATAGAGTCCTCTGTGTATTTCAGGGGTTTGGCTGTCTATGGAAGGGTATATCCAGTGTTTTTGTTTATAGTTTATGATCTACTTTATAGAGTCCTCTGTGTATTTCAGGGATCTGGCTGTCTATGGAAGGGTATATCCAGTGTTTTTGTTTATAGTTTATGATCTACTTTATAGAGTCCTCTGTGTATTTCAGGGATCTGGCTGTCTATGGAAGGGTATATCCAGTGTTTTTGTTTATAGTTTATGATCTACTTTATAGAGTCCTCTGTGTATTTCAGGGATTTGGCTGTCTATGGAAGGGTATATCCAGTGTTTTTGTTTATAGTTTATGATCTACTTTATAGAGTCCTCTGTGTATTTCAGGGATCTGGCTGTCTATGGAAGGGTATATCCAGTGTTTTTGTTTATAGTTTATGATCTACTTTATAGAGTCCTCTGTGTATTTCAGGGATTTGGCTGTCTATGGAAGGGTATATCCAGTGTTTTTGTTTATAGTTTATGATCTACTTTATAGAGTCCTCTGTGTATTTCAGGGATTTGGCTGTCTATGGAAGGGTATATCCAGTGTTTTTGTTTATAGTTTATGATCTACTTTATAGAGTCCTCTGTGTATTTCAGGGATCTGGCTGTCTATGGAAGGGTATATCCAGTGTTTTTGTTTATAGTTTATGATCTACTTTATAGAGTCCTCTGTGTATTTCAGGGATTTGGCTGTCTATGGAAGGGTATATCAAGTGTTTTTGTTTGTAATGGGGTCCAGATAGTCAGTGAAACTGTGATCAGTGAAGTCACACCTTTTCCAAAGTAAGGTTAAAATGCTAACCATTTATTAGGGATGACAGTCCCTTATAACAGCTGTCACTGCCCATGTAGAATTGTACAGAATCACGTGACTCAAAAAAAATTTGTGGCCATATAATGATATAATGCTGTCATCATTGTCTGTAAGCTTTGGTGTATGCTTGATAACTTCAGTTTTAGTCTTCCAATCACTATCAACGAAGTTGCAAAGGGTATTATGTTTTTGACCGGTCCGTCCGTCTGTGATCAAAGTTTGTAAACGCAACTCCTCTTAAAGTATTGAACAGAATTTTCGAAACTTGGTGTGCAAGAAGAACACTATATGTAGTTGTGCATATTACCAGAAAAAAAATTTCCGCAATTTTTTTTCGGAGTTATGGCCCTTTGGACTTAGAAATTTACAGAAAATCATGATAACAGTTTGTGAACGTAACTCCTCTTAAACTACTGAACAGAATTTAACAGAACTTGGTATGCAAGAAGTACACCATATTGTGAGATATGTTTTTGGATCTATCGATCAATTACTTCCTGTTAAACCAGCCGACTAAGATTTTTTCACTAAATTTTCAGGGTTGAAAATTTTCATCACAGATTCTCAGCAGCTATTGTTGTAGGTATTTTATATTTAGTATATAGCTTCAGGTAGGTGTCCCATATGGTGAGATTTGTTTTCCGGTCTGTCAATCATCTACTTCCTGTTTAACAAGCTGACTTAGACTTTTTTCACTAAATTTTCAGGAAAGAAAATTTACGTCACAGATTTCTCAGCAGCTATTTATTGTAGGCTTTTGATATTTGGTATATAGCTTCAGGTAGGGGTCCCATATTTGTGGGTACGTTTTTAGATCTGTCAATCAACTACTTCATGTTAAACAAGTCGACTGATTTTTTTTCACTAAATTTTCAGGGTTGAAAATTTCCTCACAGATTTCTTCGCAACTATTAATCATAGTCTTTTTATACTTTGTATGTAGCTTTAGGAGTCCCATATGGTGGGATACATTTTCAGGTCTGTCACTCTTTTACTTCCCATTTAACGAGCCAACCTTGAAAGACAACAACTCTGACTTTTTTTCCTAACTCGAAATAGATAATCTCTGTCCATAATGTGGACGCGTGGGGTATGTGAGTGTGCTCACTAAGGTTCTTTCATATTTGGTTAGCAGGATGTAGATGACTTGTGGGCATAAAGTTGCTTTTCACCATATAATTGCGCAGAAAATTTTAATAACGACAAAAATTTGTTTATTTATCCACTACTGTGGTTTCACTATTATTCCTAAGGAAATTTATCATTGATCTGTATGTTGTATGTTACTGAACCACAGTTTTAGATCCATGAACAGATCCTTTTTCATTTAAACAAGAAGATTGCTAGACTGCTTTTCTAGTTATAAACATTTTGTGAGTCTTTATTTACCAGAAACAAGAATGAATTTATAGTTTTTATAATTAGAAATATTTCTCATGATATTTATTTTTGTTTAAAATCTGTTTTCAGGGAGATAAGTCGTCATCATACAATTAAGAAACACTGTGAACATTTATTGCTGAAAACGTAAGTTTTCATTTATAACTCTTATTTAGCAGTTTTATTATATATCAGTCGCATTTAGTTTCACTTATTGTATGTCCATCCATATAAAATTTTGTTTAGATTTTTGGACCAAATGATGATGGAAGAGGGAGGTTTGGTGTGCCATATAAGTTTTTATTACACTTGAACATATCTTATATGTTCCTTAATTCAAAATGGTGATTTATATATTTTTATATTAAACAAAATCTTACAAAGTAATTTCTGTGTGAAAGTAATTACATCGCCAATTATTTATAGAGAGCATTTTTGTTGTTGTCGAAATGTACATGACACAGAATATTTTGGTCTTTTTGGTAGTTTTAATCATCTCTAGTTACCATATTTTATATTTAATTAGGTTATCGATTGGATTGACAACCCCATTCTTTGTTGCCAGTCTTGTAGAAACTGTCCAGGTATGTTTTCGATTAACTGTATCCATGTCACAAAAATTCAAGTGAGTTGAAAATAACATTCAAACACCTCAAAGGAATAAAGATAAAGGCTCAGTGGCATACTCAGTCTTCAATTTAAAAATTTCACAGTACAAGCCAAAAGGACTTGTACATTTTTCAACCTAGCAAGACCTTAGAAAATTTTACAAGCCCTACAGAAAAAAAATATAGCACGTTTCTAAAAATTTCACAAGCCGGGCTGGCATTGGACACCTAACATTTTGTATGCCCCCAAAGCCTTTCAATCGTCGGGCTGGTGTCCAATTTTGAAGACTGCATCCTATAATTTTAATGGTTGTTAAATATACCTTATAATCAAGAAAATTTTAAGATTTGTTGAAGTAAAAGCACCTTCAGTTTCTAAATCTTAAGTATGAAATACATGATTTTTTATTTATTTTATCCACATTTTATCTTATCTAATATACATGTTTACGGTAATCTTAAATTGTTCTGCTAATTTAACAGCCACAAATGATGTATTTATTTTCCAGTCTGATGTTTCGAGTGAGAGACCTGGGGTGTTTAACTGTATAACGGAAGGACTATCTCGCCTGATGGGCCAGGGAACCTCTGCCTTCACCAAGCTGGTACCATTATATCAGTTAGTGATACCAGCCTGCATGTATGGCTTGTGTCGGTACATCATTGTCCAGATGGCCAGATACACTGTGATAACCACTATAAAACAGGAAGAACAAGACACAAGGGTGGGTATAACTATCTCTTATTGGACTTAATCTTGCTCAGATTTTTTTTATTTTATTTTTTTTTTGGGGGGGGGGTTGCAGGAGATTGATCTGTAGGATTCCTAAATGCTGTCATTTACTTTCATGAATATTATTAGTGGGCCCCTGCAGGGTAATCCTTTTGGGGCCATGGTACACTTTAAAATATTTAAAGGTAGATTTTTATGCATATATTCTGAGGTTGTAGGTGGTTTCTATGAATTTAAATGCAAGTTATTCTAATGTTAATCAGAATCACTTAGGTTAAAGGTTGAATATTTACCCTTTGGGACTTCATAAATACACTTTTACACTTTAAGTCTTGTTGATTCTCTAACCAAAAAGATATTAACTCAATGAATAAACATACTAAAACATGATCTTGTTAATGCAATATCCAACAAAAATAATATTTGATTATTAAAACATTAAGAAACAGCAGTTGGAATCTATCGTGTTATATCACTATTGATATTTTCTCTTCCATTTCAGCAAATTGAAGCTCATTCTAGTCACCAGCCAAAGAAATCCATATTTGACACCCATTACCCAGGGATGCTCGCTGACTTTACGGGAGGTCTACTAGCAGACATGATGTTGTTCCCGTTGGAGACTGTTCTACATAGACTGTATCTACAGGGGACCAGGACAATTATAGACAATACTGACACAGGATCATCTGTGATTCCCATCAATACCAAATACGATGGCTTCCTCCACTGTTTTCAGGACATCTTACAGACAGAAGGACTCGCAGGCTTTTATAAAGGCTTTGGTGCATTAGTTCTTCAGTTCATAATACATGCTGCAATATTAAAGGGTGCCCAATTCTGCTTTGAGAAACTATCTTCTAAACCACCGGACTTGACAAAGTACCAAACTAATTCAGATTTATAATTTATATCTTTTTACTCAATACATATTAATGCTGTGAATCTGTTGTTGTTAAATATCGTTGCTTTGGTGCATTTAGACAATATAAACATGATTGCCTACAGATTAACCCTTCAACATTGTCAGATTTATTTTATAGCTCACTTTCTTCCGAATTATCAAAATGAAATAAAAAGCATCATTGAATTCAAAGATTGGTAATAAATCGCCTGTAATAGCATGAATTAATTCCTACCTGCTAATAAGTTTTCAACTTACACCCATATTTTGACTCCTAGGGTAACATTAGGCTTTACATCTTCCTTTTCTATTTGTAAGTTATTTGTTGTTCATGTTTGTTAAATAAAAGCTTGTTACAATGTGTTTGTTTTTATGCTTTCAACTCACCAAATTGTTGCTCAAGATTCATAGATATTTCAGATTATTTCTATACATTGTCTTCTCATACTTCAATGAAAATTTCTTTTTTGGATTTATCCTTCTTAGCTCACCTCATGAGAGTGAGGGGGGCTTATGTGATACAGATGGGTCCAAACCTAACCTGTATGCAAACCAAACTAAAAAAGCAAACCGGAAGTTTGGTCTAAGTTCACTTTTCACTTTGTTTGGTTTACTTTAGCAAACCAAAGTTTACTTTAATGTTTACTCGAAAAGTAAACCAGACGCCTGGTTTGGTTTGGTTTGGTTCGGTCAGAGCGAACCAAACTTGAAAAAGCACACCAAACCAGCGCCTTATGTTGGTTTGGTTTGGTTTGCTCTGAGCAAACCGCGAGCATGCGCAGATGACTCATATAATCGATTTGAAAGAATGTCCCAAATATTTCACAATTTTAACATTTCATGATCAAGTATTATTCACTACATGTCTCAATCGAATTACAAATTTTGATTTAAACATTTCACATCATAATAGATTGGTATTTTATGAGTAAAGCAAACCAGCTTCCAGGTTTTCTATTTTTAGAGCAAACCAAACCAGCGGCCTGGTTTGGTTTGGTTTGGTTTGCTTAGAGAAAACCATGAGCATGCGCAGATGATTCAAAGAATCGAAGAAATACGACGTCTGACATCATTTTATGATATTTGTTCTCGTAAAACAAATATGTTTTTCTTGAAGAATTTATTATGATTTAGATATTAACCATCATTTAAGATTAGTTTGGCAAGAGTAAACCAAACCAGCGCCCTAGTTCGGTTTGGTCAGAGCAAACCAAACCAGCACCCTAGTTTGATTTGGTCAGAGCAAACCAAACCAGCATCAAAGTTTGGTTTGGTTAGAGCAAACCAAACCAGCCGCCTGGTTTGGTTTGCTTTGCTTTTCAAACCAAACCAAACTAGAAACGCGAACCACGGTTTGTTTTGAGTAAACTGTGGTTTGCTATTTTGTTTGGTCAAGCAAACCAAACCAAACCAGAAAAGTAAACTAGATGTTTGCTCCCGGTTCACTTTTGTACAGGTTAGGTTTGGACCCATCTGTACCTCTGGCGACGGTGTCCGCACCCACTTACAGAAGAATAGTTAAGATCCATACACGCTTACTGACAAGTGCCACATCAATGATATTGGTATTGTAGGTGCCCCTAGTGATGCTGAACACAATGCATGCTTTGTTTGCTGGATGTGACCTATATTTTTCGCATGGATGACCACTTACAGAAGAGTGGTTTGAGTCCATTCCCGCTTACTGACAAGTGCCACATCAATGATATTGGTATGGTTAGTGCACCTAGTGATGCTTAGCACAATGTATGCTTCAGATGCTGGCTGTGACATATTTTTTTCCGCATAGATGACCACTTACAGAAGAATGGTTAAAGTCTATACCAGCTTACTAATTCCACATCATCTAAAGCGGTATGGTTAGATGCATCTTGAGATGCTTAGCAAGATGCATGGTTCAGATGTTGGCTGTGACTTCTTTTTGCATGGATTGAACACTTAAAATTTAGAAAAGTTAAAGTGAATTCCCACTAAGTGACAATAATGTGCAAAGAGGTGAGCTTCATAATCAATAGATTACCTATGTTTAAATCACCTAGCTGGAGGCCAAGAAAGCTATTGCTATCACTTGCTGTGTGTTTTGCTTTTATCATCTGTCCATGCATGGATAAATAAAGGTAATAACAAAACTACAGAACTTGAATGATCAATCTCATAGTCCAGAAAAAATGACAAAAACAAATCAGTCATACCTGAGAATTGGTGGATCAAAATGGTCCTGACTTGGTACAGGCATTTCAAACAAAATGGTGGGTTAAACCAGGTTTTATGGCGCCAAACCTCCCTCTTCCATTGCGATTTTAGGATCCGGTAATGACCATAGAACACAACATAATTGTGAGACACAATAGGGATATTGAGGTGATCATCTCAGTACAGCAGACCAGTCAAACACTAATTAAAACAATTAACCACCATATCTTTTAACTCAATTTTGAACTTTTCTACTAGTGGCTGATAATGAAGAAAGAATTTTTTTTTTACGGATCTGTGTTTTCATTGTCTGTTTGTTCAATTTTCAAAAGTCTCTTCTTAAACCACTTGATGAACTGCAATTTAACTTAGTTTGATACAAAATGTAGTTGGATATTTGATTTGACAAAAAAATATGACTAGAAGTGGAAAAAGTAAAAGCTTTGAATGCTCAAAACTTTAAAAATTGTGACAGAAAATATCTGATTGATGAATTATAATCTGACATTTTTAAACATCCAGCTCATTGTGCCTTTCAAATGTCTTAGGTTAGTGATGTCAGATGACCCTTTTTGGTACTGTCCCATGCTTTGTTAGGTTGATGATGTCAGATGACCCCTTTTTGGTACTGTCCCATGCTTTGTTAGGTTGATGATGTCAGATGTCCCCTTTTTGGTACAGTCCCATGTTTTGTTAGGTTGATGATGTCAGATGACCCTTTTTGTACTGCCCCAAGCTTCGTTAGGTTGATGATGTCAGATGACCCTTTTTGTACTGCCCCAAGCTTCGTTAGGTTGATGATGTCAGATGACCCCTTTTTGGTACTGTCCCATGTTTTGTTAGGTTGATGATGTCAGATGACCTCTTTTTGGTACTGTCCCATGCTTTGTTAGGTTGATGATGTCAGATGACCCCTTTTTGGTACTGTCCCATGCTTTGTAAGGTTGATGGTGTCCGATGACCCCTTTTTGGTAATGTCAGATGACCCCTTTTTGGTACTGTCTCATGCTTTGTAAGATTGATGATGTCAGATGACCCCTTTTTGGTACTGTCCCATGCTTTGTAAGGTTGATGATGTCAGATGTCCCCTTTTTGGTACTGTTCCATGCTTTGTAAGGGTGATGATGTCAGATGACCCCTTTTTGGTACTGTCCCATGCTTTGTAAGGTTGATGATGTCAGATGACCCCTTTTTGGTACTGTCCCATGCTTTGTAAGGGTGATGATGTCAGATGACCCCTTTTTGGTACTGTCCCATGTTTTGTAAGGTTGATGATGTCATATGACCCCTTTTTGGTACTGTCTCATGCTTTGTTAGGTTGATGATGTCAGATGACCCCTTTTTGGTACTGTCCCATGCTTTGTAAGGTTGATGATGTCAGATGACCCTTTTTGTACTGTCCAATGCTTTGTTAGGTTGATGATGTCAGATGACCCTTTTTGTACTGCCCCAAGCTTCGTTAGGTTGATGATGTCAGATGACCCCTTTTTGGTACTGTCTCAAGCTTCGTTAGGTTGATGATGTCAGATGACCCCTTTTTGGTACTGTCCCATGCTTTGTTAGGTTGATGATGTCAGATGACCCCGTTTTGGTACTGTCCCATGCTTTGTTAGGTTGATGATGTCAGATGACCCCTTTTTGGTACTGTCCAATGCTTTGTTAGGTTGATGATGTCAGATGACCCTTTTTGGTACTGTCCCATGCTTTGTAAGGTTGATGATGTCAGATGACCCTTTTTGTACTGCCCCAAGCTTCGTTAGGTTGATGATGTCAGATGACCCCTTTTTGGTACTGTCTCAAGCTTCGTTAGGTTGATGATGTCAGATGACCCCTTTTTGGTACTGTCCCATGCTTTGTTAGGTTGATGATGTCAGATGACCCCTTTTTGGTACTGTCCCATGCTTTGTTAGGTTGATGATGTCAGATGACCCCTTTTTGGTACTGTCCCATGCTTTGTAAGGTTGATGATGTCAGATGACCCCTTTTTGGTACTGTCCCATGCTTTGTAAGGTTGATGATGTCAGATGTCCCCTTTTTGGTACTGCCCCATGCTTTGTAAGGGTGATGATGTCAGATGACACCTTTTTGGTACTGTCCCATGCTTTGTAAGGTTGATGGTGTCCGATGACCCCTTTTTGGTACTGTCCCATGCTTTTATAGGTTGATGGTGTCCGATGACCCCTTTTTGGTACTGTCCCATGCTTTGTAAGGTTGATGATGTCAGATGACCCCTTTTTGGTACTGTCCCATGCTTTGTTAGGTTGATGGTGTCCGATGACCCCGTTTTGGTACTGTCCCATGCTTTGTAAGGTTGATGATGTCAGATGACCCTTTTTTGGTACTGCCCCATGCTTTGTAAGGTTGATGATGTCAGATGACACCTTTTTGGTACTGTCCCATGCTTTGTTAGGTTGATGATGTCAGATGACCCCTTTTTGGTACTGTCCCATGCTTTGTAAGGTTGATGATGTCAGATGACCCTTTTTTGGTACTGCCCCATGCTTTGTAAGGTTGATGATGTCAGATGACACCTTTTTGGTACTGTCCCATGCTTTGTTAGGTTGATGATGTCAGATGACCCCTTTTTGGTACTGTCCCATGCTTTGTTAGGTTGATGATGTCAGATGTCCCCTTTTTGGTACTGTCCCATGTTTTGTAAGGTTGATGATGTCAGATGATCCCTTTTTGGTACTGTCCCATGCTTTGTAAGGTTGATGATGTCATATGACCCCTTTTTGGTACTGTCTCATGCTTTGTAAGGTTGATGGTGTCAGATGTCCCCTCTTTGGTACTGTCCCATGCTTTGTAAGGTTGATGGTGTCAGATGACCCCTTTTTGGTACTGTCCCATGTTTTGTAAGGTTGATGATGTCAGATGACCCCGTTTTGGTACTGTCCCATGCTTTGTTAAGTTGATGATGTCAGATGACCCCGTTTTGGTACTGTCCCATGCTTTGTAAGGTTGATGATGTCAGATGACCCCTTTTTGGTACTGTCCCATGTTTTGTAAGGTTGATGATGTCAGATGTCCCCTTTTTGGTACAGTCCCATGCTTTGGTAGGTTGATGATGTCAGATGACCCCTTTTTGGTACTGTCTCATGCTTTGTTAGGTTGATGATGTCAGATGTCCCCTTTTTGGTACTGTCCCATGCCTTGTTAGGTTGATGGTGTCCGATGACCCTTTTTGGTACTGTCCCATGCTTTGTTATGTTGATGGTGTCCGATGACCCCTTTTTGGTACTGTCTCATGCTTTGTAAAGTTGGTGATGTCAGATGACCCCTTTTTGGTACTGTCTCATGCTTTGTTAGGTTGATGATGTCAGATGACCCTTTTTGGTACTGTCCCATGCTTTGTAAGGTTGATGATGTCAGATGACCCTTTTTGGTACTGTCCCATGCTTTGTTAGGTTGATAATGTCAGATGACCCCTATTTGGTACTGTCCCATGCTTGTTAGGTTGATGATGTCAGATGACCCCTTTTTGGTACTGTCCCATGCTTTGTAAGGTTGATGATGTCAGATGACCCCTTTTTGGTACTGTCCCATGCTTTGTTAGGTTGATAATGTCAGATGACCCCTTTTTGGTACTGTCCCATGCTTTGTTAGGTTGATGATGTCAGATGACCCCTTTTTGGTACTGTCCCATGATTTGTAAGGTTGATGATGTCAGATGACCCCTTTTTGGTACTGTCCCATGCTTTGTTAGGTTGATGATGTCAGATGACCCCTTTTTGGTACTGTCCCATGCTTTGTTAGGTTGATGGTGTCCGATGACCCCGTTTTGGTACTGTCCCATGCTTTGTTAGGTTGATGATGTCAGATGACCCTTTTTGGTACTGTCCCATGCTTTGTTAGGTTGATGGTGTCC